>JAKTUJ010000045.1:0-59440 GCA_030556625.1 Petasospora euphorbiiphila | reverse complement strand
ACAACGCCCTAATCTCAACACCAAACAGTTAGTAACACAGTCCCGGGAACAACATGATCTATGAGCTTCCATTCTCAAAGATCAATGGTGGTCCACGGAACAGACAGCACCCAAGTCTCAACACCCAAGTCTCAACACCAAACAGTCACAGTCCCAGGACCAACATGATCTATGGGCTTCCATTCCCAAAGATCATGGTTGATCCCAGAATCCACCAAGTTGAAGTCTCAGCCATTCTTGCAAAGTCAGTCAAAGTCACCAGTTCACCAAGAACCACCGCACAACCCAGATCGACTCCGACCTGCTGGGACAAGTCTGAGATGGATCAGGGCGGAAGCGGGATCGAGGTCAAGTGCGAGGTCCTCCAAGATCAAAGTCACCCACCTCAACCCAGATCAACTCCGACCTGCTGGGACAAGTCTGAGAAGGATCTGGGGTGGCCGTGGGGGCTCCCCTATGTTGCTGAGTGCTCAAGATAGTCCATCGGACTTGGGGAGGAAGTGGGTGGGAGAAGGAAGGAATTGTCTTTGTGGCGTGTCTACTTTTCTATTCGAAAACAGGCTGTTGGCTTTGTGGCAGGTTTCAAGCAAGTGGTACAAAACCGATCTGTAGAGTTGGTGGTACAAAACCGGAATTCTCGGATTTCTACTTGATATGTACGGGATTGGTTGAACTATATATGCGTTGTTTAATGTGCTGGAGTTCTTTTCCGCCTGGTTGTATGGTTGTTGTAGTGCATTAGGAGTATTGCTCTGAGGGCATTTCTACCTTCACTCAGTATGGTACAGTACTCAAACGATCCCAGAAGCCGCACATGTCATATTCGTAATTAGAAGACTTGTATTGGTTTGCAATTGGATGGTCTATACTTAGTTATTGCTCTTTTATGGTAATTGGATATTTTGGAAGTGTATACAACCAGTTTCTTATGACACACAGTAGTTTTCGAAGCGTAGTAATAGCAGTACTACTGCTCCATATATGAGGCCAAGCACTCCTTCATCCACTCAGAGGTTTTAATTTGAAATGAAGTGGTTAAATTAGCATTTTCAACAGAATTGCTCTATTCCTGAGTGGTATCTAAGAATGCGAAATGTCTTTGAACCGAATGGTTAGTGTATTTTGCAGAAAGTGCCAAATGGGTATGCACATCATTCAAACATTATCGGTTATACTGCCGTTTGAGGCTTCATAAAACCCATTATTATCAAGTGCTATATCAATAACATCCAAATAAATGAATAATCATCCAGCAAAGGCATGGTAACAGGCCTGTTATACTATTTAATGTATATACTCTTGGAACATCCGGACACTGGAATGACAACACCCAGACACACCACTTGATGATCACTCAAACGTCATAATTAATGAAACAACATTAAGGTTGGTTCGGATTATTAGATGGTAATTCATATAGTATTATCTGTTAGTTTTCTAGTTGCTACTGATTATAAGTCCCTTGTTCATATGGTATGTCTTTATTGGATAGAATAGCTCATGTATCACAAATTCCTCATGTAGGCAACCAGGCAACCAGGCAACCAAAACACCAGAATTGAGACAAGTTCCAAGGACACCGACTGAATTAGAACTTGAGGTTTCCCTTTTTGTATCAGATTATGCAAATCATGGGACACCCACTTTAATGTGCTCGATGAGAGACACTCTCGTAAAAAATCACAGACAAAGGCATTTTGGCATACTGTGTTGTTCCCCATATGTAGGCCATTGAGGGATGGCTCATGGCCAATAACTTTGGAATGGCATTTCCATAGTGCTACATATGTTTAGAACAGCGTATGTCAGAGGTGTGGGCTGTCTGATTCGTCATGCCGTTTGTAGTTCAGAAGGAATGGACGCTGTGACAGAAAAAAGGATGTCTAGACAGTATAAAATGGAGGAGTGGATGTGCTACAGTCAAATATTGGTGCAATTGAACCTCTTTTCCCAAGTATGGTGTAGCGTTGATCAAAATTGAAGGCCTAAAGAAGTCAACAGCAGTCCAGACCCCGGCTCTTTTGCTCTCTTACGAGCTGAATGATCTTCTATGACGATCGACTAGCACGCCTGAATTATCGTCTTGAACACTTTAGGCCCGGAAACAGAGAGGATGTCTGAGAGTGTATACATCTGTGTGTGAAAGAGAGAACACAGGAAGTGCTTCCCATTGGCTTAACAGTAGAATACGTGTTGCCTCGGTAACCCAGTTCTCTTTTTAAACTATATAGGTGGCGTGCCCCAACCGCGATCTACCAGAGAGACGACCCCAACACTCTCATTGACGCACCAAAAATAGAGCATGAAACAAGCCAATTTCGACGCTGCCCGGCCCTCAATGAGAGGAATATCACAAGGGAGAGGCAGAATGGGAATAGACAGACACGATGCCCAAACAGAACGCGTGTCACCGCATGTTCGAGACCTCGCATGGGGGGCTGGTGGGTGGCTGCTGACACGGTGGCAATGGCAGCCGGAGGGGGGGCAGTAGCGCGGCCGTTAAAAGCAGCAGCTTTGGGAATTAGCAGCGCGACGCGTTCCGCCGGCGCCCCCAAAGCGGATGGAGGAGACATCTCAGTGAGGGAGAAGGAGCTGGAGATTAACAGCACATTTGAACACTTTGTCTTGTTTAAGTGGGAAACGTGACGGGCGGCAAACGAACATCCAGCATCACCAATCAATCAGCATCTACCGAACGGCGGCAGCGGGTCAAGATGTCATCAGCAGAAGGGTCGCCGTCGCGTGGAATCAGCACCTGGTGGAAGCAGCTCAAGAAACATGGCGCTTCGTCAGAGTCGTTTGCCAGTAGCAACAACAACAACGGCGGCAACAGCAACAGCAACCGCATCGACAACATTCTGACGCCACGGAACGCGTCCCAGCAGTCGCTCAACCGGCCGACGCTCAGCTTCAAGTCCCGCTCGTACAACTCGGTGCGGCAGGGCCAGGGATCCTCCGTCAGTGCGCTCTCCAACAAGCTGAGTGCGAGTGTTGCCGGCGGTGGCAGTGGCGGTGCTACCAGCGAGGAGATTATCAGGCAGCAGCGTGACGAGTTCATTGCCTCGCAAAAGAAGTTTGGCTTTGGGAATGAGATATTTGGCGTGCCGCTGCAGGACTCGATCAACATGGCGGAGAGCTTGATCTCAGTGCCAAGTGATGACCCTGGTGACTTTATCCGGTATGGGAGAATACCCTTGCTTGTCGGCAAGTGTGGCTCATTCTTGAAAGAAAAGGGGTTACGTGTTGAGGGCATTTTCAGAGTTGCTGGTTCTTCCAAAAGGGTCAAGGAGCTACAGTACTTGTTCAGCACCCCACCAGAGTACGGCCGCAAGCTAAAATGGGATGGATACACAGTGCACGATGCTGCATCGCTCTTTAGGCGTTTCTTGAATAACCTCCCGGAACCTCTAGTGCCATTGGAACTCTACGAGCAGTTTAGAGAACCTGTCAAGTCGAGGCCACGAATCATCAACCACATCAAGGCCAGAAACGACACCATTGAGAAGAGAATCCGTCAAATACAGCAGCAACAACAGCAACAGCAGGAACAAGAAGAGGCTGCTGAGACACAGGAACAGGACAATGAAGAGCCTGCTGCATCACCAGAAAAGATTGAGCAGAACAAGCAAAAAGAACTCAGAAAGCAAAAAAGAATTGCCAAGGACCTCCGTGCCGCTCTCAAGGAATACAAATTATTGATTGATAAACTTCCAGAGGCACAGAAACATCTACTCTATTATCTATTGGACCTTCTTACAATGTTTTCAGATAATTCGAGATCAAATTTAATGCCGGCAAGAAACTTGGCTGCTATCTTCCAACCTTCAATTTTATCTCATCCAAGTCATGATTTAACACCGGAGGAGTATGCATTGTCACAAGCTGTTGTTGAGGTATTGATTGAGTACTCCAAGAGACTCTTGCCAGATGTGAAAAAATTCAAGAGTGACTCACAGGGAACATTAGCTGCTGGAAGTAATAAGAACTCTGCTGTTAACCTCCTTGCTATAAGTGACAAGTCTCAAAAAGGTGCACGTCCACATAGCAGATCACTCTCTGCCGCTGGTGGAGTTCCAGACGGAATTAATCCAAAGGACTACACAGCTGCAAATTTCACACAGATCAACACAACGTCTGAGACAACGCTACAACAGGCAAAGAACCACACTGAGGAAGATGATGAAGACGAGGAGGATGACGTTATATCGTCAGATGAAGAGGATTGCTCACCTGCAGAGGCGCAGCAGAAAACAGGTGCACCAACGACAACGATACCGCCAATCAGTATTCCACAACAGGCAGTTGATATACCAAGTGTTGCTGTCTCGGAGCCACAATCACAGTCCCAACCACAACGCAGGGGTAGACCGGTCTCGATGTTCCCAGGAGGCTTACCTACTAGCGATGAGAGACCGTCGATGTCGAACCCTACAAGCCCACCATCTGGCGACGATTTCCTGAACCTTGGTAAGGGAAAGAAGGAGTCTTGGTTCAAGAGAATAACTAGCCCATCGAGAAGCAAACAGAACGACTAGTGTTTTTTTTCCCTTTGTGTTTTTGCTCATCTTTTTTATGCCTTATGATCTTAGACGACCGGATGATTACCCATTTCTGCTATGCTATTTTTTTTTTCTCAGCTCATCACGTTCCCTTGATTAATCTTGCGAGGATATGGCTCTTTTGTTTTCCTGTCATGTCTCTATTCTATTCCTTTCTTTTTTATGTGTTATGGACTTTTTATACCCGCCTTTTTTTTTCTCTTTACGGTTCTTGAGTTGAGTTAGACTTATAATTTTGTACTACTGTTTTCCATGTTAGTTTTATGGATTGTGATTCGACGTTTTTGATTCATCTGTAATAGCCATGTAGTTTATTGTTTATTCGAGTTCAATGACACCTTCATCCACTTTGATCTTCTTTACCGGAGGCTCTTCAACCTCTGCTTTTCTCTTTTCAGGAATGACTGGTTCCACAATGATAACGTCATCATCGTTCAAGTCAGCGATCAATTCAAGTTCATCGTCATCTTCTTCATTGTTATTCTCGTGCTCTTCTCCCACGGGCTTAGGTTTAGCTGGGATATCCAACTCTGGCAATTTGATTTCCTTGTCCGAGTTCAACTCCACATATAGTTCAATAGTCTGCTTCTCATCTGTTTCATCAGCGACACCAAGATGAGCACCGTAGACAACGCCAATTTCAGAAAGAGGTCTATCCTTATTATCATCAAAGTCAACATCGTAGAGCAATTTACTGCCAATGCTGAGAGCAATCTCTTCATCATAACCATATTTCTCAATCAACTTGTTGACAAGATCTTGAACTGTAAGTGTATTATCAAGGGACATGACACCTCTTGGGATTGAACAAGCTGCGCATTTAGGATTAGGTGGCTGCATGAACAATGGGGAGACGAATTTGCCAATACCAGAAGTGGTGAAAACACCACGTGAACTAGCAATAGAATCTTCCCTTGATTCTTTGAACTGTTTTAAAGAGATCAATGCAGAAAATCCAGCAATGATGGCGTTTGTCGTGGCAATTGCTGGGATGATATTACCAGCGATAGACTTGATGTCGAATTTGGATTTGACTGGGATACCGAAAACGTACGATCTGATGTTTGCAGCAGAGACGACAAAGTCTAGAGTGTCTTCATCGTCTTTATCGAACTCAATTTCCTTTTCAGTTTTGATACGTTGTTGAAGTTTCTTTGTAGCGTCGATCAACACTTTAATGTTTTGTTCAATGGTCCATGGTGATTGACCTGTACCTAGATCTTTTGTCGACACCTGATCGACAACAGACTTGATCGAATGGTAATCCAATGGTGTTGGTGGCTTTCTCGTCTTCCACAAATCGGTCATACTGAGTAGTTTCTCAATATCCTTAACAAAGACCTTGTTAATGACCTGTGTAGCAAAATCATCCTCACCAAGTGCCTTTTTCAACTCGATGAGCTCATTGTTCTCAGCGATCAAATTCTGGATCTGTTCTTGATCATCTGTTCCCAATGCCTCTGTGTCCTTCCCCTCTGGTGCAATCTCTGGGGAATCGTCTTCCGAAAATAACGAGGTGAACAAGAATGATTTTGCCCAATGGATGCAGTGCACAGGCTGTGAAGGTGTCGATCTGATGGTACAAACGGGGAATGTCTTTGGAGTCTCTCTATGGATACAGTCATAACACTCTGTCTTGTAAGGGAACGTTGGAGCAGCTTGTCCGTTTGTCCCCGTCGTACCAGATTCCATCACGGTCTTGTTAAGGAAAAGTGCAATTTTGTTAATGTAAGATCTTGCATCGATGTTATCCAAGGCATTGAAGATGAGGTCGAATTGCTTAAACCATTCTAATGGGAAAATGTCTGTTTCGTAGATGCTCGATTGGTATGGGATCAATTTGGTCTTGAAGAAGTTAAAAGACTTGACAGCCTCGACTGCAGTCGATGCCTTTGGCTGTTTGATGTCCTTGTGGCGGAACAGAAACTGACGGTTCAAGTTTGAGAGGTCGATGGTGTCGAGATCGACAACGTGGACCTCGCCATATCCTAACAGTATCAGGTCTTTGAGCAGTTCACAACCAATGCCACCAGCACCAACGAGGAGGACTTTGGACTGTTTGGTGTTAGTTGGACGCGTTTCTGGAGTGATAAGAGAAAGGAAACATACGTTGTGGATCTTTTCATAGGTGGAATCACCGAGTACGACTCTTAGAGAGCGGTCTCTTGACATCTTTGTGTTGATGATCAGAGCGAGTGGTGGTTGGTATTGTATACGCGTGAGCTTTGTTTGTCGCGTTTTGGGAGAACATCAAGGCCATTGAGCTGTTGGCTGTTGGCTGTTGACGGGTGGTCATGAAGTACAACATATACACCAAAATGGGAAGAAGTGTATAGAGAGATGGATATTTGTACATTTGATATGATAGCGGTGTTCTAGAGAGACTATGAGACTGATACTGAGATCCTCTGGCCCTCTACAGCCACATCATATTCAATCATATATCAATTCAATCATATTCAATCATATACCAATATTCAATATAAATATTGAATAATAATTGAATAATAGATATTGAATAATATATATCATATTCAATAATATCCAATATCAATAACCCCAATATCAATATTCATCACATCAATATCAAGATGGAGAAAACAGCAGGAGGGTAACCCCGTGCCGGCCCGAGAAAGAAGGCCAACTTCGGGGCCGAAAGCCAAGGCAGCGGGCCATAAAAGAAAGAGGGCGCGCTTTACCCACCCATCACCATCACCACCACCACAAGAAGCAGCCCGCTACCCTAAAATGCTCTCCGCCAGACTCCTCAGACCCTCCGCCACACGTGCCTTTGCACAGACCAGAACGTACGCCTCGCAGGTTGCCAAGTTCGAGGGCAAGAAGAACGCCCAGGGCAAGTACACCGTCTCGTTCATCGAAGGTGACGGTATTGGTATCGAGATCTCCAAGGCCGTCAAGCAGATCTACAAGGCTGCCGACGTGCCAATCGTGTGGGAGTCGTGCGACGTGACCCCACTGCTCATCAACGGGCAGACCACGATCCCGCAGCCGGCCATCGACTCGATCAACAAGAACCTCGTTGCCTTGAAAGGTCCACTGGCCACTCCTGTCGGGAAGGGTCACAAGTCGCTCAACTTGACCTTGAGAAAGACTTTTGACCTCTTTGCCAACGTCAGACCTGCCAAGTCGATCGCAGGGTACCCTACACCATACGAGAATGTCAACACGGTGCTCATCAGAGAGAACACCGAAGGTGAGTACTCGGGCATCGAGCACACCGTCGTGCCAGGTGTCGTGCAGTCGATCAAGCTGATCACCAAGGCCGCTTCGGAGAAGGTGATCAGATACGCCTTCCAGTACGCCCGCTCGATCAACAAGCCAAAAGTGCTTGTCGTGCACAAGGCTACGATCATGAAGCTTTCGGACGGGTTGTTTGTCGAGACGGCAAAGCAGGTTGCCAAGGAGTTCCCAGACTGCTCCGTCGACTTTGAGATCATCGACAACACCTCGATGGAGATTGTCACGGACCCTTCCAAGTACTCGGACGTTGTCATGGTCATGCCTAACTTGTACGGTGACATCATGTCCGACCTGGCCTCTGGGCTCATTGGCGGGTTGGGACTGACCCCATCGGGTAACATGGGTGACAAGGTTTCGATCTTCGAGGCCGTGCACGGTTCTGCTCCAGACATTGCTGGCCAGAACAAGGCCAACCCAACGGCACTGCTCTTGTCGTCGTGTATGATGTTGCAGCACATGGGTCTCGAGTCCTACGGTGACAAGATCCACAATGCCGTGCTCAAGACGATTGCCTCGGGCCCTCAGAACAGAACCGGTGACCTCAAGGGCACTGCCACCACCGAGCACTTCACCGAGCAGGTTATCAAGAACTTGTAGGTGTCTGGCCATTTATAGATATGTCGCTTTATATTCGAGATGCCTAACACGATATAACGATCGCAGCTGTAGTTTGTGTAATTGTCATAGTCAATCATAATCAATCATAATCAATCTATAATAATCAATAATCAATCATAATCAACTATCATAAGCAATCATCTACTAATTACCAATTACCATTTAATAGAGGTAAGGGTGTGTCCCCTACCACCCCTCCAGTCAAATTTGCCAAATCACCTTTAATACCTCCAAATTCTTCTAATTCTCCACAAACTTCACAATCACAATCTCCAATCAAGTACAGAATGTCCAAGGCCAGGATCCTCGTGCTCATCTCCGGGAACGGCTCGAATCTCCAGGCACTCATCGACGCGCAGCACGCAGGCACCATCGACGCTGAGATCATCAGCGTCATCTCGTCAAGCGCAGATGCCTATGGACTCGAAAGAGCTCAAAAGGCAGAGATCCCCACGACGGTACACTCCTTGAAGACTTACTACAGGGACTTGCCCAAAGGCGACAGACCCGCTGCGAGAAGACGGTTCAACAGAGACCTGGCCAACCTCGTGCTTTACGGCAATGTCGACGGTGAAGAGGTCAAGGGAAGAAAACACACTAGACCGGACTTGATTGTGTGTGCCGGGTGGATGCTCATCCTGGCACCAGAGTTCTTGAGCCCCTTGGAAGACGAAGGGATCCACATTATCAACCTCCACCCTGCCTTACCCGGTGCCTTTGACGGGACACATGCCATTGATAGGGCATGGAAGGCCGGCCAGGATGGTGAGATTGAGAAAGGTGGTGTTATGATCCACAAGGTTATCCAGCAAGTGGATGCCGGCGAGCCATTGCTCGTCAAGGAGATCGGCATCGTCAAAGGTGAGACGTTGGAGGACTACGAGGCCAAAGTGCACGAGGTTGAGCACGTTGCCATTGTCGAAGGCACAAAGATTGCGCTCAGAGAGCTAGTGGGCAAAGAATAGGTAATAGTGTACATTATGACTACCGAGATGACTGTGTAGAGATCAAGCATCAACCTCCATGGCGCCGTCGCCCCTCAGGATCACCTCCTCCTGGACATCCACTAAATTGTAGATGCTCTCCTTGAGCACGGCAGTTGTTCCTCTTGGGAACTTGTAGCTTCTCTGCTTGGCCTCACGCACGTTAGGCGTCAGGTAGTTTCTGTATAGCAGGGCGTCTTTCCCCGTCTCCATGACGCAAATGTCCACGTTGGACCCAGAGCCGAGGTCGTTCCAGATACCAGCCTGGATCGCATCCGCAGCGAGTCTAATGGCCTCGTCCTTGGTGATATCCGGCTTCCACTGCGACTCGAGCACAGCCATCGCTGCCAAAGAACCAGACCCGAGCGACTGGTAGTACCCGATATCTGTTGATCCGTGCGCCTGCACAGAGAAGAGATGCGCCCCCGTCGGGTCCGTTCCAGCAACGATCAGGTACGCACCAATGTGTCCTTGGTACTTGAACAGGTGCTGCTTGAGCTGCTGGAGCGCAGTCACGACACGCGGCTCACGCTGTGTCGACATCGCGTGCAGCTCGAGGTTGGAGGCAATCAGCTGTGTCACCATCTCCGTGTCGGCTGCCGTGCCTGCACCGGCACACCAGATCTTCGGTGCCAGCCTGTGGAGCTTCTCGCAGTTCTTGTCAGCGACAATGTCGCCGGCAGTGGCTCTCGTGTCAGCAGCAATGACGACGCCACCGTCAAACTTGACGCCAACGATCGTTGTGCCCGTCGAGGTTGCCGTCGGCGCTGCACACCCGTTGGCCGCGAGGTGCTGGTTTCTCTGGTGGTTGTCGAATCCCAGGCCGGCCATTGTAGTCTTGATAGTGTAGTTAGTGTCGTTAGTATGGTATGGTAGTAGGTTATAAAGTGATAGAAGTGGCAACGTCTTGATCAACAATTCGCGAACGGCCATTCTACTACACTACTACTACTATTACTCTATTAGTATTACTTACTATTAGTATACTATTAGTATTACTATCAGTATTACTATCAGTATTAGTATACTGTTGAGATGGACTGCCACGCCTACACGGCCCCCGCAAGGGTCAGGACGCTGCTCGTCCCATTGGGCGCAGAGGCCCAGCCGGCACGCTTCCACGCCCTCTCAAGAAGCCTTTGCAACGCCTACGAGGTCCGGCTGCTCGACGTGACGCCGACGGCGACAAAGCTCTTCAATCCACAGGGATTCCCCTCCGGGAGAGTCGTCTACGACTTTGCCACCTCCCTCAACAACCAGGAGTCCGTCTTTTTGCACGACTTTGAGCCCTTCCGCAAGACGTTTGTCGTCATTGGCATCGCCGAGAGACATTATGACGCGTTGGAGGATGATCTCGCGCTCTTGAAGAAGCTGCACAAGTCCTCCATCGTGCACTGTGCCGTTGTGTTTGACGCTGAGCCTGCTGACGGCTCTTTGAACCCGAATATCATCCATTGCACGAGACAGAACGGCCCAGAGACGGTAATGTGCGACGTGACACGCTTGTTCCTCGACGAGCTCAGTGGGTACCTCTCCTCATACCAGCACATCACGCTCAGATCGCCGGGGACGCTCGGCTCAAACGACAGGGCTAAACCCGTGCCGACAAACAAGTCGAAACGAATCAGCTCGGGCTCGGCCATTGGGCTCTCGCTTGGGTCAGACCTCTCGAGTTCCAAGATCTCAATCAAGACGGCGACTGAGCGCAGACACGCAAGGGTCAAGGGAAGACAGAAGAAGATCCTCGGGAACCTGATGCTCCTCGCGGGGAAATACACAGACGCATTGAACGCTTTCAACGACGCAATCGTCCAGTTGAAAGCCGGGTACGACTATCTCTGGCTCGCATCCGCGCTGGAAGGTGCCGGTGTCTCGCTGCTGATGATAACATGTCTGGGACTCCCACTCCAGATCCCAACTGCTCTGGCAAATGTGCTGGTGACGTCTTCTTTGACCTCGGTTATATCACCATCTGCAACGCCAATTGCATCCCCAAGAAACTCAACGGCAACAATCACTACTACGATGACTGCACCCAATGGGAATGGCATCGCCAATGGCTCTTCGAGGAACAGTGCTGATTTGGAGAAACTCCCCATCGAAGATCTTTTGCTGAAAATCTTTAACAAAGTGCTCTTCTACTACGATGCCTCGCAGAATGACCCAGAGGACTACGTTCCAAACCTCGTCTATTGCGAATCGATCCTGCGCTTCTTAAAGTTCATGACAGTCTTAAACATTGGAGGTGGGTTGAACAACGAGACAAAGAACTATATCATAAGAGGTCAAAAATTCCATATCATCAACGGGAATGACGTCTTTGACAAGGCAGAGATCATCAAACTCGCAAACAAGGTGCTATCAGTTCAACTCAGAACAATGGACATCCTATCACAAACGAGAATATACACCTCACTGGCTTCCATATACGGTGATCTCGGAATGGAACGCAAAAAGTCCTTTATGCTTCGTACACTCTTTGTCAGCTTGATCCCACAGTTGACCTCTGAAACTCATTTAACGGCATCGCCATATGACCTTAAGGACGTTATCAATACCATACTCTCGGTGTATAGGATCTCACTCTCAACAGAATCCAATATCAGTGATGCATTCTCACCCAAATGGATACAGTTGCAAAAATCCATCATCAAACTCTGCATCTCGGTGTGTTCAGAGATCCAAGACTACAAGACCGTTGTGGCCCTCAAGTCATTGCTATTGACAAGATACATTGACTCATTGACCGATAACGAGCAACACAAACTGCTTCATGAGATACACACACTATCACTCAAACACTCCATCCCAGTATCGTATTTTGATCCATTTGTCGTTCGTGGCATCTATCTCGTGAGACCTCCAAACCCACCGAGAAGACAAACAAAGAAACAGATGGATATCAAGAACCACGATCCGGTCATATATAACCCTTTCACCAAGGTCGAACCCGTTGAGAAGAATTATCTCGTGCAAGAGGAACTCGCTGAGTTTTTATTAGTCGTTCAGAATCCATTTGCCTTCCCCATTGTCATTAACGATATTAAGATGAAGAATGTCGATATCTTGAGAACGCATTTCACCATTGCACCAAAATCAATGCAAAAAATCAACATACTGTCTAAACCAAGCACTCCAGGGATGATAACCATCGATTCTGTGATGTTGAAAATTGGTGAATGTACCGCACAATGGTTCAAGATTGCAAAGACACAACAATGCAAATTACTAAAAAAATTGAAAGATGATAATATCGACCTCTCCATCGATGCTCTTTCCTCATACTTGCACAACATCTCACACAACAACATCGCGTCACGTGTTAATACCGATACACTCGACTTAAACATCATCCCTGCTCAACCGTCATTACAAGTCCTCAACACACCAGAACCACTGATGCTTCTTGAAGGTGGTTCGCACAAGCTTAAGATCTTGTTGAAGAACAACTCACCAGTCAGCGTGGATGTACTAGACTACTCCATCTGGGACAACTCAATGGAAACGCTCAAGAGATTATTAGACGGGAAGGATAACTCTCCAAATGACGTTCACGAGTACGAACACTTCCTTTACAAGCAATCATTAGAGATCGTTTCAGATATCAAGGAAATCAAACCGTTTGAAGAGATATCACTAGATGTCGAGGTGAAGGGGAAGAGAGGCGTCAAGAAGATCAATCTAACGGTGGAATACGGACATGCTCTCAAGAATGGAGACGTCTTCACCCGCACATTGGAGATCCCAATCACTGCCATCGTTCATCCAAGTACTGACCTCGCCGACTGTAATGTTGTCCCATTGTTTCAAGAGATTGAACCATCTATGAACAAACTATGGGAGTTCATCATGACTTCCAATACACCTTTTACAGACTGGTGCTTGCTCCTTGTTGATGTCAGAAACTTGTGGAATAAGGCACTTTCCGTGGAGCTGCATTACAAGGGATACAACACTCAGGAGTCAATTGTCCCCATGGAAACGAAGAGATTGATACTCCCCATTAGGCGCATCAAACTCGACTGTGAGAATATCAAGCCAATTCCAAGTCTCCCTGGGAAACAACACGTTGTGCGGAAAATCTCCAAGGCCGAAGATCAGTTCCAAAGAGAGTCGTTTTGGTATAGAGAAGAGATCCTCAACAGCGTGCAAGGATCGTGGTCTGTTGGTCGTACCACTGGAAACCTCGAGTTGAGAGCCATCAGGTTATCACAACGCATGCTGAACGTGCTGAAAGTGGAAAACGTTGACATTGATGTTCACATTGACGGTGCTAAAGTGGATGGAGTCTATGAGGTTATCAAGACGGGAGAGTTCATCACGGTCGATGTCAAGGTCACAAATCACACTACAAGAGTGTTGAAAGGAGTCATTCGCAATATACCAACTGCATCAGGGTACGGTGCGATTGAAAGACGGCTTCTGTTCAGCGGGATGCTTCAACAGAGACTCGTCAAGTCGCTAGATCCCGGTGAATCATTGACGCTGCCTATTGGTGCTGTTGTCCTTGAGCGTGGCGAGTACGAGTGGGGCGCAGTGCTGGACGAGCTGGGGAACGACTCGCAGTATATATGCCGCAAACCACTCCGGATAAAGGCATTCTAGACATTGAATAAACCGCACTGAATACTAATTCGTTTAGATCAACTCTTCTGTATTGGGAAATGAAGGTGTGGTCCGAGGGTTACCCGGCGCGCTTCCTTCTTTTTTTTTTTCTTTTCTTTAAGAGATGGAGCTTTTCGACACAAAGCCTAACAGATTGATTCCCGGAGAGTTCCACAGATAGACCGAGACAATGGGGAAAGGAGCACTCAAGTTCGGTGGAAAGTCTGGTGTTCTCCCAGAGGTGCGCCAGATTTTCAAGCACCCGGTGAAACCCGTTGTGAGACCAGCGAACCCTGATGTCGGTTACGCTGAGGGAATCCAACATCCAAAGGGCACAAGCCGTGAGCAGCCCCTTCCAAAAGTGCGTGCACTTGGTGACTTGATCAAGGACACAGTCAAAGACCCACGCTCAATCCCAGATTTGCATAAGGCAAATGCCGTGCAGAAGGAGAAGGTGTCCAAGGCTGCCTTGAGACGTAAATACTACGTTGACAGTTTGCAAAAGGAAGAGCAGAGATTGTACCAGGAGGAGAAGAAGGCGGAAAGAAGAGCTGCTGCTGAAGCTGAGAGAAAGGCTAACACCAAGTATGAGATGTCCGAGGCCACAAGACTCACGCTGCCAACGATCAGCCACTTGCTGGATGGCCCATTGATGAGACAGAGAACAGAGGAAGAGAAGCAGATACTACAGGCGAAAAGACAGGCAAACAGACTTCAGAACGAGCTCAAGGGGAAAGAGAACCGTTCGGTGGATCTTTTAGAGCTGTATTATGCAGCTGAGAATTTCATCACCACGGAAGAGGAGCTGAAGCATGCTGTCGATGCCGCTTTCGAGAAGCCTATCATGGTTCAAGACCCAGAAAAAACCCCAAGATCTTATAATGACAAGCTAAAGGATGCTATATTTGGTACCATTAAGGGCAAGCCTGGTCTTCCTGAGATTGAGGATGAAATCTCTGGTGCTGCCAAGGAGTTCCGTGACCAGATTGAGGAGTTGGCACATAAACAGATTAGTGAGATGAGAGACAACGAGCTCAAATCGACGAATCCAGCGTCATAGATAATTTTCCAACAGGGTATATAGAGCAATGCCATTTGTACATATGAATTCAACCGTTATGTATTGTTCCTATGTCTACGTGATGTTAGCTTTGTAGCTTGATTCCATTATACACAATCTAGCCAATCATGAGAATTACTTCTCTTTGGTATCATACAATGCAGCCTTCTTATTGATAGCGTCCAATCTCTCTGGGAGGATTGGGTGCGAGTAGTGATAACTCGAGTATAGCCAATCAGCATCTGGAGAGGACAAGTTCTTGACGTGCAAGCCAATAAGAGCCTTTGAGAGGGACTCAGAGTAACCGAGTTTAACAGCGTACTCATCTGCCTCGTATTCATGCTTTCTTGACAACAAGTTCATGAAGAAGCTCATGATGTTCTCCAATGGCTGGTAAATGTCGGAGAAGAGCATGAATCCAATCATAACTGGGTATTCATTGAAGAAACCAAAGCTCTCAAACAAGGATTTGTTGTGGATGAAGCAGGAGAACAAGGTGAAGATGGCCAAGATGTGGGATTGGGCAATGACCAAAGTCTTTGTCGTGTGTGATAAAGCCCAGTGTCCAATCTCATGAGCCAAGACTGCAGTTGTTTCCAGAGTGGTAGACGTCTGGATCAAGGTGTCGTAAATGACAATCTGCTTGGACCATGGCAATCCGTAAAAATAGGCATTAGAGTGAGAAGATCTCTTGGAACCATCAATAACGTATAACTTGGACAATGGGAACTTATTCTTTGATGCCAAGTCCTCGATAGATGTCTTCAACTCACCTTCCTCCAAAGGTGTTAGCTTGTTGAAAAGAGGTTGGATCAAAGTAGGGAAGATGGCAATGGCAACGATTTGAACGACAACGAGGAAGACCCAGACGTAGAAGATGAAGCTATCACCGTAGTAGTCCACAATTTTCAAGAACCCCGACAAGATAGGGAATCCAAACACAATAGTGAGCAATTGACTCTTGATCATGTCTGTGATCCAAAGTGAGATTGTGAGTTTGTTAAAGCCAAACTCTTCTTCAAGGACAAAGTTCTGGTAGTAGGAAACAGGCAACGAAAGCAAGGTGGAGATCATGTTCAAGGCAAAGAGGAAACACAACGAGTGGACAATGACACTCCCCTGCATGGCTGCTGGAAGGTAAGTGGCGATGGACGAGTAGATGGTCTTACCCACTGCCCAAAGTTTTGGAAGCACGTCATACTGAATGAACACGTAATTCTGAACAAATGAGTAGATCCCGTTGAAGATACTGAATCTGGCCTTAGCTCTGGAGTAACTCTGGGACTGTTTGAAAGTTTTTTCGTCAATGGCACCTTTCAACGTTGGGTGGATCTCCTTGCGCTGGAGCACCTTATACTGGCGATATGTGAGGTAGGTTTCGAAGGCGAACTGGAACGCCGTGAAGCCCAGAATGACTTTCTTCCAGCCAATTGAAGGGTTATCGAGCAACGAGGCAAACTGATCGAGAATTGACATCGTTTGACTTTATTCTTCCAGCGGTGTTGTTTCTTTGGGAAATGAGGTTGTTCTGTCCAAAGATTTGTTGTGGAGGCAAAGCGGTGATGGTATCATCGGACGGGTAACCCAACAGGGTCATGGTGATAACATCGTGTTTTAAAGAGAAATTGGAAGGAGAAAGTGGTAATAAGTATATAGATATACTATATATTTCTTCTATCCATGGTTATGGGCTATGTGCATTCCTTTTGTATCAGAGTAGCTATGTACCACAAGCTGACTTGTAGCGGTGGTCGGTGTAGTATAGACTTTACAAGTGGAAGAGGAAACAGATCTAGACCACATCGTACATTTCATTATTCAAGATTATATTGGCATGACATGTTGAACACAGCTGCAAATGCAAAGTCATCGGGTTGGGCGGTTGGGGAATGAGACTACTCTTTTTTCTTGGACTTTCCAGAGATCTTCTTGGAGGCAATGAGAATCATCTTTTGGAACCAAAAGAGGTTCAAAGCGTTCAAGGCGATGTTGAGGAAGACAGCAGTGATTGCAACGAACAATGGCAACTGGTCTCTGACTGCCCAGAACTCGAGGATAACGAGGTAGATTGCATAGAACCCCCACACAATTCTCACGAGGAAGAATGCGACAATGAGGAGGATCCCATTGATGGCCACCAATTTTGGAGAGACTGCATCTGCTGGGAGTCTGCTAACGAACCAGTTGATGTTGACAAAAGGCGTCGAGAGCTCAAACGAGAGGAAGCTGGCGACCCACCCGAGACAGAAGGGCTTCAACGTCGAGACAAAGACGAAAAGAGCAGCACAGGCATGCATCAAAAAACCTGCACCGAACAGCTTATAGAACCGCAGACACACGTAGAGGTCCCACACAAAGTAACCGATCGTGATCGAGCTCACAAATGCGGCATAGGGGGAATACGCAAAGACGGTGTTGGCATTGAGGTGCTCGTCGCCGATCAGCGGGACGATGGCGAGGATCGAGATGAGGCACTGCACCGTCGAGACGATGTGGATGTCGAAGTTGGCCCTGTTCTTCTTCGACTGCCCCGTGTAGTGCTGGCCAAAGAGCGCCTTCGACACGTATGGCGAAACAAGGTACAAGAGCTGGTAGAAGACTATCGAGCCGACAATCTCGTGGTAGTGCGCCTCGTAGTAGTTGCGAGGCTCCGCCACAAACGGACGGAGCTCCAGAAAGGGGTCGTGTGCCTCAAAGAGCATTCTCCACCCTGGGATCACCCTTCTTGGTCTCTTTATACCGCTTTATAGGCCTCTTTCAAGGCCGGTTGGCCTGGCTGTTGGCTGTTGGCTGTTGGCCCTTCCAAGGCCAAACACCCGGACACCCAAGAAAGGAAAAGAGCATCGACTTCACTGGAACCCTGGACAGCCGTTCACGACGGCAAAGAAAGCTGGCTGTGAGGTGTGAAGACGTGCTGTGTTTGCTTAGACACGCTGTGGGAGGAGATGATGGCCACACTGAGGGCAAAAGCCAGCCAGAGATGGCTCTCAACTGTGCGACCACGCCCATATGCCGCTTACATAAGCACACCACATAGCGTCCGCAGTGATTTTTTTTTCACATGTCCTTCACCGTTGTTGATCAACTACTCTGCCGACCGCAAGAGACACCTCTCATCCAGGCTGAAACCAATGTCGTACCCTCTCGTTGCCCTCGGAAACCCGCTTCTCGACCTCCAGGTCGACACCGACAAGGCCTTCCTCGACAAGTACGAGCTCAAGGCCAACGATGCCATTCTCGTTGAGAAGAAGCACATGCCGATCTTCAAGGAAGTGTTGGAGAACCCAAACAAGTTCATCGTTGCTGGTGGTGCCGCGCAGAACTCCGCCCGTGCCGCCCAGTACCTGCTTCCTGAGGACTCTGTCGTCTACTTTGGTTCCGTCGGCAAGGACGAGTACTCAAAGCTGCTTCTTGAGGCCAATGCCAAAGCTGGTGTCAAGTCGCTTTACCAGTTCCAGGACGACTACGAGACGGGGAAATGTGTTGCTTTGATCACAGGCCACGACAGATCCCTGGCCACCGATTTGGCTGCCGCCAACCAGTTCACCCCAGACCACTTGAAGAAGGCTGAGAACTGGAAGTTTGTTGAGAATGCCAGATTCTTCTACATTGGTGGATTCCACTTGACCGTCTCCCCAGAGGCAATCTACACTTTGGGACAGCACGCTGCTGACAACAACAAGGACTTCTGCCTGAACTTGTCCGCCCCATTCATCCCAGAGTTCTTCACCGATGTCTTGGACAAGTCGATCACGTTTGCCAACTACGTCATTGGTAACGAGACAGAGGCTGCTGCATACGCTAAGTCCCACTCCCTCAACACAGACAACTTGGTCGACATTGCCAAATACATTGCCAAGGAGCCACGTGTTAACGAGAAGAAGAACAGAACAGTCATCATCACCCATGGGTTGAAGCCAACCATCGCTGTCACTTACGACGCTGCTGCTGATGCCTTCACCGTCAACGAGTACCCAGTGCACCCATTGGACGCTTCCAAGATCAAGGACACAAACGGTGCAGGTGACGCATTTGCAGGTGGGTTTGTCGCTGGTCTTGTCTCTGGTGACAGCATCGACAAGGCCATGGACAAGGGCCAATGGTTGGCCAAGTTGTCGATCCAGGAGGTTGGCCCATCTTTCCCTTACCCAAAGCACACATACGCCTAGATTCTATAGACGCTTAATCAATTGAAAATAAGCCTTCATACACAAATCCAATATTTATCTAACTTGTATGTATATATCAGAATACATCAAAATCGCTTACACAGGCATCAGTATAATGCAACAGAAATAAATATATTGACGAGAAAACAGAAATTACCAAGCCTGCAGCTCCTCAAAGTACTCCACCCTATTCTTAGTCTTATCCAGACTCAAAGAAACAGCATATCTGACATCATCAACCATAGAGTTATGGGCAGAGGTCATAACTGCAACGTTACCTTCACTCTCTGCAATATCGGTCTGAACAATCGTGTTGATGTTTGGACGACCATAACGGAACTCAATAAACTGTTCCAACTCTCTAGGTGGCATACCAGCAGCGATAGTCTTTCTCTCTTCAGTGATACTACCGCTTGAATGCTCTTGACTCTCGGAATCAGAAGATGCACCGTTGTGCTTTGTACCCGGTGCAGAATCTGGTCTTGTTACATAGATGATGACGTGAACATTGTCATATGCCTTTAGTTGCATCAACTCGTCATAGAACCAGTCAAGAGAATTCCAATTGCGGATGACCCAATAAAACTTGATATGCTGTTTGAGTCCCTTTTTGACCGATTGATATATGTATGCATATGAAGTTGGAACACCAGTACCACCAGTCAAATGAAGAACTGTGTCATACTTGTGCAATGGTCTTTGATGCCCATATGGACCTTCAACACTGACTTTAATCTTACCAGTCTTTTCAGGTTGTTTGGACAAGTACTGATGCACAGTAGATGTAACACCACCTTTGATCTTTGTACAGAAAGTAATAGTGTTCTTGTCAGTTTCAATGATGGTGAATGGATGAGACTGGAAGAATGTCGTTGGACGCCAATAGTGCAAATATCCAAATGCACCTGGGTATGTCTTCCACAAAGAGTGACGAGGCACAACAACTTTCAAGACCTCATCAGAGACAACTGACACTTGAGCTGTTTGAACACCAAAGTATGCCAACCTCACGTATCTTAGGAATCTATCAAAGCACCACACAGCGGCCATGGCATAGCAGAACTCTTCATATCCAAAGTCCTTGACGTGAATCCAAGTACCAACAAGAGTAAATGTCACAAGAATCAGATGGGACAACACAAACAGTTCATAGTTAGTTCTTCTGACACAGTATGCACTAAAACCCAAGATCACACCAAAAGCACAAGTTGCAACAATTCCCCATCTCATCCAAGGAGTCAAGAGACGCTTGGAGTACTTACCAAGCGCTTCTGACTGAACCGTCATAGCACCAGCGTGAATGATGAGAAGAATGAAGTTAATACGGGATATCCACTTGTGATAAGTGATGAATGTGGATTGCTTCCAACCAGTTAGCCAAAGAAGGAAATTGTTTCTTCCAGCAAAGATGAAACTGAAGATGAATCCAAACAGTACAAGAATACCACTTCTATCACCAGGATATCTCGACATTTGTGCTGACTTTGTCTTCCAAATTGTCTCCTGAGCAACTGGAACTGCAATGTAACCAGTAGCAACAAACACAGCATTAAGAATGAAGTAACCGAAAATAATAAGAGTTTCAGCTGTCGTTGGAATAAAACCACCAATGATCTTGAAGTAAAGCACAGGATGCGTGTGCCTTTTCCCCATGAAGGCAGGCAAGGTAATGTAGTTTCTAATGAGATTGACCGGGTGGCCTTTCAAATACTTTGAACAAAAGAATGCCTGGTTTGCAAAGTTGTAAATTGTTGCAATAAGGAAAATCACAGCCCAGTAGCCAAGGAGTCCACCACCCATCCACATACCCCAATCAATATTTCTGTATCTGACATAAGTGGATTTGTATGTGTTTGCGAAGACCTTAACGTTGTAATAGACAGGGAGATAACTGTAATGGGTAGCATTATAACCTTTGAGTTTTCTGATGTCTGTCAAATACTTTGTAGCGTTGTCATAGGTTTTTCTCAACTTATCAACAGTGAGGTTCATATGAGCCTTTTTGTGACAGTAGTCAATAATTTCCTTTTCAATATTTGTGTCGTACAGTTTGGTTTCGTTGTATGCACAGTTCAAGAGGGAACCAAGACCCTGAGGAAGTTTACAAGTACACTTGTATGATGATGAAGTCTCATTACAAAATGCCGTAACCTTGGCCACTGCAGCCTTGCAACTCAAGACAGTGAGTTCATCTCTTGTGTAGTGGTGGTACTGAGCCGATGCCAATGAGACAGTTACCAAGACTGTTGAAAGCCAAGAAATAAGCCTCATTACCTATCTCAAGATTTACTGAATTGAGCAAATTACAAAAAATAAAGTGCGGAGTATTCATAGGACTCATGGAAACTATTTATATAGAGCAAATTTCTTGTGGGCGTAGACGAGAAACCTTTCACAACAGACTTCTGGTGTAGGAAGAGTACGACAAGTGCAGATGATATGTATGCATATGCATCAACCCTATGAAGTTCATGAGAGACGAGAGACCGGGTGACTGCGACAAAAGACTCAAAAAGATCGATACCTCAATGTAGACTGGCCCCTAGCTCCTAGCCTAGTCCTGGGTCCGTATTGTCAAGTGGCATTTGCATTGAAGAAGGGAAAACATAACAGTTGCTTTTTAAGAATGCAACGAAAAGATGATAACAGCCAATCAAGAGTTCACAATTCTACTGTCTAGATCATATATAATAGAGCACCTATAAGTCAGATCGTCCATTGTATGATCGGATTAGATTGCAGCGGCATTTTGAATAGACTAGTGTCTTGTACCCTGGAGATCGGGATCTCCAACGTGTGAAAATGTGAGGCCGTCCATGTTTCTACTTATGTGCATCAGCCCGCTGAAATCTGGAACAACAGAAGTGCGGCTCCGCCTCAGCGAAGGGTGTTTACTGAGCTCTAACTGGCTGGCTGCTGCTGCGAGATGGAAGAGATAACTTTGATTTTGACGCCGGACAATCACCTACCGGAGAATTGCAGACGTCAGAAGAAAGATTGGTAGCTGCGCCGAATCAGGGTTTCTTGAAACAAGCAACGCCGAATTTACTTATACAATTGATTAATCCATACGCAGGAAAAGACAAAGAACACAATTGGAAAAGAATCACTGAGCAAAAACACTCTTTAGCTGGCAATACCACGGGCTGTCGGATTTATAAGGTTGCGTGTCCTTGCAGCGGATGCGGACTTTTTGTCTCCTCTGCAGCGATTTGCCGTTGGAAGAGTACAACCATGACGGACACAGCATATGCTTGGGTCTCAATTCTGGCTACTAAAGTACGGCTGAAAGGACCATAATACAATGGGCTTGCTGGAAAGTGAACGGATCATCCGAGTATCAAGATTGAACACGGCATTATGTTCCCTGTAATTATGGCAAATGGGAAGGGGAATGCCAGGATCATTCAAGGATCGCTTTCAAGAGTGTATTCAAGTTTCAACTATCTTAGTAGAAACTCCGCCACTCTCCACCTCGTACCCTGAAACATACTTTGAGGTCACACTGCCTTCGCCTCCTCTGTGAGACAGGCCGGGCGCAGCCAATCAGAGGAAGCCAAGCGAGCTTAATTTCCAAGCTCCCTATGCTAAGTATGCCACCCGATGCACCCGGGCACAACGGTGCAGATTCAGGTTTCAAATTAAATGATCGGCAATTCTATTTCTAACAGCATAGGGAAAGATGAAAACACGTAACTGTGAGTGGCTGAGTTCCAGTATATGCGTGACGTTCGTGCCTGAACACCCCGGTCTGCAAAGTTGCAAAACCAAGTAGAATGGAGCCGTTGCCAAGTCTAAGAAAAGCTACAAGCACAACAAGACGAGATGCTTGGTTGATAGTGAAGAATCAGTTCAGTGTCGAAACTTTAAAATGGGGAAAGCAGCTAATGTCTGTGCCGGGATTTCAGAATTTCATGGAATACACCGGTGCCACAATTGCAGGTCGGGAAACACCTATACGCACCAGTCTCGTATTACGGTGATCTAGATCATCAAGATTATCATCGAGAAAAATTTGCCAGGTGTGCAGTGGCGCAGCAAGACAGACATATTCTTCTGTCCTTTTTCTTTTTTTTCTTTTTTGGAGAACGTCATTTGCATACATCAGGGACTAAGGCCCTAGGGCCTCTACACATAGACATAGACTAGGACACTAGAACATCCTGGCGAGAAACGTTAACTGCATATGCTAAAGTATAGTCAAAACCCTTATCCCCATTGGCTGTATTATTACAGAATTCAACATGCTGATGTTCTGGTCATGTTGTGCAATCGATATTACATTCCCCAACTGAGTGGGCTTTGTTCAGCAGTTTGTTCTATAGAATAATCATATGATCATAGTGCACAAGGACCAGTGATATGTTTTAAAACTCGTCCTGGGTACCCCTTTCCCTGTCCTCATCCAATCTCTTCTCGTTGATGTCCCACCAGAAGCTGAATGTGCCGGTGTCATCATCAAACGTTCGGTCGACATCCCATGGTTTGGGAGTAAGAATGTAATGGATATTCTTGACCTTATCAAAATCAAGATCCGGATGGATCAACCTCATTGTCTTGAGATAGTTATATGCATAGGATAAGCCAACCCATTTTTCCCTAAAGACATCGGACAATAACGATTGGTCCGCAAAGTCATAATCAAGTTCCCCATCCATCTTTGAAATGATCATATCATACTTCTCTTTACTCGGCGTGACAACTTGTAATCCACCATTGCAAATCATAAGGCCATGCTCGTCTTTGATAGAAGGACCAAGAACACCATCATTACCACTGTCATCTATCTTCTTGTACCAATCTGTAAAGACACAATTCTCCTTAACCCAGTCCTTTGGGTAATGATCAAAGTTCATCGGATTGCACACACAAGCCCATCCCGCAGCAAATGCATTGTCCTCTAGGTCCAAATCAAAGAGCTCATCCATGTTTTTGATCACGATCATGTCACTATCGAGCTGAACAACTCGCTCGAATTGAGTCAATCCAAACGGCTGAAGCTTGCTCCAACAATCGTAGAACCTTGGATCGTTAGAGTAATCCTTGCTGGCCAGCGGAAGCAGATATTTAACTTCCATCTTCAATATCCCACGTTTGTCCAATGCATCGTGGCCCGATGGCGGGAAAGTGGAAGTGTATAGCGCAACTAAGGGGTACTTGGAGCCAACCAAGCGGAGTGAGTACTCAAGCGCAAGGAGTCCCGGAAGATAGGCAGTGTTGGTAATAAGAGTTGTCCATACCTTTTTGTGTGGAATTTCTGCATCTGTTTCCCCCATTTTGCAACGACTGTGGTGGGTTAGCAGCTCAGGTAAGCCGTCGATACAGTGTGCTTGAAATTGTCATAAGCCTCACGGCTCGGCAGCTGGAATATCGGAAATCCGGAGTCGGAGATTGCAGGAGATAGCGAGTTAAAACAGCAGAAGTAACACTAAGAAAAAGATGAGAACAATTTTGTTAATTGTTGGCTAAGAAAGTTTGGTAAATAAAGCTCCCCAAAGAGGAGAGGGACCTCAGATGAGGAAGAAAGCAGCGGCAGCAAGAACAGCAGAACCGACAGATCCAACGGCAGCAGCAGCAACATCAGCACTACTACTACCTGCAGGGGAAGAAACAGTCGAACCAGTGCTAGAGAATTCGCCCTTGTTACCAGTCAAGGTTTTGGTGTAAGTAGCATAGTCTTGGGTGATTGTTAGCTGTGTGGTCACAGTGTCGGAGGAGTTAGAGATGGAAGGTGTAGTACTAGAGTACTTGGTGTAAGTGACAACCTGAGTCTTTGTATATGTCTCATGCTCACGGCTGACAGTGAAAACACTGGTAACAGTTCCCGATGTTGGGAATGTGGTAGCCTGACCAGTGTATACAACTGTGTCCTCCACGGTGTAAAGACCTGCCTGACCACTGTCCAAGGTTTGAGTCAACACAATCGTGTCACCAATCTTTGCCTCAGAGGCTGCAGAGGCAGCCAAACCAGAGAAGGTGAGAAGAGAAACCAAGTTGAGTAACTGCATTGTATCTGAAGTGTATGTTGCTTTAACTATATTTGTGATACCATATGCCTCAAAAATCTTTTAGAGGAGGGGATTACGGGCTATATATAAGTCAAATACAGATCAAGCAGGATAGCACGTTCTACCTTAATACACCCTTGACATCGTACAACTTCACCCAAAAGAGTAAGATAGAACGACGCACCTCTTTTTCTTTAGCTCAATAATACTCTAGACCTCTACGCACTCAATAGAATTAGTCAGAAACGCCAGATTCTGGTACTCCGTTGAGTAGGAGCACCCGCATTGAACATTGAATGACCGCCGTGCGTCATACCTGCTTCAACCTTCAACAGTGTGATTAACACCCCAAATGCTTGGCCCTGTTACTTTAAATCATGTCCCCACATTTCACTTGGTTATTGAAAAGAGGATTGATGATAATTTATTTGGCTACATCGCAATACCTATTGAGAAGTACAATTTTTTTTTTAACATATATTTCGGATCATCTTAACTTATAAAACTGTACCAAAAATGTACCTGTCGGGATCCCTTCTCAATCACTTCTTCTTTGGTCTTACCTTATGTTCTTCTTTTTACTTTATCAATTCAGTACTTTAGATCTCATTGAGCTTTTTTGAACTGTAACAAACTTTCCTGTGTTTCAACTTGTGCTTATTAGTCTCGGGTTTATCTTTCCGTTTGCGCCGCTGGTGGAGTCTCAGCTTGTGCTTGTTTCATTCAAATCTTCTCAGAGTTCTAGTAGTTCTTGAATTGAGTTCTGATGTAGTAGACCGTCCTGTCAATGATTTTCTCCTTCCATGCCTCCCCATACAGCGTCCGATTCTCTGGCTCCTTCCCCCATTTCCAGAGTCTGTTGACTGCTTCTATCCACTTGCTTTTGTATTCCAAGTGCTCTCCAGGTGCTATGAGGTCTTTTGGGTGCCATATGCGATCCTGTGGGTTGTCACGGATAGCCTTCCACAGTTCTTGGGACAAGAAGAAATAAATGCACATATAGAGACAGACAGACGGGGATAGCGCGGTGCTACTGTCAGGTACACCTGCGTGTAACCCACATGAACCCTGAATCAAAGTCACCAAAGCCGCCAAATCCGCCAATTTACGAGAGTGCTTTGAAATACCGAATAGCTGCACCCGAAAAGCAGGCAGACATAAACTCTCTTATCAGGTTCAGGTTCAGAATCCAGGAGCTCTCCCAGAAAGTTTTATGCAACACAGACAATAAGTATACTGATTAAACAATAGCATGTCAATCCGTCTTTCAGAAACTTCAGGCCCATTATCTAGTATTAATAGAAGAGCACATAAGCTTTGTCATCCAGAGAAAGTTTTTGGCTAGCCACTATTTTAGAACACAATTGGAGCTGTGCAGCTAATGCCACACTTGTCAAAGTACAGTACTACCCAACTTGAAAAGCTCGATGGATTTCAGTAACCACGTTGTTATCGGCGAGTAACAGCTCATTTGCTAATGTGGCATGGAATTCTACAAGAAATGTGTGTAACTAGCCATATTGTTTCTTACTCTCGAGTTCGTCATAGTACAAAGAGCGATCATTTGTCAATGCTGGTGGTCAAACACGGAGTTCTGACACACAAAGCATAACTCTTTATGGGCGCATAATTAACCAACATCATACGTCGTGCCTTCAGCTGTATCTGCATTATACACTCCATTATTGCACCTCGAGACCAAACTAACAATTGCCGACCAAGCAATTTCTATGCTGGTATACCGTATGAGTGAGAGCTCACAGCGGCGCGCATGAAGAATTAGAGGCCGTGCACTTTGTTCTTGCGCCTTGGAAGCCCTAATCCGTTTTCTTGGATATTGTGAGGACCCGAATATCTATAAAGAGAAGGATTATGATTGTCAGATCCGGTAGAATTGGAATCTGCATAATGTATTCTATGCATTCTATGCCTTCTATGGCATCTTGGTCAATGATAGAGGTGTCCGGGTGTAAGAAGTTTAGCGGACTTCGGAGACATCGCTCGAAAGAATATCCTTCTTTGAATGCTTAATGAGTTACATTTGCTTGTCTTTTTAAACCTTTGTCACTAGCAGGAACAGCTAGAAATTGAAGCTGGTTTTCAGACAGGCATGAGACCTCTGATTCTAGTGTTCCTTTTGGCACATCTTGCGCCTTCGATAGCTCAAGGTGCTTTGGAACACAAAAACGATACGTACATATTCCCGATAACACAACATGAGCAGCAGACGCCGTCATCACCTTTGGATATCGATCCAGAGTGCCACAATGTGAGATATGTACCCAGAGATGACCAATGTGTATTTGCAATTCAGAACTGTGAGGATTATAAGATCGGATTTGTGAACTATGTGTCATTTTACTACTGTCAGAAGACGAGGATATTCTCATTCCTCCTCTATGCAGTTGTGCTCGTGTGCCTGTTTGCATCCCTTGGAATTACAGCTTCAGAATTCTTATGTCCCAACCTGGATACCATCTCCAAGTTTTTCCGAATGAGTGAGAGTTTGGCTGGTGTTACACTTTTGGCCTTGGGAAATGGATCTCCAGATGTGTTCTCAACACTGGAGGCCATGAAGGTTGACTCAGCAGACTTAGCCATTGGCGAACTTGCGGGTGCAGCACTGTTCATTACCGCAGTTGTCGTCGGTAGCATGGCTATCGTGAAACCTTTCACTGTTGTGAAGAGACCATTTATTCGTGACGTGTTATTCTTGTTGATATCCATTACTCTCACAACCGTGTTCTTGAGTGACAATCAAATTTCTATCTTTGAGGCCATTACCATGATCTCACTTTATGCCTGTTATGTAATTTTTGTTGTCTTTTGGGACTGGATCGTCACAAGGAAGAGAAGGATTCAGCTGCTGGATCAAAAAGTTAGAAAGCATTTCTTTGACGACACTTCGAGATATGATTTGGCAGACTATCAAGTACAGGAGAACACTGAAACAAATGATGACGAAATCCTCAACGATTTGAGAGCCTCGAGCTCTGCTGGAATTGAAGTGATTGACCAGCAACTGGCCTACGAATCAGAATCGTCATTTGATGAATGGGCGAGAAGATCAATGCTCCAGAGAATTAGACCGTCTATATTGGGGGCATTGGATCTAAACAGCAGAATTCAAGGATACACAGATACTCCAATTTCTGCTGGTGCAATTTCTCTCGATACACTTTCGGCAAGACCTGCGACAACACCCTTGAAAAGATCTTCACCACCATCAATTCAGATGAGCTCGGCTCCTGCTTACCGAGATGATGCGAATGATGAGATGACTGTGAATGAGTATGAGGCAAGAACAAGCATGTCAGCACCAGCTGCGTTTGATTTTGATGGGTTGCATGAGGATCCTATGTCAATGATGTCCATCACTGGTGAGTTACCAGATTTTGTCGAGGCTCATCATACATTGAAAGCTTTCCTTGAGAAGAGTAACTTCATGAGCGACTCTGATGTCTTCCTCCACTTTTTCCCAACTTTGAAAGGATTCTCAAAGCAGTCTGTTTTTGAGAGAATCATCAGCATTATCTGTCTCCCACCTGTTACACTTCTTAGATTAACAGTGCCTGTGGTATCGACAGAGAAAAAAGAGATAGATAACGATGCCCTATACAGCAAAGGATTCTTCTTGCTTATTCTTCAGTGCATTGTTTCTCCATTTGTCACAGGTCTTATCATATTCTACGATGAGGG
This sequence comes from Petasospora euphorbiiphila, assembly GCA_030556625.1. Classification (NCBI taxonomy): domain Eukaryota; kingdom Fungi; phylum Ascomycota; class Saccharomycetes; order Phaffomycetales; family Wickerhamomycetaceae; genus Petasospora; species Petasospora euphorbiiphila. Next base: position 30,478 of record JAKTUJ010000045.1, on the reverse strand, counting down.
GATCAAACCTGCATTTATCATCATCTGCTTACTAATTTCCATCCTCCTCATTGCTTTAGCATTCTTTTTCAGAAATAGTTACTTGAAGGGAAAGACAACTTCGGCATCATTATTTTCCTGCTTTATCTCCTGTTGTGGATTTGTTGTTGCCATTAACTGGATCTCAACCATTGCTACAGAGCTCATTGCTATCATCAAATTCTTCGCTGTTTACTTTGACTTATCTGATGCAATCCTCGGAGTGACAGTGTTTGCAGTTGGTAACTCTCTTGGGGACTTTATTTCCAACTTTACCATTGCCAGAATGGGATTCCCTACAATGGCACTTTCGGCCTGCTTTGGCGGTCCACTATTGAACATCTTATTGGGTATTGGTGGGAGTGCTCTTTATGTGATTCCTCTATCAGGCGAAAACATTGAAGTTAACATTTCAGCAACACTCGTTGTCACGGGGATTTCCCTTTACATCAACTTGTTGACCTTGTTGATTGTTCTCCCTATCAATGGTTGGAAGATGAACAAGCCTGTTGGTGTGTTCATGATCGCATTGTGGTGTTCTGCTACGTTTGTTTGTGTCACGTTGGAGTTATTTGGAGTATGAATATGTATTTTAGAGAGATTTATAAGACTTATAGAACGGAGTTTTGAGCAAATGATCACTATTAAAGGAAGCGCAGGGCATCCAACTCTATATAAACCCGAACACCACAGTAGAGAAATCCAACGTCATTGTTGTTTGCCTACAGGTCTTCTGGAAAGAAAGATGAATATGAGAAGGAGAACATTTACACTGGGGCAATTGATTTACCAATATGGCTGAAGAGCAGTTGAAAGATGTGTTTTTGACCTTGGATTCTCAATTACTGCAAGAACACGTTGATGCGTTTCTTCTTGATGAGTAAGTTTCGAACCTTTTTGATGTGTGATGAGTTGTGACACTAACATTAAATAGGGACAAGCTATCGCTTCGACAGTTGATACCACGTATCATCCATGAACGTGGTCCATTTGTCAATATCACTGAATCTATGCTTGAAAGAGAGATTCAAAGGGAAGTGACACCCGCGGTTCCTGATGATTTGCAAGATGCTCCAGATGCCGACAATGGCTACCAGGACTCCACACAAGGGTCTGTTTTAACCAATGAGGATTTCTTCAAGAATAAGAATGAGGTGTTGAAGAATATTTCTACTGCGTTGAACGAATCTTCTTTGGCTTTGGATTTTGTTTCGCTGTTGATTAGTTGTGTGAGGCCCGCTGCGGGGACGATATCCATGTCACCTCATTTGAAGAAGTTTGTTCCTCCTGGTTCGTTGAACGCCGATCGTGTGACAAAGGGTGTTACACAAGAGGAGAAAGAGGAGAGATATAAAGAGGAGAAAAACATCGGACAAGGATGGAAGCTGTCCAGTTTAGAAAGCTCGTCGATGAATCTCAGAAGTGCAAGTGCACGTCTGAGCGAAGAGGTGCATAGGGAAAAGATGTTCTGGGACATCATCAAGAAGAATTTCAGCAAGAAGGAGATATTATACAAGACGCGAGATAAGTCGACGGGGAAGAGGCTGTTTGCCGTGAAGTATGGATATGAAGATTCTGGATCGACTTATAAGGTCACAGGGAATGCCGTATTGAAGCCAGTCCACGACGACCATATAGAGTTTGTGCCACTCAGTTCGAAGGCAACACTAGCGCAAAAAGTTATGAGGGTGAGAATTCTGGCAAAGGATGATAGTGAGGATGATTTGTCTATTGTTGGAGAGTCGAAAGTTGACGGGGGGTTCAAGAATGATGATTCCATCAAGTCACAGATTGAGAAAGCAAGATACTTTGTGTTTGAAGAGGAGCTGTTCAGTCAATTACTAGAAGAAGCCACTGTTTTGATTGCATATAATGTCAAGGTTGAGAACGAATCCAAGATCAGCATCGAGCTACAGGACGAGTGTATCGAGATTGAGCATGTGGAATACGATGATGAAAGGCCATCACCAGAGGAGTGCACCAAGAGACTGGAAGATTCCCGAGCAGAGATGATTGCTACACTTTTACGACTGATGTTGACATTGAAGCATAAGAAGAATTTGGATGCCAAGCGTCAGCTTACGGTGATGAGGACTGGTATTAGCTCGAGATTGGCACAGCGTCCTTACATTGCAATTCTACGCCCTATTGTGGGTCATTTCCGTCATGAGCACATGGTACAGATGATGTATGCGTTGATCAAGAACGTGCTTCATAACATTGAGACTTCGTCTTTCAAAGTGAAGCGCTATTCGAATTTGAAGAAGGTTGATATGGAGAAGGACCCATTCAAGCGCATTTCAGAGCCACCAGTGTCTACTTTCAAGCTGAGCATTTCACAAATGCTGAGTGTGGTTTTAGAATTGGATTCCTTTGACTTTGTGAACTTTAGGGTCCACACAAGGGCTTTCCACAAAGGGAGAAGGGTACTAGATGCGACCTTCGAGGACCTGAGACAGATAGAAGAGTGCTTGGAATGGTTGATTACAGAATACATCTAGGCGGTGCCATACGATCAGAACAAGTCTTGGATACTAAGGATCCTCTGTAGAATAGAAGATATTGTATCAATATAAGTATCACGATTGGAGTGTTTAAGCCGGGTAACTGAATGATATTCCAATTCCCCCACAAACCACAGTTGATCCTTCATATACATCGACTTAGAAGAACTCTCTAAACATATAAGAAGGAACCATGTCAACCCACTGGAAACAATCATCTACACCGTATTTTGCAGTTGTATCCGAGAAGTCGACCATCAGTGGCTCTTCACTAGCTGATGCCCGCACAAGCTACCCAGAGGTCCGATACGTCTTTGCCGACGACCCTCTCTTTTATGAACTCGACTCGGGCATACGGGAAACAGAGGAGGCAATCGTGATAGATTTAGATGCTACTGGCGAGAAGGTGATGGGTTACAGGTGTGTCGGCGATGGTATGGGCGTTGTCGACGTTAGGATGAAGGACAAGGACAGCACCAAGACCATTGAGATTGACGTGACGAGAAGCGAGTTGGATGGTCAAGATAGCGTACAACCTGTGAAGGAGTTGGACGAGCTGAGGAAGCTCGTCAGTGTGTTCAGGGAGAGGAATGAACAGCTGCAAAACGTGGTGAAGGAATGAGACTAATGAATAAATGAATGATGATGTAGTTCGCGCAGTAATACAACTTAAGGACATTGACCCTTCACATCAACACCACGTCAAGATCCAAGCAGTCAACAACAACCAACAGTATGGTCTCACGCCTCACATTCAAAGGAGATGGATCTATCAAGAAGAAGAAGAAGAAAGTGGTCAAGAAAGTCAAAGCACCTTCCAAACTCGAGATAGATCCAGAGCTGGTTGAAACGTCGTGGACATCAGCAACGACGTTGGCTGATATCGAGGGCCCAATCATGATCACACAGGCAACATCACTGGGGAACCCATACGTTCTCGCAACGGACCCTCTGGGAGAGTTGATTATAAGGACTGACTTGCGGTTGAGTGATACTCCGCTCAATTTTCCTCCGGAAGGTAGCACGTCATCCAAGGCATACGTTGAAGAGGACATCCACAAGACCGAGCCTACAGATATCCAACAGGTATTTGTTTCCACCTCGTTGTCGTCTCTAATACCTTCTGATTCGAATACAACAAGTCGTCTCAAGTTAGCTTTCAAGAATAGCGAGGGTAAATATTTGTCCTTGGCAAAGGACGATGCAGTCGATTGCAAGAGCGAAGCCATTGGAGCAGGAGAAATGTTCGAGATTGAGCCTATCAATAGCAATGGAGTGATACTGTTTAGAATATGGAATGGTGATAGGTTGTTAATGGTCAAGGACAAGTTGGTGAAGCTTTGCAAAGAAGGCGAATCAGATGCCATTGACTTATTTGTACTGAGAGTCCAGGCTAAGAACTCTTTGATGGGCAAGAGAATTCTCAGGGAACAACAAGAAGTGGCAAATAAAAGCACAGGGAGTGTTATGCTAAATGTGCAAAGGGCAATTGAGTCACTACAGAAGGCAGGTATAGATGTTGTACCTGCCATGATCCAGAGGTTGAAAGACGCAGCGTTGAATGGTAAGTTAAACGAACAGCTCATCGACGAACGCCAAAAGTCAAAATCCGACTCGAGGTGTTAACTTAATTCATAATATTGATTCTTCTGTTGATCGTATTTCTCTGTGTGTATGTTGAGATCGGTCTCTACACCAAATCTTGGGTAAAGAGCCCTGTTGATACCACCACCATTGGACGTCTTGCTCGACACCAATGGGGTTATACCATCACAGATGAGTGAAATGCCCAAATGGCTCTCCTCGCTGGGTAGCACGACATCTGCAAACTCCTTTGTTGGTTGGATGAATTCGTTGAACTCTGGTCTTGCGTTTTGCAAGTAGTTATCGAGTAATGAAGCGAGATCTTTCCCCTCTTTCAAGACGTCTTTCTTTATCCATCTGTTGAGTCTTGTATCTGCATCACAATCGACAAACACTTTCATTGATGCCATTTGCCTTAGGTCACGGTCGTACAATGCGTATAGTCCCGGTATGAGAACCAACAAGGTCTCATCTTTGCGCTTTGACTTCTCCAAAGAGTGGATCTGTTTGAAGACCGCACGGAAATCAAATCGGGAGGGCCCTAATGAGGTACCTTCTTTCACTAACAATTCATCCAATGGTATTATATGTGTTTGTAGGTTTGGGATCTCTGATAAGCACGACTTGATCTCGTGACAGACGGTGTTCTGCTCGCCCAGTTAGGTAATGCTCTCGGGTAATGGTGTTGCAGAGTACTCACTTTGCCTGCACTGTGACCACCTCCAACAAGCACTATAATAGGAGTTGACATTTGTGTTGATTAAAACGAGTAAATGGAAGAGGAGAAAGAGATACTTGACCTTTTTAGCGTGTGTTGGTGTTATGAGCACCCGGGTTTTCTGAAAAATTGTACATTGCAATGAAGTAAAAATACCAAACCACAACTGATGAAACGCTATATTCAATAGGAATAGAGATAAAATGTCATTTGACAAACACCAGGATGCCGAGTTGGAGTTTAAGACGTCCAAGAGTGTCGAGATTGTTGCCTCGTTTGAAGAGATGAACCTGAAGGAGGACTTACTTCGAGGTATTTACTCGTATGGGTTTGAATCACCATCTGCTATCCAATCCCGTGCGATATTGCAGATCATCTCCGGAAGAGACACGATTGCACAGGCCCAGTCTGGAACGGGGAAGACTGCTACTTTCTCAATTGGGATGCTCGAGGTGCTTGATTCCAAGAATAGGGAAACACAAGCGATTGTGCTTTCTCCCACGAGAGAACTTGCCGTACAGATCCAAAACGTCATACAGGCTCTGGGGAGTTATATGAACGTACAGTGCCATGCGTGCATTGGTGGCACATCTGTTGGGCAGGACATTAAGCAACTGGCAAAGGGACAGCACATTGTCAGCGGTACACCAGGGAGAGTGCTCGATGTGATCAAGAGACGTAATTTGAACACGAGGAACGTCAAGATGCTTATCCTGGACGAGGCCGACGAGCTGTTGAGCAAAGGTTTTAAAGAGCAGATCTACGATATCTACAGACAGCTGCCGTCGAGCACGCAGGTTGTTGTTGTCAGCGCTACTCTGCCGCGCGATGTGCTGGACATGACGAACAAGTTCACGACAGACCCTGTCAAGATTCTTGTGAAAAGAGACGAGCTGACGTTGGAAGGTATCAAGCAGTACTTCATTGACGTTGAGAAAGAGGAGTGGAAGTTTGACACGCTGTGCGACCTCTACGACTCGCTGACGATCATGCAGAGCGTCATCTTCTGCAACACCAAGAAGAAAGTGGACTGGCTGACAGACAAGATGAAGGGTGCCAACTTCACCGTCGTGTCGATGCACGGGGACATGAAGCAGGATGAAAGAGACCAGATCATGGGCGACTTTCGTCTCGGGAACTCGCGTGTGTTGATCTCAACGGATGTGTGGGCACGTGGTATCGACGTCCAGCAGGTTTCTCTTGTGGTGAACTACGACCTGCCCTTTGACCGTGAGAACTACATCCACAGGATTGGCCGTTCCGGGCGGTTTGGGCGCAAGGGTGTCGCCATCAACTTTGTCACTGCTGAGGACGTCCAGACGTTGCACGACATTGAGCAGTACTACTCGACGCAGATTGACGAGATGCCTGCGAACATCGAGTCGATGATATGACTTTTATACACACCTGTCCACCTCTAGCCGTAGATCTGATAATATGCGATCTGATAAGTGCTAAGATCTGATACCCCAGGCCAAGCCCTCGTATAGTGCCACATTAAGCTCGCGCCCGCGGCTCTGATTGGCTGCCGGGAAGGGAGATGACACCCGAATTTCGGATAGCCGAGCAGACAAAGCGGTGAGCACATTAAAAAGGGCAGGAATCCAACTTTCTACCACATACACACAGAAGGACCACAGCACACAGGCAATGCAGACTACCGTGCTCTCCGTCCAGGGGATGACGTGCGGGTCGTGCTCAGGGACCGTCACGACACAGCTGCTGGCGCTGCCCGGGGTCTCCGCGGCTTCCGTCTCACTGATCACAGAGGAGGCGACGGTCGAACACGACACTACGCTGACGCCCACGCAGCTTAGGCAGACCGTCGAGGACTGTGGCTTTGATGCCGAGATACTGTCGACACGTGAAGGCCCTGATGAGCTGGGAAGTGGCGTTGGTGGGCCTGCCTTGAAGACGAGGCTCAAGATATCGGGCATGACGTGCAGTAGCTGCTCCGGCGCCATCGCAAAGGCCATCGAACACGCAGACGGCGTCATCAAGTTTGAGATCTCGCTGATTACTGAGGAGGCAGATGTCGTGCACGACCCTGCGACGATATCCGCCGAGGCGCTCAAGCAGATGGTGGAGGATTGCGGGTTTGACGCCGAGATCATCGAATCAACCCGTGATGATGGCGCTAGAGACCAGGACCAGGTTGTGGAGACGGTGATATCCGTCTCAGGGATGACCTGTGGTGCCTGTACTTCGAGCGTTACAAAGGCGCTTGAGGGAATAGACGGCGTTGTCTCCGTCGTTGTCTCTCTTGTGCTAGAGCAGGCCAGCATCAAGCATTACAAATCACTCAATGTCAAGACACTCATTGACGCCATCGAAGACTGCGGGTTTGACGCAACGCTTCGGCAGACACAGGAGGTTGAACACAACCCAATCTATGAAAGCACAGTGTTTAACATCAGCAACGTTGTTGACGTTGACCGCATCATCGAGACACCAGGCGTCGTCTCTACCCATATGGAGAACCAGGACTCGCTCTCAATCAAATATGATGCATCAGTTGTCGGTGTGCGTGATCTTGTCAAGGCACTGGGAACACTGGGGATCGAAGCTACCCCGCAAAACGTTGTTAATATCACATCACAGATACAGTCGTTGAACAGACAGAAGGAAATCATGTTCTGGAAGTGGAACTTCATCAAGACCGCAATCATTGGACTGCCGCTCTTTGTGATCCACCAGCTTCTCCCGTCTTTTGGTATCCACCTTTCACACCATTTGTTCCATGGTGTTTACCTCCAGTCGATCATTGAACTCGTACTCGCAACGTATCTGCAATTCACAGTTGGTCTCTTCTTTTGGAGAAACGCTGTCAACTCCCTCAAACACGGCTCGGGAACAATGGACACTTTGGTTTGCATCTCCACAAATATCTCCTACTATTTTTCCATCTTTGCCATGGCTGCATCATTCGTGAATAACAACCAGACCATTCCTCCACATACCCTATTCGAGACCGCCGTGCTGCTAATGAACTTTATCTCACTGGGTAAATGGCTCGAGAGTAAGGCTAAGTCACAAACATCTGCTGCACTTTCCAAATTAATCAGCTTAACCGCTGAAAGCTGTACCATTGTCGAGGACCCAACTGCATTTGACCCCAAGACTGGTATATCTGGTAAAACAATCGACATCCCAATCAACTATCTTCAAATCCACGATATTCTTGACATCAAACCAGGTGAGAAAGTCCCCGCAGATGGTATCATTGTCCATGGTGAATCGGAAATTGATGAGTCTCTCTTGACAGGTGAGGCCTTCCCAATTGCCAAACGTGTTAACGATAGAGTCATTGGTGGGTCGATCAATGGCATTGGACACATCCACGTTAAGGTCACAACCACATCTGAAAACTCTCAATTATCAAAGATTATCAAATTGGTCAAATCTGCACAGATGAGTAGAGCTCCAATTCAAACATATTCAGATTTCGTTGCATCCATTTTCGTCCCTACCATCCTCGTGCTTGCAGTGCTGACATTTATTTGCTGGATCATCATCTGTAACGTCATCAAGGAACCACCAGCAATATTCAACGACCTGAATGGTAAATTCTTTGTCTGTTTGAGAATCTCCATTAGTGTCATTGTCGTTGCATGTCCATGTGCATTGGGATTGGCCGCGCCTACAGCCATCATGGTTGGAACAGGAGTGGGAGCATCACATGGAGTCTTAATCAAAGGTGGAGACGTGCTTGATGCAGCTAATAACATCGACGTGATCCTGTTCGATAAGACTGGTACTTTGACAGTGGGGCAAATGGTTGTGAAAGACTGTCACATTGTTGGAGATTTACCAAAGGAAGACGTGCTGACGCTAGCAGGGTCGCTCGAGTCCAAGAGTGAACATCCAATTGGTAGGGCTATAACTGAGTACACACAGAGACAAGTTGGTGTCGAGAACTTCCAGTGTGCAGTTGAATCTTTTGAAGCTCATGTTGGACAAGGACTCAGTGCCTCGATCAAATACAGAGGCAAGGAGTATCATGTCGAGGTTGGTAACTTGAGAATGTTCTCTCAAGATGACCTCGACAATGACAAAGTTTTCTCATCTTTGAAGATCGAATCCGAATGCACAGTCTCGCATATTATCATCAATGGCAAGTACCAAGGTTATGTTGAACTGCAAGATGTCGTCAAGGAGGATTCAGCACAAGTGATCTCCTTCTTAAGAAACGAGGGATATGGAATTGCAATGGTGACTGGTGATTCGCAGAGAGCTGCCAACAGAATTGCCACCCAAGTCAACATTCCCTTACGGAACGTCTACGCCGAGGTGACGCCATATGGTAAAGAGCAATTGGTTCGTGATTTCCAAAGCCGTGGACTTATTGTTGCCTTCGTTGGTGATGGTATTAATGATTCTCCGGCTTTGGCCACTGCTGATGTTGGCATTGCCATCTCTTCGGGTACAGATATTGCCCTCCAGGCTGCCGATATCGTATTGTTGAACAATGAGATGAAGCTGAACGGTGTGAGCTCTGCGCTTTCCATCTCAAGACAAACGTTGAACAAGATTAAGTGGAACTTCTTCTGGTCTAGTGTCTACAACCTTACCATGGTCCCACTTGCAATGGGTGTCCTTATTCCGTGGGGGATTGAGCTTTCTCCCTTGGCTGCAGGGTTATCGATGGCATTCAGTTCTGTGAGTGTTGTTGTGAGTTCGTTGTGGTTGAAAAAATGGACCCCACCAGATATCAATGCCGCCACTCACTTGAGTGATCGTGTTGATCTAGAGAGTGGCACTACGAAACCAAGATGGTCTTTGACGCGCAGTCTGACGAACTTGTTCAAGTCGACCAAGGACTCTAGTGATATTGAACTACAGACGGGTTTGTTACGCAGAGGCTAATTCCTCATTCTGAAACACTCACGGACTGTTTTTTATATCTTGTAATTACAAATTAATGTTTAATGCTTACTGCCTAGTTCTGTACCCATCGCTGGTTATATGGAGCCCATAGCTGTGATGAAGACGCGACAACGCGAGAATAGCGGCGTTGTCAGAAATGTAAACAAAGACAATGAAAGTGTCAACAAAGAGAATGAAAGCTTCACCTATGCTCTCAGCGGCTATTGAACAACCATTAAACACGCAGCAATGACGGATCCCTCGTTGACGATTTCGAGGATTTACGGCACGAGCTCAGACTCGCAGCGCAACTTTGCCGCCTCTTCCAACTTGATCGCCTATATCGCCAGTGGTGGAGTCGTTGTCTGCGGCATTGACAGAGCAACAGGCATCCTCAAGGACCAGCGGTTCTTCTGTGCAAGCAACTCATTGCTTTCTCAGACAGCTTCTCAAAGCAATGCATATTCTTACTTAAACATGATATCCCAGCCGGTGCCGGACGACAAGGATAGTTTTGGCCTTCCCAAAGTCGCACAGACGATTGCTGTTGAGGATATGAGCACAGCCAATGCCAACACCTTGCAATCAATGTCCGATTTGTCAATCAGTTCTCCATCTTCAAAGGGTAATCAGCGGATCAAGACAATTTCATGCATTGCCATCTCACCAGATGAGAGGCTCCTTGCAGTTGGCGAAACTGGAACACAACCACGAATTCTTCTCTTCTCTCTTGCGCCGGATTCAAACTCTTACCCATTCCTCAGCATCGCAGAGCACGCTTTTGGAGTCACTGCTCTTCATTTTTCACCAGATTCGAAATACCTTCTCAGCATTGGAGACTCGCACGATGGATTCATGTTTTTATGGCGTTTGGCTGGTGCGTCCGTCTCCGTTATGGGAGCTAACAAGTGTACTTCTCAGATTTCCGGAGTTGTTTGGTTTGAGGATACGATAATCACATATGGGATCAGACATATCAAGATTTGGAAATTTGAAGAATTCGACAAGAAGTCAATGATTCAAGGGAAAAATGTCATCCTTGGAGACTTCATTAATGGGAACTTTGTCTACGCGACACCAGTTGCACATAATGAGGGAGATGATGACTTATTATTCTTAACCTCCCTTGGAGAAATCTGTGGATACAGTTATTTGAAGAACTCTCTTACACTTCGTTGCGTGTACGATGGGGACTCCAAGGTCGGAGCCATTATCTCTGATGTATTCACCGGGAAAATTTGGATGGCAACGGAGGAAATCTCAGAACTACCACAAGCTGTTCTTGATAATGAACTAAAAAAGGAAAATGATGGGTCTCTGGATTCCCCATCGAAAGTCAAGTTTGTGGCACCAATTACATGTCTCAAGCAAATCTCAGAGAACTTCTTGGTCTACCTAACATCAAACGAGGAGATCCAGTTGTTCAATATCGAAACAAAGTCAGCTACACATCTTATTGACTCTCTGTCGAAAGGCGTCAATGGTGTGAAAAGAACATCTTTAGGTAGAGTCATCACTTGGACAAAAGATGGTGTCCTAAAATGCATTGATCAGGAGACACTTGATTTGGAATATCTTACCACTATTACGATTCCGGAGATTTCTGGTAAGGTTATTGATAATTATGTGACGACAGTTGATATTTTACCCAATGAAGAAATCGTCCTGGCTGATGCTTACGGGAATTTAATGGTGTACAACAAGGATCATGAACAGATTTTCAGTGTACAGGCGCATGAGTTTACTGTTAACGATGTGACATTCTTTGAGATATCATCGTTCCAGTTCATTGTCAGTATTGGAAGGGATCGCATGATTCAGGTGTTTGCACGTCTAAAGGATCCAGAGATTCAGCATGATGAGATCACCACTGAGTGGAGTATATTCCAGACGCTAGCTGACCATAGAGGTAACCTTCTTCAGCTTATTCACAAGGACAATAAGATATATGTATCATCCGCCGACAGATCGATTTCTGTTCACAGATTCAGTGTTGATGCAGGGATTGTCTCTATTGAGAAGGAGAGGATTATTTCAATGAAGTCGTCCCCTGCCGCTATGACTGTTTCTGATAGCGAACTTGTGGTTTCTACTATGGACAAGCAACTTTCAATCTTCAACCTCAGTACATTGGAATCTACGAGAACTTTGAAACTCTATAATGAAGAAAATGACTTGTTACTTGCAGACAATATGGTTGTTACTTCTCAGACACAGATCATCTGTTCTTGTTCGGACAAGAGCATTAGAATGTTCAACTATATTAATGGCCGTCAACTTGCGGTGAACTGGGGCCACTCAGAAGCAATCAAGTTCTTGTTATGCTTCAACAGGCATTTGATAACACTGAGCAGTAATGGATGTTTATTCAGCTGGTCAATGTCAACTGATCGGGGTCCAAATGCTGCTTCGAAATCCACCATTCAGCGGTATAACGATTTGGCGACACCACCGAGAGTGACAAGAAAGATAAAGAGGCCAGTGTCTCAGACATCGACTCCTATAAGAAGACAACCATTAAACATGTCACCAAACTCCGTGAAGTCTCCAGTTGCCACCAGATTGCAATCGACTGCAAAGATGACACCTTCCAAGCTAGGTGTTTCGAAGCCCGACTTGTCACCTTCCCCATCGGGTATGACTACAACAAGGCTTTCCCGGAGCACATCACCACGCAATTCTCCAAGTCCATCTACCAAGAGAAGTTCTATTGTGACAACAAACAAGACTCGTCTACAAGAGATGGGAGCCAATTTGAATAAGCCAGAGTTTAATAATGAGAATAAGATCAACCCTGAGGATTTGATCCGTCAATTGAAATCATTCGGACAAAACATTGACTCTTACACCCATCAGGAAGTTATGCTTGTTAAGAAGGAGCTAAAGGGAATCTTCAATTACGAAGAAGAACTCCTGAATCAGTACAATAATATCGTGATGGATGCAATGAGGAAACTTAAAAGTAACGATGCTGGTAATGGTGATAAATAACTTAATGACGATATGATTTTGAAATAAATATGTGCCCGAGAAAGACTATGATCTATCTTCTTGGCTGGATATGTGCAGTTTCTATAGGCGACTCGTCGCTCTGTTCGGCCAAATGTCTTTGTGGTGATGTGAGTGATGGTTCGTGATGACTATCAGGCAATTTTTTATCCGACTTGTCTTTTGCGTGTGGGAGATCACCGATAGCAGATCTGGCAGCCAGGATCTTTTCATGAAGTATCCTCTTGTCTTCCTCCAAGACGCTCTCATTCTTCCACCTTTCATCAGCCTGTTTGGCCAGGATCTTCATCACTTGCAATCTCTGTTCATCGGCAATCAACTCCTGTAACGAAGGCGGGTTTGGTCTTGTGAAAGTCAGCCAAGAGGACCATCGCGGATGTACTTTCTTCTGTGAATACTCAGCAAGCGATTCCTTCTTGTCGTGGTACTCCACCAGACGACGTGTTCTTCCGCCACGCTCAACTTTGAACTCCCAGTAAGTGTTGGCCTCGAGGTCGTAGCCCATGAACCATTTCCGACGGAACGGAACATTGCGTAGTGATTTCCAGCGATACCACAGTTGTTGAAATGGCGTTATTTTACCTTGAATACGCTCCATTTTACTTCTTTTTTTGTTGCTGATGGCTCTTTTTTGGTTCTTTGATAGTTGGTCATCTCGTTAAAGTGTCAAATGTGAGTTTTTTTTTTTTTTTTTTTTATTTAGGGAGCATTCTTCTACTTGTTGCACTCCATTCTTCCCCTTTTAATAGAACAACTGATGAGTACCAGGAAACCTGATTATCAATAGTGCTCAAAGAGAAGAAATGTCTGGCCGTCAGAAACTGACAAACCTGGCGCCGGTACCCATACAGTTGGTCAACGAGGACACGGATGATGAGGTTGATGAGTCTAATCAACAACAAGACCCTGAGCTCCCTTCAACCTCAAGGAAACAAAAGATGGGGACATGGGCAACAGATGTTCATATCGGCGAGTGCACTATTGTCCACGGCAGTAATAACCAGAAATTTGCCGTATGGGCTGTGTGTATTGATACAGCAGCTGGAGGACACATTCGTCTACTCAAGAGATACAGTGAGTTCGATGCGCTCAGGACGCAACTTGTGAAAATCTATCCAGATCACTTGAATGAGATACCCAAACTGCCTCCAAAGAAGGTCTTTGGCAACTTGAACACACAATTTTTGTCAAAGAGAAGGCGTGGTTTGGAGTACTTTATCAGCTGTGTCTTGCTCAATCCTGTTTTGGGGAATAGCACACTGGTAAAACAGTTTGCATCGAGTTCAGCACAATAAGTGTGTAATGAAGAAGGTGATACGACTGCTATGAATGTATTATTGCTATTTTCACGGTATATTAATGAGAACAAGAACGTGATGTCATTGAGCAGGACGTCACAATGGCACTGCTCTTGTGCCCGATGCAATCGTAGAGATCATATCTCTTTCTTCCCTAATGATAACTCATATCTAACAGATCATAACGAAGACTATATAGATGGAATAAATGGTTTCGTTCGACCGAAAGGCTTTATCACTAAATATACTTCTCAAAACACCCGTACATTTGTGTGAGACCACGTATGGTAATAATACCCGATGTACTTACTCTAACAATGACTGGTTATAAACAAACTTGGTTGTTGACGGGATAGCATCATCTTTTTTCCTGTCCATCTTGACCCCCTGGTTGTTCCTTCTCCTTGCATTAAAAGATCGTATACACTGATCATGGACTTTCTCAAATCCATTCGATATCGTGTGGTCCAATGGGAAGCCAGAGTGAGGCTCTGGCACGACATCGAGCTTATCCTTTTCGTTCTAAGACGTGCCGTGTTACACATCTATCACATGATCAGGTACAGAAACAGCTATTGGTATACGTTTGAGAAGACCGTTGAATCATACCCCAATAACAAGGCTCTTGTGTTTGCCCGTCCGACAGGGTTACCAGGTGATGCTGGCTTCGTTATGGAAGAGTACTCTTTCCAAGAACTATACGACCAAATCTTGAGACTCTCAGACATTCTTGTACACCGTTATGGAGTTAAGGAAACAGACACAATTGGAATCGACTTCACAAATAAGCCCTTATTTATCATCCTATGGTTTGCCGCTTGGAATATTGGTGCCACACCAGCTTTCCTCAACTATAACATCACGGGCGCTCCATTGGTCCACTGCATCAAAGTTGGCGAGATCAGGAAGGTTTTCATCGATCCAGCTTGTGCACAAAATGTCAGGGTGACAGAGGATGCTATTAGATCTGAGCTTATAGGCGTGGAACTTCACTATTTGGACGAGGATGCATTGATGCAGGAGATTCGTAACCCAAATAGCATCAAGTTTAGACAACTGGATTCGAAAAGACGTCCGAATGACCCCGATTATTACGCTGCTGCCTTGATTTACACATCTGGGACCACTGGATTGCCAAAATCTGCGATCATGAGTTGGAGAAAATGTGTATTTGGAACATCTCTTTATGCACACATTGTCAAACTGGGACCAACGGAAACGGTATTCACAGCGATGCCATTATACCACTCAACAGCTGCGATGCTTGGTGTATGCACGGCATATAACTCTGGTGCTTGTGTTGCTCTTAGTACCAAATTCTCCGTTTCTACGATCTGGACACAGGTCAAGTTGACTGAATCTACACACTTGCAATACGTTGGTGAGGTTTGCAGATATCTTCTCAATTCTCCACCACATCCTGATGAACGGAATCATAAATTAAGAGTCGCCTATGGGAATGGATTAAGAATGGATATTTGGAAAGAGTTTAAGGATAGATTTGGCATTGCTGCCATTGGCGAGTTTTACGCTGCTACAGAATCACCTATTGCATTGACAAGTTTCCAAGAGGGCGACTATGGTATTGGTGCTTGCAGAAGTTATGGAAAATTGATTCAGGCTATTTTGCAATTCCAGCAAACAATCATTAAGATGGAACCAGAGGACAACTCAACAGAGTGGAGAGACCCCAAGACTGGGTTGTGTCGGGTAGCACCTGTTGGTGAGCCAGGTGAGCTATTGATGTGCATTTTCCAACCCAAGAAACCAGAGACGATGTTCCAAGGATACCTGGGCAACAGGAAAGAAACAGATTCCAAAATTCTAAGAGATGTTTTCCGTAAAGGAGACGCATGGTACAGATCTGGTGATTTGTTAAAGTCTGACAGTGATGGGTTGTGGTATTTTGTTGATCGTTTAGGAGATACATTCCGTTGGAAATCTGAGAACGTGTCTGTCACTGAAGTTGAAGATGAAATGACCAAAGTTCCTGGGATTTGTGAATCTGTTGTTGTTGGTGTCAGAGTCCCCAACCACGAGGGCCGTGCAGGTTTTGCAGTGATACAAAAGAAGGATGGGATCAGTGATAGAGATATATTGGATAAGGTTTTGGAATCTATTGACTTGCCAAAGTATGCTGTTCCAATTTTCATTAAGTTTGTCAACGAGATCATTCACTCAGACAACCACAAGACACTCAAGAGATCGTACAGAAATCAGATACTACCAAGTGGCACCAGCGGTGATGAAGTGATCTACTGGTTGAAAGATGGAACTTATACAAAACTCACAGACCAAGACTGGTCAGTGATTGTTGCAGGCAAAGCTAGAATCTAATTGCAATTAATCTAAAAGAGCAATTCTGCATGCTAATATGAAGATATGATCAGCCAGTGATCATTCAAAAACATTCACAAACGTAGGATGTGGTGCAACTGCTGCTGCACATGATGCATCTGGATTGAAGCGGACTTGATAGAAAATGTAAGCAATTCTGGCAATACCGAGCAAGATACCCGGGACTGCAAAGATCTGAATGAACTTGGTAATAGTGACAAAAAGCTCTGTGGTTGCAGTGACAATGGTAGTATCATTAGGATTCGAGAATGAACCTGTATTGTAATACTTGTCCATCAGGTTATCCTTTTTCTTCCATTCTTCAAACAACCAGTCTTCAAAGATTTTTTGATCTTTGATCTCTTCCTCTGGGTTATTGTATTCAAGTTTACCAATTGGTATATCTTTTATCTTCAATACACGGATATGAAGGTCCACCAATTCCGGATTCTTGCCATAGAGGAAGATCTCTGGGAGTCTGTAAATGTCTTGTCCGTACTCGTCAGCCTTGACGCCAGAGTATCCAATGGTAACATCATACACCTCCTTGACTGTGTTTTGCAATTGGAGTAAGGTGTATCTGAGCCCGGTGGTCCTTGGCAAGAGAACATGTTTAAATGGTTGCCTGTCGATTTTCTTTGCATATGCTTCTGATTTTTGTCTAGTATTATCACTCATGTTGGTACCTTCTGGAAATATCAAGAGCTGATATGGCCAAGATTTGCTTGGGTCGTTCCCAGTAGGGTAAATTCCTCTTTCATCTGGCTTGAAACCTGAAGCTGGACCTTTACCTCGAGCATTTGCATCCATTTTCCCCAAGAACTTCGTCATTGTTTCCTTATCAACAACCCATTTGCGTGAAAGGAAGATGAACTCATAGCATCTCATGCCGAATCCCAACAGCGGGATCTTCGACAGTTCTTCCTTGAGCATGACGTAAAAGAACCCACCCAATTCTGCGGTATGTGCAAGCCACCAAAGGAAGACCCAATCTGTGTATATCTGATGGTTACCAAAGACGACACTATGCGGGGATAAGATTGTCTCGATGGATCCGTTAGCCGTCAACTTAAGCTGTCTCTTGTCCATGTTTGGCGAAGTGATGCGGACACGGATGGGTTTTGTTGATACAAATGACAAGATGGCAATGAGTAAAACGATAAAGAAGTCCTTTGTTCTGGCCATCCAGGCCTGTGTAAATGCGGAATCATAACTCTGGAATAGTACCAATGAGATCAAGAGCCCAATGCTCTGGGTCAGCAAGATGGAGAGCACCCCGGCGAAAAAGACGAGGACGACAAGGACCGTCTTACAAATACCAAACGCAAGACGGAACATGTATCAATTACAATAGATTTTTGAATGCGGAAAGCGTAGTTTGCTTATTTGAAAGAGCGATGAGGTTGCCACTTTAAAAAGGAAACCCGGTAGAGGGCACATGGTAGTCATCATTGGTCGTCGTCCCAACAACCACCGCTGTCAAGCGGTTTTGTTGATCATCACGAGACGGGAAAGACGCCAACAGAAATCGCTGTTGGGCCCTGATATTGACAGTGATGGCTGTTGGTGGGCCGAAGAAGGAGAACGTCTTTGTGTTGAGCGTTGGCTATTCCGGTAAGTCATATTCCTACTGCGGCCATAATTGCAATAGCTAACATTTGAAGATGATTCCAACCAACCGCTTCCCATTAGAGTCGTAACGACGACCATAGACATCGAGCAGGCCATTTTGTCCGAGGAGAAGTGGAGGATTGATCTATATTCCACTGCTGGTGGGCCTCAGTACAAGGGTGTGATTACCGATGCGACGGTCAATGACATGAAGGGCAGGGGAAACAGCATGTGCGACATCGATTGGGCAACGCTTGTGTATCGACTTCTCTTCTCTGAGTTGAAGCATAGCCAAAGGAAAGCGATCTTTCTACGTGCTGATGTGACTGGTGGAGGTGATGGCGGTAGCAATTTATCAGATGAAGACACTGTGCTCAAGTCTTTCAGTATCGTTCAAAACCCGATGGAGCAAACAATTGGCACGATTAAGATGAGTGCATGCGATGAGGATAGTGACGGCAGCGAAAGTGAGTCTTCCAACTTTGAATTATTTGATTGGATGTTGTTCCTCTCGAGAAGCCGAGACATGCTCTTGGATGACATTGAAGAAGAGCAGTTGTTGCGTACCGACGCGGAGACGAAGAACAAGAGCTGTGCACAAGAGGCTCAACTATTTGAAACAAGAATGAGAGAAGAGAAAGTTATGCATATGAAGATATACACAGTGATGATGAACAACATGAAGGAAGCATACCGCAGGGCATTGGCTGGGGATGTTACCGAGGAGGTTGATATGTTCAATGTCGACGTGGTAAGGTCAGCTTTGCACGAGGTAAAGCTGGACCGGCCAAAGAAGCTTCCAAAGACCAGACAGCAGCGCAAGTCAAAGGCTACACGGAGTAAAAATGTGGAAAGGGAAGTTGCCCCAGAGATTATGAGTGATATGTCAACGGATACAGACGATTCTGCGGATCGGATTGCAGATGAGGTCATTGGCGAAGAGGAGCATAGCAAGCGGAAAAATCAACCAAAAGAGGAAACGAAACAACGGAGAAAGATCTCTGTTAAACAGGAGTCACCAACTAGTTCTTCGCCTACAACAGCGATGAAAACGACGAGCCTCACTTCCTTTGGATTCGGGACTAAGCAACTCGATCAAGAGGATGCAACCAGCCAACTCCCGGAGGAAGAACACGCTGTGCCAACCGACGACGATGACGGCGAAGACCCCTCTGAGATCGATGAGGAAGCTGGTGATACTGATAGGACGATGGAAACCGAGGACGAAACCGAGGATGGTACAGAAGATGAGTAAAGCAGACTCAGATAGGCAAAATCCGGGGTGCATTAGTCCTTAGCCCTTAGTCTCTCCGATATATGTAGTTACTAGTCCGTAGTCCCTAGTCCCTAGTCCCTAGTCCCGCTGGAAACAAGTCCCCAGTCCCCAGTCCCTTCGGCGACCCTGCGAGACCCGGCCCGCACAGCCGAGGTTCCTTTGATCCCCCACAAAAGCTCAAAAGTCACGGCCCAACCATCATCACCGAATTGCCTATAAAAGATAACAACTGCTTGCCCATAGAAAAAGTTGTTGACCTCCCCGATATACTTCCAGGAAAGAGCAATTGACTCTGCTTTTCCACCCCGCCGTTCCTTCCCTGAATCACCATCCAAATCCCCACGACAGATGCTCAAGAGAATGACCCGGGCCTTCTCGACTGCCAACGCCCGCTTCAAAGGTGAGACCTTCAAGTTCCAGGACAAGCTTCCATCGCTGCCTGTTCCTTCGATCGAGGCAACCAAAGCACGCTACCTCAAGTCCATCAGACCATACGTCAAAACTGAGGCCGAGTACGCCCACCAGGAGGCTCTCGTGAACGACTTCTTCCAAGGACAAGGTAAAGTGCTGCAAGAGAGACTCGTTGAGCTCGCTTCGAAGGAGAGAAACTGGTTGTCCAAGTACTGGGACGACTACGCTTACCTCCAGTACAATGACCCTGTTGTGCCATATGTCTCCTACTACTATGGCCACATGGACCTGCCAAACAGTCTCAATGCCATTGGCAAGAACCAGGTCTACAAGGCCGTCGCAGTCATTGAGAAGGTGACTGACTTTGTTGAGCTTTTGATCAACGAGGAGCTCCCACCAGAGGTGATCAGAGGCACTCCCTACTGCATGAAGTCCTTCCAGATGATGTTCAACAACTCGCGTTATCCAAAGGAACTTGGTACTGACGGTAACGTCTTCTACTCCCTCGCCGAGAATGGATTCATCACAGTCATCAAGAACAACCACTTCTTCAAACTCTACACCCACAATGGCCAGGAAAGACTTCCATCCTCAGAGGTCCACAGACAGCTTGCTGAGATTATCGCCTTTGCCAACAGATTACCAAAGGGCGAGGCAGTTGGTGCATTGACCACTTTGCCAAGAGACAAGTGGTACCACACTTACCAGGACTTGATGAAGTCCCCAGTCAATGTTGCCTCCATGACTGACATCCACAAGTCTGCCTTCGTGTTGACTTTGGATGAGGATCAGCCAATCACCTACGAGGACCGTGCACACTTCTGCTGGCACGGTGATGGCCAGAACAGATTCTTTGACAAGTCTCTGCAGTTCTTCATCGCTAAGAATGGTTACTCTGGTTTCATTGCTGAGCACTCCAAGATGGACGGTACCCCAACTTTGCTCTTGAATGAGTTTGTCAACAGAGAGTTGAGAAAGTTGAACCCACAGGAGTTCTTGAAGTCCTTGGACTACAGTGCTGCAGCTCCTGGTCCTGTTAAACCAGAAGAGCTTAAGTTCGAGATTGCTCCATCTGTTAGGGACTCAATTGCATTTGCTAAAGAGAACTTGAAATCGGAAATCGACAACCATGACGTTAGAGTGTTCCACTACAACAAACATGGTAAGAACCAGATCAAGAAGTTCAAGATGTCTCCAGATGCTTACATCCAGATGATCATCCAGCTTGGTTTCTATAAGCTTACAGGTACCTCTTGGCCAACCTATGAAGCTTGTTCTACTAGAAAGTACTATGGTGGTCGTACAGAGGCTGGCCGTTCTGTTTCTGAGGAGTCCTTGAAGATGTGTCGTAACTGGCAGGATCCAAATGTTACCGATGCTCAACGTGCTGCTGACTTCCACGAGGCAGTCAACTCGCATTTGAACTACATCAAAGCTGCTTCTAACGGCGAGGGTGTTGACAGACACTTTCTCGGTCTTAAGTTCCAATTGAAGGACGGGGAGACTGCTCACGAGTTGTACGCTGACCCACTGTTTAACTACTCTGGTACATGGCTCATTTCCACCTCTCAGTTGAGTTCTAACTTCCATGATGCTTACGGTTGGTCCGAAGTTAGCCCAATCGGTTGGGGTTTGGCTTACCAGGTAAACAACGACTTCTTGCACATCAATGTGTGCACTAGAAGAAGCTCTGGCAACAAGAGTGAACAGTTGAGATACTACCTTGAACAGGCTGCCGATGAAATCTACGAGGTCTTGAGTAAGGAGTTGGATGCAAAGGCTGCCAAATTGTGAGATCTCTGATCTGATTAGAAAGCTATACTTGCATGTCTAGCGAAAAGTGATACTATTGGAATATTTTCTGAGTAGTCTTGCAGTTCATCAAACATCACCGTTTAAAAGGAAATGTGAGTAACGCTATGTGTTATAATCTACCTGGTATGGACCATATAGAGAACAAGAGTATAAGTTAAGTTGATCCACAATATAAGTCAAAAAAAAAAAAAAAAAAAAAAAAAAAAAAAAAAAAAAAAAAAAAAAAAAAAGGCGAAAGGGAAAGGCACTTTCATACAGCAAAAGGAACAAAAACACAGCTGAATCCTCTCTCTCCAAACAACTGAGATATTCACATAGCTAACCGCCGTCACGTTTTTTGCCAGAAAAAAGCACATCCACACGCTTGTCAAAAGCAGCCAACGTGGAATCTTAGCTTGCACCACCGAAACCGTGTTCCGCGTGTCCAGTTATCCTTCTACACCCTCACCCGGTCTGTTAGCCGCCATTCCATCAAAGGCCAACTCGCACTGCCTCTCTACTCACGCATAGGACCGCAACTTGTTCTTCAATACTTGTTCGTTTTCCGTGAGGCCAACTGGGAATCAGAATCAGAGACCAGACACACAGATAGACGTTGCATCTCCTTCCTTTTTGTTTCTCTCCACTCGTTGAAATCGCAGAGTTCACTTGAATTGAGCCGTTTTCACACAGCGCTGTTTTGAGGGGCTTGATCTAGAGAAAAACAATTGCTGCAGCAACGCATTTCTCGACTTTCCCAGTCTTTCCGGAACAGAACAGAACAGCACACTTTTTTCCATCCCGTGTCACACACACTCCCTCTATCCCTCTACTCTTAACCCACACTCTCGTTTCGTTTTACTCATCTGTTCTTTGTGTCCTTCTTTTTTCTCCGTCTCTCCCTTTCCATCATTCTCAGTTCTCTGAGACACATCCTCCACTACACAAGCCACACAACAAATGTCGACTAGAAACCTTACAGAACGCTCGCCTGTTGGCAACGGAACAGAATCCGACGACTCCGAGCCAAGAAACCCTTTTATTCAGGATGAGCTCAACTCTTTTGAAGAGACGAACTCGAGCGAGGGTTCAAGCACATCCAATCTGATTGCCAAAAAACCTACAAAGCCTTTCATCGACTACAATGGCTACTACAGCCAACAGGGCTCCTCCAATTCCCTTACGCAAGGTGTAAATTCATACTCATCATCAAGTCTCTCTGCCATGAACCAACAGGGCGGCATAAACATAGCCAAGGACGTCTACTCACCGCCGCCCTATGATCGATATCCATCCATTGGGGGCTCAAGGGTAGCATCTATGGCCACCTCCCTCAACTCCAACACAAACCTCATAGGTCACGCCAAGAGAAACTCGATGGTGTCCAACAACTCATCAAACAACTCTGAATCATCATCAAACCCATTCCTGGTGGACGCAGACTTCAGTCCGTTTGGAGGATACCCGGCTTCTTCTTTCCCATTGCATATTGATGAAAAGGAACCAGATGATTACCTGCACAACCCTGATCCAATTGCCGATGCATATGCTGACAAGCACAGATTTATGAACGACTTCAAAAACATGGACAAGAGATCCACTGGTGGACTGATTGGTCTGATCGTGCTGTTCATTGGTGCTATCGGTTTGTTCGTTGTGCTCCCAGCAGTCACATACTCTGGTGCCATGGACCACGAGAAGGTTGTCAATGTGATTGAAATCTTGACCTACTATGAGTATCCAACGCTATCCGCCATCAGAACGTCACTTATAGATCCAGATACACCTGAAAGCGCCTTCACCAGGGAGTCCACTGAAAAAGATGGCAAGAACTGGACGCTTGTCTTCTCGGACGAGTTCAACGCTGAAGGACGTACGTTCTTTGACGGTGATGACCAGTTCTGGACAGGTCCAAATATCCATTACGATGCCACCAAGGATTTGGAATGGTATGATCCAGATGCAGTAACCACAAAGAAGGGATACGCAGAACTCAGAATGGATGCGTTTGAGAACCACAACTTGTTCTACAGATCAGGTATGCTCCAGTCCTGGAACAAGTTTTGTTACACTCAGGGAATTCTCGAGGTCTCAGCGCAATTGCCAAACTATGGTAACGTTACTGGGTTGTGGCCTGGTATTTGGACTATGGGTAACTTGGGAAGACCTGGTTACTTGGCCTCGACAGAAGGTGTTTGGCCATACACATATAATGAATGCGATGCAGGTATCACTGCCAATCAGTCTTCTCCAGATGGTATTTCTTACTTGCCTGGTCAGAGATTGTCTGTCTGCACGTGTGATGGTGAGGATCATCCAAATCAAGGTACAGGAAGAGGTGCTCCAGAAATTGATGCATTGGAAGGAGCTGTTGACACCACAGTTAAAGTTGGTGTTGCCTCGCAGTCCATTCAGATTGCACCATTTGATATCTGGTACATGCCAGATTACGATTTCATTCAAATCCACAACACATCTGTTACGGCAATGAACACATATGCTGGTGGTCCATTCCAACAGGCTGTTTCTGCTGTGTCCACATTGAACACATCGTGGTACGAGTATGGTGATACCGATGGACATTACTTCCAGAAGTACGGGTTTGAGTACCTAAATGACGATGATGATGGTTATTGTACGTGGTTTATTGGTGATAACCCAACTGTCACAGTTCTCTCCACAGCGCTTCATCCAAATGGTAATATTGGTTGGAGACATATTTCAAAGGAGCCAATGTCAATTATTTTAAACTTGGGTATTTCCAACAACTGGGCCTATATTGACTGGGCATCCATCATGTTCCCAGTCACGATGAAGATTGATTACGTCCGTGTGTATCAGCCAGAAGATGAGATCAATGTCACTTGTGACCCAGAGGACTACCCAACTTATGACTACATTAACGACCATATTATCGCTTACCAGAATCCAAATATGACCAAATGGAACCAGACTGGATACTCTTTACCAAAGAACACCTTGACTGGTAACTGCAAGAGTTCCAAGTATTCATCATGAATGTTTTACTTTTCTGTTTTTTTCTCTCTTGTTTGGCTTTTTGGTTCTGGTATTCTCACTCTCACCTGCATTTCAAAGAAGTTGTTCTCATGATCTCTTACTCTTCGCATACGTGTTTGTCACATCTGTTCATAGAATGGATTGTGTATGTCGAGATCTCTACATTGGCAGATATCGCATCTTACAACCACTCACAATATTCGTTTCACCGTTTTGTTAGCTGTTCCAGTCTTTTCATCAAATCATGCTTTTCTAGATAGAAATCGTATTTCTCTAGTCAACAAGTGTAGTGTCACATGTGCTACCAATGTTCTAATGCTACATGACGAGACGTATAATGGATGTGTAGCACATTATAATCATTCTTCATCGTCCTTATCCTTCTGAACGATTCCAGATTCTTTGATCAAGGCATCAATGTCGCTAGGTTTCCAAACGTGCTGGACAATCTTACCCTGTGCGTTCTTGGAAACGGTTGCAAACTCAATCTTCTCAGATGTGAGGTTTGTCGAATCCATTGTCTTGGAAAGAACTTTCAACGCGAGTTCGGCAGCCTCTTTAAGAGTGATGTCATCCTTATAATCCTGTTTCAGCAGAGTCTGTGCCGCAGCGTTATTGGCACCAATGCTCGTTGCCTTCCAACCAGAGTAGTTACCAGATGGATTGGAGGTGTATAGCTGGAAGTCATATCTATCGTCGTACCCAGCATAGATGAATGAGACACCAAACGGTCTGAGACCTCCATGTTGGGTGTATCCTTGTTTGATATCACACAGACGGCGTACAAGCAGCTCGACGGGGATGTCTTCATTGTAGGTCTTCAGGTAGTTCTGTGCTTGTACACGTGCAGAATTGATGAGAATACCGGCATCGGCAGTCATACCAGCTACTGCAACGGCAACGTTGTCATTGAGAGTGTAGATCTTCTCGGCCGATGTGTCCTGTTCGAGAAGCTTACTCGTCACTTTACGTTCTGCTGCAAGGACAATTCCATCAGCAGCGAGGATACCGATACAGGTTCCGGCGTGGGAGATTGCTTCAAGGGCATATTCAACCTGTAGAATGCTGTTAGTAGAAGTTCTATATGAGAGATTGGACGTGGTGAGAGAACAGCAGATGGCCAATCAACCCTGGACGCCACCACTGAGTGCACAATCGATACAAGCACACAACACGTACCTGGTAGAGACGACCTTCCGGTGAGAAGATCGTGGTTCGACTGTCGTATCTTCTAGATCCCATTCTGGTTTTTGATCAAGCAATGCCTTCCGTTGTTGTGGTATCTGATGCTTCAATGTTGACGTTTGATGGAGGACGAGTCGCCACTCTCAGTTGTTCGAGCTGACTGTTTTTTTCGCGGGGGCTCCAACTCGGCTTTATGGCTCTATGATGGGCTCTACAACAACAAGAGCACTCTCACTTGATAGACTTCTTCTTATGGCTTCTTCTTATGACCTCTTCTTATGACTTCTCTTATCAATGACGCATTGAGGCCCCGATTCAGAGTGGATTTCCCGGCGTCAGACTGGGCAGCGGTGATTACTGAGGATGGCTCGCACTTCTACCACAACAAAGCCACTGGGACTTCCGTGTGGAGAGCTGACGACAGCGAGCTGAGACAGGCAGTGCTGGAGTTTGATCGAAGGGTTTTGCTGTTACTTGTTGCTAAAGCTCGTGGACTTGTGCTAGACCAAGATGCGGAAGATCTCATTACAACGGTACTTTCTCCGACGGTCATCCACGCAGATGATACCACACCTGTTGAGTCCGCTATGCCTAACCCACCAATTGCTTTACTCCCTGCAAATCAAGTAACTCAATCTCCACCGCAGCCTACTAAGACGGCACTTGTATCTGGTTATTCATCAAGTGAAGATGATGATGACGATGATGATGATGATGACGATGATGACGATGATAATGATGATAATGATGAGAACGATGAAAACGATGAGAGCAATGATAGCGATGATAACAAAGATGGAGAGGACACGAGAGAAACCAAAAGGCCGCACTCCGTCAGTAGAGAAACACATGTGAATCCCACAGATACAACCGAAGACCAAGATTCCGTACAAGACGAGTCCTCAGACGATGGCAATGGGCTTGACCTTTCTCAGTTAGAAGGGTTCTCTTCTGATGAGGAAGAGGGAAACCAAATCTTTCGAGACAACGCTTCAGATGCTTTCCTTCAGCTATTAGAAGAGTCCTCGATTGATCCGTATGGTACTTGGGAAACTGAGTCACTGAAGATTGTGCACAACCCGATCTTCCTCGCTGTCGATAACAACAAGGACCGCAAGAAACTCTTTGACATTTGGTGCACGAGGACTATAAATTTGCGGAAGGCTGAACCCAAGCCTATTGTGAAGTTGAGAGAGATGCCTCTTGTGGAATTTATGAGATTCTTGGAAAATCACGAGTGTGATAGGTTTTATCCTGAGTTCAAGAAAAAATGGAAACAAGACTTGGAAGCTTTTGAACTAGGTGATAGAGAAAAGGAAAAATCGTACAAAGAATATGTCGTGCTAAAGAAGAAGAACACATTGGATCGAGAGAAGATTTTTAGCACGCTTTTAACTGGGAGTAAGATATTCAAGAAGAATCTCCTAATGACTTCGGATCCGGAATCCGTACTGGCTCGTGTTGATATTGACACCCTCCCAGAATTGACCTATGACGAACGTTACAATCTCCTTCATTCACTTGAGCAGATGCTTGGCATACCAGAAAGTATCATGTGCCAGACTAGGTACTTTGTTGTGGATGTAAGTACCCGAATACGTCTGATTGTTGAAGTTAGCCGTGATATGCTTTAGGTTCTATATGCGGCCATTAACAATCCATATTCGGTATGATAATTCCCTAGATTGCATCACAGATAACAAATCATTCATGTTCTCCAGTTACTACTAGCACTTATGGTTAGATAGTTATCCAGGGTTCAATGCATGAGTACTCGTTTTTTGTACGCCCTATGATTAGGAACGACTACATCAGGGGTTAATCAAAAATCACATAGTTAAAAAGGTCTAAATAAAGAGTAAAAAAAGAATGACGATGATTGGTAACAACAATAGTATGCAAAAGTTAATAGAAAATCAAATAAAAATGAATCTCAGACAATGAAAGAAAAGTGTCAGTGAGATGTACATGCAGGAAAAAAGAAAGACAAAGAAAAAAGAAGAAAGAAGGACGACATCACATCAAACAATGATTATCAATGCAGTCACGAGAGTCGACAAGAAAATCTTGAAGAAGGAAATCGACATTGATGAAGAACCATTTGCGGTTTGAATGACTGGAATCTCGCCACTTGGAACAGTACCATTCTGTGCAACGGTGCCAGAAGGAACAGTGCCAGTCTCCACATCTCCAGCAGGAACTGTATTGACAGTGTTCGAGGCACCAGTGTTTGTTGAAGCGGATTCAGTAACTGTGAACGTGAATGACGAGCCCTCTGAGTCAGTAGCAGTAACAACCTTCACGGTCTCAGTGGTACCTTCAGGTAGCACACTTGTTGTCTCGGCATCAGGTGTGGCGTTTGTTGTGCCATCCGTGGCAGTAACGACTCCAGTGGACTCTGCAGGTGGCTCAGTTGTTGTTCCAGTAGTAGCCGTCTCAGTACCAACAGTGACATCTGTTGTGCTGTCAGTAGCAGCATTGTGCTTCTCATGACCAGTGTTGGATGTTCCCGTAACTGGCGTAGGACCAGTGGCAGAAGGAGTACCAGTTGCACCAGTCACTGTGGATGGTGTACCACTTGCATCTGTAGTCACCTGAGTACCAGTTGTAACAATCACTGTGGATGGTGTACCACTTGCATCTGTGGTCACCTTAGTAGTCACGGTGATGTCAACGTCTGTTGTCGTTGTAGTAACACTTCCAGAAGGTAGTGGCTGAGTCTGTCCTTCCCCAGAAGTAGATGATGATGAACCACTGGAAATAGTCTCGGAGATTGTTGTCTCGTTCATAGGTCCAGTGGTGGATGCTGCTGGAGAGCTTGTAATGCTCAACGTATCTGATGAACCAATAGTGGTAGTGGTAGTGAGTGTGACCGTAGTACCAGAGTTGATCATAGTTGTGGTCAAAACCACAACGTCTGAAGACGTAGTGGTGACCACCACTGTAGAGCCAGATTCCGTCAAGATTTCACTCGAAGACTGTGAGTCAGTAACAGGAACAGTAGTGTCAACTGGTGGAGAAACAGACCCTACCGAACCACTTGAAACAACCATCGATGTACTTGACTCTGTGGAATCAGTGAAAGTACTGCCAGATAGTGTGTCAGTTGTGCTTGCTTCGCCAGTGGTGGTGGAATCCTCACTTGAAGACTCAAATCCAGGAAGCGTCATCGTTGTACAATCAGGTGGGGCATTGGAAAAGGTTGAGCCGCCTGAGACAGGAATAGATGCTGATGATACCGTGGAACATGTAGGACAGTCATCTGCGAACGAGACTGTTGTACCAGCGTCGGCAATAGTGGTAGTCAAATCCTCAGTAGAGGAATCGAATCCTGGGAGAGTCATTGTAGTAGCCTCCGGTGGGGCATTTGAGAAGAATGAACCACTTGGGATATCAATTGATTCTGATGACTCGGTAGTACAAGTAGGGCAACTGCCACTTGAGGAAGATTCGGATTCGGAAAGTGATACAGTTGTACCGACTGGTGGTGCATCAGAGAAAACGCTTGAAACATCAACTGGTGCTGATGACTTGGTGGTACAAGTAGGGCAATCATCGGAGAAGGTGACAGTCGTACCAGCATCACCAATTGTAGTGGTCAAATCGTCACTCATAGATGAGACAGCAGTATCCGACGAATAATCTGAGAAACCTGGGAAACTTGGGAAGTTGAAAGTTTCAATTGGAACACTCGGGCTTGAATAAGATGGCTCATCGGTTATTGTGATAGTATAGATGCTACCAGTGGAATCAGTCACAGTCTTTAAAGTCATACTGGACGTAGACATGTCGGCAGAGAAAGATGAACTAGAAGCCTCACACATCACAGTACTGATTTCAGAAGAAACACTTGTCGAGCTATTAGCATCAACAAATGTGAAGACTCTCGTAATGGCACAGTAACCCTGGTTTGTAGCAGAGCTCGTTGATCCAACTTCAGTAACAGTAACAACGCCAGAAGATCCAGTCGAGTCAGTGGTCGTAATCGTAGAAACACTGCCAGTCGAAGTCTCTCCATTAAAGGTCAACTGACTGCTATCTGAGGCAGTTGAGATCAACAAGGTGCCTGTGGAAGTTTCTGTGATGTGAAGCGTACTGGTGCTAATGAAAGTAATGATCACGTCACTCGTCATGTAGGTGACATCCATACTCGACAAGTACCTCGAATCATACGACGTAGTTGTCAGTTCGGTACTGTCTAGACATCTTGTCTCCACAAAGAGAACTTCGACAGTGGTATCATCCCATCCAGTAATGCTACTAGCAGCATCATAGACAGGCGCCACTGTCAAAATGGTTTGCGTGGCCGTCTCATATCTCGCAAGCAAACAAATGGTAGTGGAAGAAGTGACAGCTGTAGGAATTGTAGTGGATGGCACTGAAGAAGTTTCAAGGTCCGCTGAGCTCTCTGAATCTGACGTTTCTGTGATTTGATAGGTCGACACGCTGTCCGTGATGGCACCAGGAACAGTTAATGACGATTCCCAAGAGAACGAGTAATTTGAGCGGCTTAGAGATGACAACGACGAACTTGTAACCGGAATAAAGGACATGGAAGATTCAGCCATTGACTCGGATAGAGAAGCAAAGGTTGTAATGGAAGCAGTTGATTCTTCAGAGTTTCCGGCTACGGTGGTAGTCAATGAATCCACAGAAACCGAGCCGACAGAGGTTGATGAAGACTGTGCGGTATGCACCTCAGCAGAAGAAGACATAGAGAAGAGAGCACTTGAGGAAACAACGCCACACTGAGCTGGCCACTGGTAAGATGGTGCATCGGTCTTGGAGTTTCCATCGCTGTCGAAGTCGTTGCATCCAGTGATGTAGTCGTAAGATTGATCGTAGCTCC
>JAKTUJ010000044.1:0-60508 GCA_030556625.1 Petasospora euphorbiiphila | reverse complement strand
CATTCTGCAGACATGTCACAATGTGGTTGGTCTGGTCTCCTTCTGCAGCGTATATGCTCAGCCCTGTGTCCACACTATGACCGCTGCTGGTCTCGACAGTCGTCATGGTACCCAGAGTAATCTTTGCCTCCTCGTCAGTGAGCGCCACCAACCGTTGGTAATAGATCAACAGATGACGTAGCTCTCGCATACCCAAGCCTTTGGCCTCTGTTTTGCCTTCATCCGGAAGAAAGTTCTTGCAGTACCGGGCCACAATAGGCGACAAGTCATACTCCGATAGCATTGACTCTCCTTTCATGAACACAATGCTTCTGAGCTTATCAGAGACAGGCGCATCTTTCAGTGCTTCTCCTGGATTGACAACAGGCAGAACCTCGCCCTTAGGCACAAGATGGTCGCCGTCGAGTTCAAAGACATTGGCAAGCGCGCCGGCCTCGAGTGGGCGAAGAACAGCCAAATAGTACAAAAGACGGCTTAGAACTTGCTCTGGCACACGCCCAATGTTGTGATGTCTTCGTATGTGATGTGGTATGTGGTCTTCTTGAGATATAGGAATTGGCGAAACCTATGGTTCCCGCGAGTCCGCGACCATGGAACCTGTTTTTCAGACAACTCCGGCGAGAACAGAAATTTGCGAAATACTATAAACAGGGCAGGCTGTTTGGGTGAGAATATCGCATGAGAGCGATGCCAAGAGTTCATCTTCTTTGATCTTCAAGGATTGAAGGTAGTAGAATCAGACACTGTGCATTGGTAATCATTGTATCTTGTTAAATAGCTGGAGTAATACAGTCTTGATTGGCTCTACAGGAATCACTTGTTCAGTTATCGCGCCCCACGAGTCTACATCAAATCTGTCAAGTACAGGGTCTTCCTGGGGCAACTGTAACAGATCATGAATCATTTGAATAATAGAGTCCAATTTATATAAGACCAATGCCATCATCTGTATTTCATTAGACATCCTAAAGCGTCATATTGGGTGATCCAGTTGTGTAATCCAAACCTGTATTGCCTTGTGGACTTGTTGATCACATTCTCATGAGGTTGGTGCGCCCTTCTCTGACTGAATGCTGACGTATTGAATCTGCTCTACCGTATTTATCTGTCCCCTAGGACCATCTAGCTTCGTCTTAGCAGTACTTCTCTTCGAAAGTGCAAACCCCGTAAGGCGTCAGCCTAGCGTTTACATTTTCTATAGAGATATAGGAAGTGCCACAAAGACGATAGGTACAAAGACGCACCAGGACCGACAAGCCACAAAAGCACACAACCTTCCAAATACCAACCAGAATCTGCTGAGCTACAACCAAAACAATATATATCGTGGTCCACTTCAGGAATTCACACGTCAACACCTTCAACACTTCTTAAACATGCCACCAAGACGTAACCCTGACGGTTTCCAATACAGAGCAGCTCACACAGAAGGTATCACGAATGAGGTCACGGATGAAGCAGCTGACAACGCAGCCCACAGAGAAGCTATCGGAAATGCTGATGAAGCAGTTCAGAGAGAACTTGATGAAGCAGCTGTCAGAAGGGCTCCAGCTGTTGAGCATCCTCAACCCGCCCCAAACCACCACATGGTTGAACTAATTGAAGGTGGAAACGCACTTCATCTTCTAGCAAACGCTCTGGAATATGCTCGCGTTGTGGCTGACATGGATAATAGAGGCATTAATGTTGATGTTCAGGCTGGTCACCTCCATCGAGTAGATCCAGCTGTTGAGCACCTTCAACCAGTGCCAAACTATGTGCACAACCACATTGATGGACCGAGCGAGCAGGGAAGCCAACTTCAACAAATGGATGCAGACCCAAACCACCAGATGATTGAACTGATTGAAGGCGGAAACGCACTTCATCTTCTAGCAAACGCTCTGGAATATGCTAGCGTTGTGGCTAACATGAATGATAGAGACATTAATGCTGATGTTCAGGCTCGTCACCCCCATCGAGTAGATCCAGCTGTTGAGAATCTTCAACCAGTGCCAAACCATGTCGACAACCACATTGATGGACCGATCGAGCACGGAAACCAACTTCAACCAATGGTAAACGCACTAGATGATCAACTTCAACAAATAGTAAACACACTAGATGACCAACTTCGACAATTGTTAAACGCATTAGATGCTCACGGTGTGCACATTGATGTTGATGCTGGTCTTCTCCCTCCAGCTGTTTCAGCTATTGAGCACCTTCAACCAGTGCCAAATCAGGTGTTCGCACACAACATTGATGGACAGATCGAACACGGTGACCAACTTCAACAAATGTTAAACGCACTATGTGGCCAACTTCAACAAATGTTAAATGAACTAGATAATCACGATGCACACATTGATGTTAATGCTGGTCTTCTCCCTCCAGCAGATCCAGCCGTTGACCACGATCAACCGGTGCCAAACCAGGTACATCACATCAATGGATGGATTGAACCAGGAACCCAGCTTCACAATATTCCAAACGACCTGGTGAATCAAGACCGAGACAATGATGTTGGTGTGAATGATGCTGACAGATATACGGATAGTGGATCCAGTGATGACGATGATGCACATGCTGGTCATCTCCCTCAACCAGCGTCAGATCAGGATGTGCCAGCTGGCATTAAACTGCAGATTGAACTGGGAATGCTGGTCGATCAACCTCAACGTATGGCGGAGGGTTTGGATGTTGAAAGTGCTGATGAGGAGGATGCAAATGAAATTGCCCCATCTGCTGGGGCAAGACAGGACGACGCTGGCCAGAACAATGTCCAAACGGGACGTCGCCGGTCAGCCCGCCTTGCTCAAAGACGACACTGATCGTGTCACTTCCTCAAACCCAGATTATAACCCATTGTTCCCTGCTGCTGTCATTCTTCTCTCTGTTGGCATTTCTCTCTTCTTCTTTCCTAGTTCCTGTCTGTGGTTGTATAATTGATTCGCTTATTGCCAGATGAATTGATGAACCATAGTGGTAGTAGCGCGACAATTATGTCGAGCTTGTCAGCTGTCGATAGTGCACTAGGAAGAATGAACGAAGTGTTAATGTGTAAAGTATGTACCTGATGTGTTCTAAAGGGTAATGAGAAATGTGCAATGGTGTTTCCTTATCTACTTCGGAGAGAAGGGCATGCTAGTAATGCTTGTCAGTCCAACAACTCCGAGATGTGCTTAGTAATCTTATAGCCCCAGGCATTACATATCTTCTTTAGTACTTGATTTCTTCCAGCATTTTTCCGTTCTTGGAATAAGCATTCTTGTTATAGATCAGTATGCATGATGGAATCTGTACAGTATATATCGGTTTCGTACTACCATCATTCATATTTACCTGCAGATTGCCACAAAGCACCTTGCAAACCCACGCATACTTGTTTCAAAAGCCACAATTAGACCATAGTTTCCCAGCAATGATAAGAATCACTATTGAATCACTATCGTCTTCCTAAGTACGTGAGGGACGCCTATTCCAGTTGCCTATTTTGAGGACAGAATTTGATTTTTTTAAGTCAACAAGACCCCTCCTCCACAATTCCTTCTTCCAAAACTCTTGCTGATTGGAAACAGGTTCCAATATACAGATCCCCTTAAACAATGGCATCGGACCTTCATGGACCTTGAGTAGCTCTCTCAATTCATCCTCGATGAACATGCTTTCTGAAGCAATCTCGCAATACCCTGTGAGGCAAAGATGTTGTAAACGACTGAACTGTTCTCGCAAAAGGTGAGAGGAAAATCGAACCACAAGTGGTGGATAACGGTCTCTCTCTTCCGTATTGGAAGGAAATCCAGAGCAAACAATTTTCAGTCTTTTCATTTTATGGTAGTAGGCGTAGTCCAGGACTCCATTCAAGTCCAAACCAAGCCCATGTGTATGGATATACATACCTCTGACGAGCTTTCCATCAATCTTTCCCAACTGTGGAACGACTGCACCCGACAGGAGAGTCTCAAAACTAAAGTACTTAAGACATGAGGTATCAATAAACCTTATTTGTGAAGAAAATATGTCCGTTCGGTCTTGTAGGTTGGTCTGTCTCCACACAAACTCCACGCATTGGTTAAGGTCAAGTTTCTTGACAATACAGTCATGACCCCCGGTAATATAAATAATTGCGAAATAGTGTGTAAACTTGAAATCACATGACATGATGGTCTCTGTGCTTGATGGATGCACTGGTAGCGGTTTAGTACGTGTTTGGTTCTCTCCATCCACGTTGATCAATCGGAAGACAGCCGGACGCATCCTACCCAGAACTCTTCGAACGCTTTTGCTTTCTTCTCCAATATGGATTCGACGCATTAGAGGAAACTCGTCATAGTAGTGAATGCAAAAGTAGCGTAGCTTGGGGGCTTTAAGATAGGAGATCACAGGACGGTCTTGGTCTCTTGACCCCCCTGAATTGCCAAACAGAACACTAAGTTTTTCAAGTTGGCCAAGGTTCAGGTTCTTGATCTTATTGACATATTGGATTTTCAACTCCTTAACATTTACTAGAAAGTCTTGTGAGTCCTGCAAGCTGTGTCTTGGTATGTGATTCCATGGTGGCCCAAATACCACTTCGGGTCTGTCAATGCTAATAGCACCAACAACAAAGTTAGCCACACCAGCCTGTGCAATACCATCGGTCGTCAAATTCCTGTAAATAATGAAAGTCCATGACGTACGGAACACAAAGGAAAATCTATCGAGGAAAGGGTGGATTTTGGAAGGATAGTATTCTTGAGGGGTCTTCCACACCTTAGTCATCTGCCTCTGATACTCATCAACGATCTCGAAGAGTTTGATCAATGGCCATTTCCGTTTTGAGTATCTTGTCGGAACAAAGTTTTGTAATTTGACAGTCTCCAAGTTAAGTCCATGAAAGAATGCCAATGGCTCCAACTTGTTCACTGAGTCGGTAATGACAATGAAGAGCTCTCGGAGTTCCTCGTTATAAGCCTCAATCAGTGCCCGAAGGGAATGGATGTCCAAATGGACAATAACATCCCGGATGACTTCTATTGGTAGAACCGCGAAATAGTTGGATGGTGTAATGCTAGGGGCTTGGTATAGTGTACCCTTGCAAGTCTTTGCCCGAGCTATTGAATGATTGAGCTTTGTAACACCAGAGGAGATTCTCGCTCTTGTATCTTTATGAGTAGTCAATACCCTTTTGGCACACATTCTCTGATACCCAGTTGAGATGTGAAATGGGACTTGTGCAAATATGGCTTCAGCAATTGAGTCATTATATATTTGACCTGTGATCATCCTTCGTTTCTGTCGTCATGATTCAATGTTCCAGCAGTGAGCACTTTCCTGTTTGGTGAGAACAATAGGTGTCACATGAGCGTCATGACGCTCTACCATGAGAATTGGTCTTCTTGAATCAAGGATTATTGAAGGGAGTAAAATCAGATTCTCAGCATTGAAAAACATTTTCTCCTGCTACATAGGTCCACTGGAATTTGTGTTTAGAATGGTACAGTCCGGGTTGTCTCTACTGGAATCCCTTGTTTCAACCATTGCACAGCAAGAACCTACACCAAAACTGTGAGATATGGCTGTTCGTGCTGCAACGGCAATAGACCATGGACTATTTGATTGTCAAACTACATAATACTTTAAGCCAGAACTATCATTAGACATCATAAAGCTTCTCCTTTGGTGATACGGTGTACGACCTAAGACCGTTTGACCTCATAGACCACATGCTCGTCAGATTGGTCTGCCCTTCTCTCAGTGATGCTCATACTCACAAATTGGATCTACCAACAGTGTTGAGGCGTATTTATCTTTATACTAGGAAGTTCGCTGTTCAAAAGTACAAACGGAGACCGTATGGTGTCAGCGTAGTGTTTACTTTATCCTATGCCGACATTCATGTAGGAGCAACCTTTCTCTTCCACTTTAAGAAGTCACACGTCGAAATTCCTAAACACTTCTTAAACATGCCACCAAGTCGTGACCCTGATGGTCGCCAATACAGAGCATCTCACAGAGAAGGTATCAGAAATGAGGTCACGGATGAAGCAGCTGACCACGCACCACACAGAGAAGCTATCGGAAATGCTGATGAAGCAGCTCAGAAAGAACTTGATGAAGCAGCTGGCAACGCAGCTGTCAGAGAAGCTGTCAGAGAAGCTGTCAGAGAAGCTGTCAGAGTAATTGATGCAGCAGTAGCCGAAAGAGCAGTGGGAAGAGGGGCACCAGCTGTTGAGCATCCTCAAGCGGCGCCAAACCACCACATAATTTGACTGATAAATGCCATTCACAACTTCAATTCGCTTAATTATTCGACCAGCTGAGGGTGCAAACCAAAACATTCATCTGTCGTGCTTCTCCTGTATCCAACCAGAATCAGCCCTTAAAGTTTCGACTATTCCTGATGCCCAATGAATGGGGGATAGACATGACAAGTACTGGCCCATGATTAAACAGGGAAATAACAATATGAGACGTATCCTAAATGCTGCAAAAAACTTAAGAAACAAACTAAGCATGCTTCTTGGCAATCGATGACTGATGCTTCACCTTGGCATTATGACCTCTGAAAATTCGTTATTGAGCGAATGTGATAATTTTCACCATTGTTAGTCGTTTCCTCGAACAACCTTATAATTGCTGATCTTCAAATGGCACTTGCTAAGCGAAAGGCCATCCGAAAGCATGTCCAGTTACTCCAAGAGCCATAAACTGGATCAGAAAATATCTCTGTATTACATGACATGGGCCGCT
The DNA here is from genome assembly GCA_030556625.1 of Petasospora euphorbiiphila. Classification (NCBI taxonomy): domain Eukaryota; kingdom Fungi; phylum Ascomycota; class Saccharomycetes; order Phaffomycetales; family Wickerhamomycetaceae; genus Petasospora; species Petasospora euphorbiiphila. The sequence continues at coordinate 53,794 of JAKTUJ010000044.1, read as the reverse complement.
ATCAATTTCATGTTTGACTCATTCACAATATCCGTTCCCATGCAGTTGGATCTCAAGGCACCTTTACTTAGCTCCAGCTGTTCATCCAAACCAACTGGGTCAATTCAAGAATTACATATGCTCGTGAATGATAATAGAAACAAAATGTCAGTTCCCACACCTCTAATATACGTAATGATTCATTTCACCTTCGATGGTGTTGTTGCCATGTATACCAAATATTTCGCAGCCTGTTCAAAGCTAAATGCCAAAAGGAGTGTGAACCCATTGAACAGGCACATCTTGTTTACTTCTCGTACTATTGCCTCACTATTCTCAACGTCAATGACAGCAATGAGTATGGCATTTTGTTTCAAAAGTGGCTTCATCTTATTCCCCAGGTACTCTGGATGTAATTTGTGGTACTTCAATGTCAGAAATATGACTTGTCGTGAGTTAACCATGTAGTCGTAAGGGTGTCTCGACTCGACATACGACCAATTGACATTTGTAATGTGCTTCAACAAAGGGTTGCCCTCCTGGGTGCGATTCACCGAGATAGGTGTTGACTTAATTATAGGGGATGCTGATTGTGGCTTTTCTTGGTTGAAGGCATTCACACGTTTCCGTCTGGTCTCTTGTGGTGCTGTCGTTGTTGTTGTCACTGATGCTGTTGCTGGCAATTCTGTAGAAGTTAAACCACCAGCATCGCCTCTTAACTTTTGCACACCAGCAAGTATACTAGCAAAAGATGTCGAATCGGTTTCCTCGGACATTTCTCTATAACGTGTCTTGTTAAACCAATAAGTAAGAGATGAGAGTAGAACAATAGAAGTGGCGTCTTAGAAGGTGTGTCCGGGTGTCTTGATTGGAAATTATCATCAACACCATCATAACCATCGAAGTCGACAGAACCGATCCCATAAAATCCTACAACTATGGCAAATGCAATGGCTGAAGGAAGGAAAAGTTCGTATCAAACACAGTTCTAGCTGACAGAGTACTAACAGAAGAAGTTGATATCACAAAGCTCGAGCCTCAACAGATTCTCCAACTGAGAAAGCAGTTTGAAAGCGAACTCGAGCACTTCACAACATCCTTGGATGCGCTTCACATGGCACAATCCAAGTTCATCGAGTGTAAACTTAATATTGGACAGGTTTCAAGAGAAGGAGGCGAAGGAAAGCAAATCCTTGTACCACTATCGGGTTCACTCTACGTCCCCGGTAAGATCAAAGACAACGATAAATTCCTTGTTGACGTCGGGACCGGGTACTTTGTCGAGAAGTCTGCTGAGAAGGCCATGGAATTCTACAACTCGAAGATCACACAGCTAAATAAGGATTCTGAAAAGGTTACAGAGATTATCAAAGAGAAGACTGCCACTATCGAGAGAGTTGACCAGGTATTGAGGGAGAAAGTGGCACAACAGCAGCACCAGCAGACAACCCAGCAGTCATCCTAGCTTTCTGAAGTTGTCTGATGGTAATATATAGGAGGAATCGATATTAATGGGAGCTATGTCTTGTAGAGCTCCTCATGATTTGGACGTTTACGTTGTCCTACCCTCGAAAATGGTCACTTACGAGGGCTCATCTCTTTTTTTTTTTTTTTTTTTTTGTATTAAATTTTACTCTTCATATCAGCTCTTCTCTTTCTCTCTTTCAAAAAACGTTGTTTGACTAAGTTTGATTTCAAAGATGGCGAAGAGCTCGAAGAAGGCGAGAGCTGTACAGTCTCAGAAGTCCAAGTCCAAGTCTAAGTCCGCAAAGCGTGTACAGAACGCTTTTGAAATTGCAGCAAAGCAAGAACACTATGACAATGGAGACAGTGATAGTGATGATGATGGGGCCATTGTAAACCCTCAGAAGAATCTTGCAGATGATGATGATGAAGATAAAGCTGAGTTTGAGGATGAAGAGATTGATTCTGACGAAGCCTTGGGGTCAGATGATGACTTTGACGTTATGAACACTAAAATTTCCCAGACCATCAGAGACAGGGCCAAGGCCAAAAAGAATGGCGAATTCAGCGAGGGCGAAGAAGAGGATGCGGGATATAACAGTGTTGATGAGAGCACATTTCTCCCACTTTCTGCAGTGTGGGATCTTGATGACAAGGACTTGAAGACCTCAGAGAATAAGAGTAACAATGTTGTTCTTGATGACAACTGGCATACAGAATCCTCAAGCGAGAGTGGGAGTGAAAGTGAAAGTGAAGGCGAAGACAGCGAATTACCCTTCTCTGAAAATGAGGATGAGGATGAAGATGTTGAGCTTACGACACTCAAAAGCACACTGGGCAGAAAAGAACAGAGAGCCAAGAAACACTATCAGGATTTCAAGGCTGAAGAAAATGAGCTGGCGATTCCGGGAGGTGATGATGCGATAACCCTCACGGATATGATCTCTATATTTGACCAGGATGCCTCAAAGAAGGCAATTCTAATTGACAAGGAGGAGACAGAAACGAGTGGTAAACCGTTGGCAATCCCCCTACCAAAGCGAATCCAGGAAAGACATGATCGCCGAGCAGCTTACGAGATTTCCAAGGATGAGTTAAATAAGTGGAAAGATACTGTCAAGCAAAACAGAGATGCAGAGGTGTTGTCATTCCCATTGAATGCTACAGTTGAACACAATGCCGTTTCCTCTTTCACTGCTACCCCCGCTCTCACCGATCTGGAAAAGAGAGTGAATGGTATATTGATGGAATCAGCGCTTATAGATGACAACCAGGAATCCACTTTTGAAAACATCAAGACTTCCACGATGTCTCAGGAGGAGATGCGCAAGAGAACTGCAGAGCTCCGCAAGATGAGGGAGTTGATGTTCAGACAAGAAAGAGAAGCCAAGAGACTGAAGAAGATTAAGTCCAAGTCTTTCCGTCGTATCAAGAAGAAGCAGATGCTGAAGAACAAGGAACTTATGGGGGAAGATGAAAGTAATGACGATGATGATGAACATGACCGAAAGCGTGCTGAAGAGAGAATGTCTCTCAAACACAAGAACAATGCATTTGCCAGACAATTGGTTAAGTCTGGTATGAGTAACGATGGTGAGTCTAGGGAGGAGATGGAAGCTATGTTGAGGCGTGGTGAGAGACTTAGATCTAAGATCCTTGACCGGGAGGACGATGATGATACAAACGATGTTGGCTTAGAATCCGAAGACGAAGAAGAAGAGGCATCTGTTGAGAATGTGGGCAAGACTGGGGTACTGAACATGGCATTCATGAAGAACGCTGAAGCTCGTGAACATACTAGGAATCGGGAAATGAAGGCCAATTTGAGAAAGTTGGAGACATCAAACGATATTGAAGAGTATGAAAAACTTGAAGGAACCGGAATCAACGTTTCCATCAATCCTGGAAGAAGAGTCTACACACCAGGAGCTGCTGATTTGTCCCAAACGAAAGCCTCTGATTTATCAGACAATGAAAGCAAGAAGGTGGAAAAAACAGAGTCACATAGAAATTCGGGTACAAAAGTCGATAAAATCAGCCAGCAAGAAGAGAGCGATGCTAATCCATGGGCTGTTTCCGAACATCAAGTGCACAGAAGTTCCAAAATTAAGGTGGTCGACAAGAACAGCTCCAAGCTGGATAAGAGCGCTGCAAAGATGAAGCAGAGACAAAAGCGCAAGAACACTGAGATGGAGGAAGCTGATGAGATCCTTGAAATGGATGATATTGTCAATGTCATTGATCCCCATGGTGATTCTGGAGAGGAGGATTCCGACCCACCTCGTATGTTCAAACAGACTGACTTGATGAAGCAAGCATTTGCTGGTGATGACGATATCATTGCTGAATTTGAGGCCGAGAAGCGTGAAGTGGTCAAGGATGAGGGTGATCAAGTTGAAGACTTGACGTTACCAGGATGGGGTGACTGGGTTGGTGGTAAGCATAAGCCAAAGAAGAACAAAGTAGTGAAGAAGACCAAAGGTGTTGGGACAAGAAGGGATAAAAACATGAAGGGTGTTATCATCAATGAAAAGATCAACAAGAAAAATGCCAAATACCAGTCTTCGGCAGTTCCGTTCCCATATGAGAACAAAGAACAGTATGAAAGATCATTAAGAATGCCAATTGGACAAGAATGGACCTCTAGAGAAACCCATCAGAGACTAACTATGCCAAGGGTGATTGCTAAAGCCGGTGTTGTTATCGATCCACTTAAGGCTCCATTTAATTAAATACAAATTATAAACTCTCTAATCTGTCATTAATCTCCTGTGCTGACAATTTCTTGAATCTTGGTCCCTGGTGTCCTTCTACACCTTGGAACCCAAGCATGTTATCATTAGGTTCGCCGACAATAGCAATTTCCACTGTATCACCGTTCATATCGCCTTCAATCGACTCTTTGAGAGTGAGGAGGGCAATGTGGATGGCGTCTTCCAATTCCAATTCATCGTTCCATCTCTTTTCAAGGAAAGTCTTTGCAGCAATGGCACCCTTGCCAATAGCAGTAGCCTTCCATGGGAAATACGAGCCCGAAGGATCCACCTGGTAGAGACCAAACTTGTTGTGATCATCATATCCAGCAATCAAGAGAGAAACTCCAAACGGTCTAACACCACCGGACTGTGTACTCTCTTGCATAATCTTTGCAACCTCCGAGACGAGGATTTTGGTTGGTGGATATTCATTGTAGATACGCTTGTAGTTCGTGTGTGTAATCTTCCTGGACTTGTCAACAAGGACACGGAAATCTGGACCCATACCCGAGTATACAGCACCGATATCTGGTGTTATGTGAGCAATCTTGGAAAGTGAGTCCTTGTTAAGGAGTGGAGAGTTTGCCTTCTTCTCCGTGGCAATGACAACTCCATTAGTTGCTTTGGTTTGTTAGTACTGATGTTGGTCTGAGAAAGAAAAAGCGACATACCTTTGATACCAAGAGATGTAACACCTTGCTTGACGGCATTGAGTGCGTATTCGATCTGTACAAGTTTCCCACTGATCTTGGTGTTAGTGTTTCGGTGGCGTTACGGCTTTCGTGTCAATCAGGCTATCAACTGCGCCCAGACTGACACAACAAATTTCAATAGGCCAAACATACCTTGGGGAGAACGTTGTGAGAGAGAAAGAGTATCTATCAGCCATTGTTTGATTTGTTATAGTAGTGCTGTTCAGGTTTGTGTTGGTGGTGAGTGGTTGATCAATGAATTTGGCGCTAGTGGTTATTGGCACGCGCCGATTTTGGCAGACACATAATGCCCAATAGTACTATCCACTAATGACATGGTATAGCTACTATAGCATAGTATATCGTAGTACTAGATACTAAAGCATAGTATATCGTAGTACTAGATACTAAAGCATAGTATATCGTAATACTAGCCTCACATTGAACATTATATTACACTATCTCCCTGTGGCCCGCTTGTTCTGCTGAAACTTCTTCTGCGACAGTTTCAACTGTTTTAAGCATTCTCTCGATGGTCTCTTAACATGCATGAAATTACACATTCCTCCTCTTTCACATGCGTTGGTGTCATGTTGACGACAAGTTGCGTCTCTGAAATCATATACAGGTGAGAGCTCACAGTAGACGGGTCTCCCATTGTACCAACGGGTACTAAAGTTATCTCTGGCACGTTGAGCATCATCCTCTGCATGAAATCTGACGTAAACATTCCCACTTAAATGGTCATTGTGGTTTTCACAGACAACCATCTCGTCAACTTCCCCAATGAGTGCGCTCTCAATGAAGATGTCTCTGTAGAATGCTTCAAACTGCTTCTCGATATCTTCCCTGGGCACGCTAGGACGTGGTGCCGGTTGGTCTTGGTCTTCACCACCTCTGTTTACTTGGGCATCTGGATTCTGATACAAGTTTGCCATCAGTATCGTCTTGGAGTGTGTGGGTCTGATGTGCTTTCTCGAGCACTTTTCTCCATGACGGCATGCTCCGATTTTGGCGTAGAACTGGCTATTCCTTCCGTTAGTATATGTCTCTGGATGTTGCCGGATTATACTTACCAATTAATTGAATCAGACATGGCTGTTGTGTGCTATGTGATTTAGTAGTTGGTAGCTGCTGTGTGTACGTTTTTTTTTTTTTTTTTTTAATATCTGGCTAGCCTCAACACAATATGTAGTGGCAAAACACCAAAGGCAAAGATTCTAGGTATGGGGGTAAGTTGATTTCCCACTGGTCCTAGTTCATATTACTAACTGTATATAGGCAGACGGTGGTGTTCAGCTTAAGCGGAAGGAGATTGTCAGTAAGGTAAAAGTCGTGTCAAGGGAAGATCAACACTTGGCTGGGGAATACAACAAGGGACGATGGCAAGCGTGTGCGATATCGCAGAAACCGTTGGAATTACCAGTCGTTAGCGACTACAAGGGGCGTTTATACAACAAGGAGACGATTCTGGAGCTTTTAGTCGACCAACTGAGCACTAAGCAGAGAGCGCTGGCGCCACATATCCACAGCCTCAAAGACGTTGTGGAGCTAAAACTCACAAAAAAGGATGGACACTTTGTGTGTCCAATCACGGGGAATGTACTCGGCAGCAACAACGCCAAGTACGTCTATCTAGCAAAGTGTCATTGTGTATTCGCAGAGAAATGTCTAAAAGAGGTTGTTGCCAGTGATACGTGTCCCGTGTGCAGCAGACCTTATGACAAGGAGGATATCATAGTCATCAATGCTGAGAGTGAAGATGATCTCTCCATGCTCGACAAGAGAATGGAACGACTCAAGAAGAGGTCCCTACACCACTCGCTGGCGCACACCAAGACGAGGAAGAAACGCAAACGAGAAGCGGACTAGAAAGGATGTATTTGCACTGTACAGTTCAACAAGGAAAGGAATAAAATATACAAGGGGTAGCGACGTGTAGTATGTGTGTGACCGGGAGGCTTTTCAGTTAAGCTCATCCTGGGACTTCTGGCGAACGTTAGTACCATACAAGTATCAAAAGGAGGAGTCGACTCACTTTTTGCTCAATTTGCTGGTCAAGCTTCTTGCCATTCTGGTAGATGGTCCAAGACAGGCCGCCGAGCATGTAGAGCGACCCGCCCACGAGCGAGAGCACTGTGAGTCTGTGCACTGCGTCTGCAACTTTTGTGTACCAAGGATATCTGCCCATTTTGTTGCCCTCTTCTGTCGTTTTGTTGGCCGTCATGAGGCCCTGTTAGCCATAATTTTTGCCTTTCATCGCAACGGGCTTTGGCCCGGGGGCCCGGGGGAAGTTACCCGCCGCTACGCACAAACAAAGAGACAATATACTAATCAGTTAAACACAGCGTAATACAAACAGTTGCCCAATCTCTTGAAGGTTCCAACAACTCTACCGCACGAGTGCGTAATGGCCATCTTGGTGCTTGCAACGTATCCCTGTGGCTCGCTCGAGGCGCCGCCAATAAACCAGCGTGTGTTGCGTTTGGCCATCGAGATCAGGTCGTCACGCGAGTAGTCCTTGGTGTTGTAAATTCCAAAAGAAGCCAGGTACTTTTGCAACTCCAAGTCCGACCAATAGTCAAAGAAGGCATCCTTGGAGCGCACGGCATCCTCCTTAACCTGTTTAATCTTCTCATTGGCACCGTCAGCAGCGTCAGACACCTTGTCATTCACGCCCTGGACAAACCTCTGGTACTGTTCATTGGCGCGCTGCAACAAATCCTTTGATCCCTTGGAAACGGCATCCGACTGCTCCTGGGCCCACTTGTCAATGTTCTTCTTGCTCCATCCTTCAAAGAACCACACGCTGTCAAAGTTGGTGATTGGCTTGAACTTGTTCTGCTTAACGAGCTCTCTCAAGTGGTGCTTGGTTGCAAACATCGAGAAGGGAACACCGCGCGACTGCAAAAAGGCCTTCAAGCGGTCACGGGACCACGACTCAATGCCAACAAAGAAGGTGTCATTGATAAAGTCATCAGCCTTCTTGGACCCCTTCTCCAAGTAGCTCGAGGCCCTGCTTGAAGCCTTGCCGCTCCAGTCGTTAACGTCAGACTTCAAGTCATCCTTGTACTCGCTAGCAACGGACGCCAATTGCTCCTTGTTGGTGCGAATCTTCTCGTCAACCTCAACCTGGTGGGACTTGAGCCACTTGTACAACTGCGAGGCGCTCCACGTCTTGAACACGTCATCCTTAAGCTCTCCACTCTTGTCAACAAAGGCCTTGTAAGACCCGCTAATCGACTCAAGAATGCTCTCCCTCTCCTCCTGTGCAGCCACGGATGCCTGGTGGATGTTCTCACGCACCTTCTTCACGAGCTCGTCTCTCGAGCCCTTAACCTCGATACCATACTCATCCAGCCACTTCTTCAAGTCCTTCTTGTCCCAGGTCGAGTACAACCACTCGCCAGGGTACTTACCAGAAGCCTTGTAGCTTGACGCAATCTCATCCCAGTGGGCCTGTGCAGTCTTGACAAGGTCCGAGCGGCTCGATGACGACTTGTAATCGACACCAGCCTTGTCAAGCAAGCGTCTAATCTGCTTTGCTGACCAGGTCTCAAACACCCAATCCTTGATGTTGTCGTAATCAACAGATGGGGTAACGGTGGTCTGGTAGTAACCCATAACCTTCTGCTTCAAGTTAAACGGATTGTACCAAGAGAGCTGCTCAGTGTAAACGTCATACTGTCTACCAGAGAGGTCCCTCAATTGCTTGATATCCAGCTTATTATCATCGTACGAAACAGAGCAATCCTTGAGATACTGTTTCAAGTCGTTTGTGTCCCACGACTCTGGAACAGCCGACGATGCGGCACATAGGGCAAATAGTAAGATTGATAATTTCATTCTTGTGTGGATAATTCTCTATAAAAGTTATTGGGAGGAGCAAAGGAAGACGGAAAGTCTGGTTTATATAATCTCCATGGGGGGGAGCAAGCAACAAGCCGTGAAACAGCAAGCAAACACAACCCGCGCAGCATGATGAACAGCAGAACGGCGAGCCGCGTGTGTCCCCCGGATTGGAAGGGAAAAAAGATCCACGTATGATACACAAAGGCGGACCACATTTAGAACCCAATTCTCAAGGTTTATAGGGAAAGCCAATTATGGCCAGGGTCGAGACTTAACACGGAATTCCGTTTCGGACGCAAAGAAGACGACTGTCAATAGTGTGCGTGCCAATAAGTTGTTTTTTCGGCCACCCTAAAATTAGGAGTTAAAAAAACACACTGACAAAAGAGCCTGTAAACAGACAAATCTCAACAATTGCTATATCTGCTAAAAATGAACCTCCAGGAGGCACTAGCAGCACAGTTGGTCCCTGTGCCAATTGTGATTCCGCCGGATATCCCACAGTCTGTTCAGTATGCGCCGGCTGTGTACAACCTCCCTGGCACCAACGCGCCTGGACTCGATCTCATTACACATTTGCAGTTCAACGTGAAGGCCCGAATGAACCTCGAGTGGTGTGAAAAGATGATTCTTCAATTCAGCAACTCTGCTGCGTATCTCATAAAGCTTCCCTGGGTGCTTGAGTATCTGCTTGACGAGCTCCCGGACAAGACGAGTGCTCTCAGTTTAAGAAATCTGTCACAGGACAGTGACTTCACTCAAATGTTGGCGTTGAATCCAAGAACCAAGAAGGAGCTGACGGACGTGTTGCGTGGAGATCCGGATACCGAACTGCTGGTATATACAATTGACATTGTTGAGAGCGTTTCTTCCTACTATGCGCCGGCACCAAAGGATGACGAGCTCTTTCTGTGTCTTGCCAAGATCTTTATGAGTACACCAGATCGCTCTCTTTTGATCTCAATAATGAGATCGTTTGCTAGATTTCTGGTGCGCTCAGAGCTCACTAGTGATAACTGCTCTTCCAACTTCACATCGCAGATGCTTGATAAGGTGACGTCCTTCTTGTTGACCGACGACTACGACTTGCTTTTAACGGCAATGGATTTCCTCTACCAGTACACGCTTCCCGGGAACGTGCGCGTGTCGACTTTGCTCAAATCATCAACGAGATTGGAGATACTTAGATCGAGATTACCGCAACTTCTCACATTCAAGCAAAATATTGAAGGGAATCCCAACGACTACAAGCAGGTGTTGAGATTGGTCAAACGTACCAAGCCACCTGTCCCCGTCACTGCGCCAAAACTGTCACAGGAGCACTACTCTGCCATTTCACAACTACAAGAACCACTACGTGCTACGGCGTGGATGAGATGTTGCTACCGTGCTGCTGCAGACTCTGAAGTGACGCAAATCTCTCTTTGGAAGGCCTACGAATCACAATTCGAAGGCGAGGTTCCGAGAAGGAAACTCCTGCCTGCCGTTGACTTCATCAAGAACGTCTCGTCTGCATTCACCAACTCGAGCGCAATGGTGATCAGCTTGGCGAATGGCCAAAGAAAATTCATCATCAAGGGGATTGAGCCGAGATACTGCTCTGTTGACATCAAGACGGGCGACTTTGAGGCGTTCAACGAGATGGCCAGCACAGAGTACAGTGCCTCTGAGATCACACAGCCATCACGTCAAGAGACCCCACCGCCATACAAGCCTCCAACCGAGTTGAACGACGTCAACAGCAGCACCGTCATGCTGCTGGCCTCGATCACGAACCATCCAACGGGGCGCGACACGTTCAAGCCGCTCGAGGAGGATCTTTTCAAGAGGATTGAGGCCTTCCCTGCGCTTTTCGACGAGCTCGTGGATGTCCTCAAGTTTTTACAAGACTAATTGCAATGCTGTCTGGTTAAGTTAGTAGTCCTCCGTGCGCGCGCACGCGACGGCGGCGGCGCGTCTCTGGTTGGCTCGTTTAAAAATTATACGAGCGGTCAAACGAGACAGCGTATAAAAAGTCGTCCAACCCCCTCTAGATATTTTATCGATTCGCCACGGATCGGAAGAGCAGATTCAATTTTTTTTAATCGTGAGCATGAGTCGTCCACAGAACATTGGAATCAAGGCCCTCGAGATCTACATCCCTGGCCAGGCCGTCAACCAGGCCGAACTCGAAAAGTTCGATGGTGTCTCCTCGGGCAAGTACACGATTGGTCTCGGCCAGACCAACATGTCCTTCGTCAATGACAGAGAGGACATCTACTCCATGTGTCTCACCGTCTTGTCCAAGCTGATCAAGAACTACGACGTTGATGTCAAGAAGATTGGTAGACTCGAGGTTGGTACAGAGACTTTGCTGGACAAGTCCAAGTCTGTCAAGTCTGTTCTTCAGCAGCTTCTTGGTGACAACACCGACGTTGAAGGTATTGACACCATCAACGCCTGTTACGGTGGTACCAATGCCGTCTTTAACTCGATCAACTGGATCGAGTCTAGTGCATGGGATGGCAGAGACGCCGTTGTCGTGTGTGGTGACATTGCCATTTACGAGAAGGGTGCAGCTAGACCAACTGGTGGTGCCGGTACCGTTGCCATGCTGATCGGTCCAGATGCACCAATTGTCTTTGATTCTGTCAGAGGTTCTTACATGGAGCACGTTTACGACTTTTACAAGCCAGACTTCACCTCCGAGTACCCATACGTCGATGGCCACTTCTCCCTCTCCTGTTATGTGAAGGCATTGGACAAGGCATATGCTGCTTATTTGAAGAAGTTGAAAGAGCCTACCACTACCACTGAAAGATTCGACTACAATGCCTTCCATGTTCCTACATGCAAGTTGGTTGTCAAGTCGTACGCTAGAATGATTTACAACGACTTTAGATCCAACCCAGAGTTGTTCCCAGAGGTGGACAAGGCTCTTGCTGAGATGCCTTATGAGCAGTCCTTGACTGACAAGACTGTTGAGAAGACATTTGTTACACTTGCCAAGGAGTTGACTAAAGAGAGAGTGCAGCCAGCTTTGCAGGTGCCAACCAACACGGGTAACTTGTACACGGCTTCTCTGTATGCATCTTTGGCCTCTTTGTTGTTCTACGTTGGTAACGACAAGTTGCAAGGTAAGCGTATTGGTATGTTCTCTTATGGCTCCGGTTTGGCTGCCTCGCTCTTTTCCGTTGTCGTCAAAGGTGACATCTCATACATCACCAAGAAGTTGAACTTTGACGAGAGATTGAGCTCGAGAAAGTTTGCCACTCCAGAGGAGTATGAGGCTGCACTAGCACTAAGAGAGGCTGCTCACTTGAAGAAGAGCTTCAAGCCAACGGGTTCCTTGGAGTACGTTGGTCAGGGTGTTTACTACCTGACCGAGGTTGACGACAGATTCCACCGTTCTTATGCCGTTAAGGAGTGAACGAAACAAAACCGATAATCTATAGCTAGACACTACAATGTTGCATCCTATTATTAATGAATATTCTACCGTCTACAATTTCTAGCCTGATCTATGGAGATGAGGCATCGCAGAAGGAAGGCAAGCTACTAGCTAGCCGTGTATGTACGCCTGCACTGCGCCCGGCCAATCAGCGTGTGCCAAAATATAAACACCCGCACACCTGCATGCAACAGGGTACGGGAATTCGCGGAATAGCCGACAGCGGGTTTACCCAATGACACACCTACAAATCTTGTACAAAGCCCGCACACTTTCTTCTTCACCTGTTGTTGTTGTTGTTCCTGTCTATGGCCATCAGATACCATGGTGGATGGATACTTTGCCAGAATGCCGTTCACCTGCTTCAAGTACCCGGCCTTCTCGATATCCTCCAAGAGATACCACACTGCTGCTAAGCACTCCACTGCCTTCTTTGATTCCTCGTTCAACCACATCAGACAGAACTCACAACTCCAAGTTGCCGAGACGTTGGGAAAAGGTTCAAAGAGATACCCAAACCCTCACCCTGCTAATGCTGCCACGAACTATTTCCAGTACGAGTACCATCCGGTACAGGCTTTTGTCCAGGACGATGAGAACAACACACACCCGATTGTACTGAAGAACCCGATAAACATCGTGTTGCCGTTTAACCAAGATAACGTCATTCTCTCTGTCTCCAAGAGTAACTACCACCAGTTGCTGAACAAGTTCCCCGTCATCAATCATAGCATCGCTTCTAAGCTCGCACACAGACAGCTTCACACGTCTCCGAGAGAGAAACAACAAGACGCCACACCGTCACCGACCTCTTCTGCTACGTTAGTGGAGCCTGAGACAGTCAAGTACTTCACGCCGCTTGAGATTGAAGAAGTCCAACTTTCTGATTCGACATTCTTGGATCAGCAAACACAGCAGATTAAGGCCGCCTACGAGTCTGGTCAGTTGGAGAAGATCCATTCTTTCTACATGGCAATCAAGAGAAACGATATTGTTCCATCGAGAGAAGTATATACAATGGTGCTAACGTCGATTGCACGCAGAACGATGGACGACACCCTCGATGACAAGCTCTCTACTCTGCTCAACGTTTATCAAGACCTTATTAGCAACAGAATCAAGCCAAACTTGGAGATTTACTCCATTGTCATTGAAGAGCTTCTGCAAGGTTCCATCAAGGCTGCTACTATTCCAGGTATATCTGTTAGCGGTGTTGACTTCTTCAAAATCGCTATTGATATTTTCAATGCCTCCAATTGCACACATGTCCAGAACTTCAACTCCAGCATCATGGACCTAATACTCGTTGGCATGAATCTGTATCCTGGACTAGTCAACAGCACATCATTAATCGAGGTGATGCACCAGCAAGAACACACAGCAGTCTACTACTCTTCATTAATTAACTATTGCAAGTTTACCAAAGAATCGCCAATCCCCCTATACGAAGAGTTCAAGCAAGAGTCTGAGACGAACCCTTATCTCAAGAAACAGCAGTTCATCATCTACGCCACTTTTATATCAGCATTGGTCTCGACAGGAGAGATTTCCCTGGCCACTAAATTCCTTGACAAACTGTTAACATCCATCAAGAACTATGAGGACCACGAGAGCAAGGTGTCCATGCTGCTCTCTTCATACTTGCTTAGTCTCTCAAAGACCAATTATACAAAAGCTTTGGAGATCTGGTCTCAGTTCAACAGAATCGACTGGATCCCAGAGTTTTCGTATGAATTTTACCAGCATCTCTTGGAGGACTCGATGGACTTCCCATATGAGCAATCACTGAGACTTTACAACTACATGGCGGCTTTGCCAACTTCTCAATCTGCTGTGGAATTGCAGACTTTGTTGATCACCCCAAGAAAGATCAACTCACTGTCCAAGTTTATTGTTCGTGCCATTGAAGCAAATGACAAGTCGACTGTTCTAAAGATGCTAAAGGAGTCATTTGTCAGAAAACACCACTTTGAATATGATGTCTATCCAGTGCTCTTCCAGTACTTGCAGAACGATGCACTCACAGTCAGAGTCATCAACACACATGGTTTGATAATGGATGATGGATTTGGATTCTTGAGCTTCTTGACGGGTAACGTTGCCAATTTGCCAGTATTTGATGTTTCCAAGACACAGTTTTTCAAGAGACTGATTAATGAGTTTTCACTGGATTCACACAAGAACTGGTATGGTTTCTTGCAAACTTGGGCGAGTGTGCTCAATGTCAGGGAGATGAGTACGGAGATGCTAGAACTCTGTTCTCCATTGATCATTGAATTCCACGATTTGCACAACTACTACGCACACTTGCCATCCCAAGATATCTTGGATTTGAAAATGGCACTGACAGAGTATTATGTTCGTCTTTGTGAGAACTTGGAAACCACCAAGTGCTCAGATTCCGCCCTACAGGCTATTGCATTGGTCAGAGACATGAAACTGACGAAATGATTCACTCTCTCTTTATTTATTTACGATTGATTACGATACAATTAGAATTTTATGCATTGATCACAAAAGTTGTAGAGCGCAAGACGGGTAACCCCTGCTATAATAATTGACATCCCACGTGAATAAAGTACGTTTATCTTGGGCCCCTTTTCCACTGTTCCTGTCTCAACTGTGTCTGAAATCTTCCGGGGAAGGGTGGTATGACTGTGTGGTCGCAGTTGGACATTCATGATCAAACGCATCGTTCTTATGCCATTGTTGGTGTCTGTTCTACACTTTTTTGTCTCTTTTCGCTCGTCCTGAAAGAGCGCCTCTTCATCGGAGAGGCAATCACGAGTACAGTGTGTGGTATTATCGTTGGACCACATGCTCTTGGATGGGTGGACCCTGTTACTTGGGGGAATCATGACTATATAACTCAGGAGATCTCACGAGTCGTGCTGATCATTCAGATCTTTGCGATCAGCGTCGAACTCCCACGGAAGTACATGAAAACTCAATGGCTTTCTGTTCTCGTGCTCCTTTGCTTCACGATGATTGGTGGGTGGCTTATCACCGGAGCGTTTGCCTTTCTTCTTTTCCCCAAATTCAACTTCGTTGATGGATTGACTGTTACTGCAGCCATCACAGCTACAGATCCGGTTCTTGCTGCCGCTATTGTGGGTAAAGGTAAGTTTAGCGAGCGTGTTCCAGCATACTTGAAGCACTTAATTTCAGCTGAGTCAGGTGCAAATGACGGGTTGGCATTCCCATTCGTTCTGCTGGCTGTCAACCTTCTAACACAGCGTGACCATCCAGGTATTCTTGTGAGAGACTGGATCTGTATTTCCATCCTGTGGGAATGCGTTTGTGGTGTCATACTTGGGGTTATCATAGGCTTCATCGGTCGGAAAGCCATGCAGTTCTGCGAAGGCCACGGGTTTGTTGATAGAGAGTCTCTGCTTGTCATTTACATCATGCTTTCCCTGATCTGTACAGGCTTAGGCACAATATTGGGCGTTGATGACCTTTTAGTCTCGTTTGCTGCAGGAGGCGCTTTTGCCTGGAACGGATGGTTCTCGAACAAGATTAAAGGCCAACATTTGTCAAATGCAATTGATTTGTTACTCAATGCTGGTTATTTTCTGTATTTTGGGACGATTATTCCATGGGATCAATTTAATAATGCTGACCTTGGTCTTGATTGGTGGAGGCTGGTGGTCTTTGCCATAGTGATCATCTTCCTGAGACGAATTCCTACGGTCTTAATGGCAAAGACATTTGTTCCAGCCATCACCAATTGGTCTGAGGCACTCTTTGTTGGCCATTTCGGACCAATAGGCGTTGGTGGTATTTTCTGCTGCATGGTTACCAAATCGCTTATCGATAAGCACTTGGGTTTTGAATTAGGTGAAGTTGATCCTTTGAGTACACCTTATGGAAGCGTTCTAGCTTGCATTTGGCCAATTGTCTCTTTCACAGTGGTCACTTCCATAATCGTCCATGGATTTTCTGTTACATTTATGGTGTTATTCTCAGATTATGAGATTGTCAGAGTCAAACGGAAGCGTAATGAATCTGAACCAACGACACCATCGTCAGAGAGACACCTAATCCATCTCGATAACTTGAAACCGTCGGGTGTTAAGGCTGATGAGGTCGGGTCGAGTAGCATGCACCAAAGATCTGAGCAGAGACGTATATTAGTAGGAACAACAGAGTCCGACGAGCTAAAGTTTTTCAAAATCGGAAACGAGTTGATTGTCGAGGACATAGATGGGAACTTGATCATGAGGTACCGCTTGCTCCACAACGGCGACCAGGAAATGAAACTACAGGGACTGCACAACAACGTTGATGACTCCGGTCACGAGTATGACGAAGAGGAACTCCGCACGAGCATTATTAGAGCATTAAATAACAAGTAACCTACTGATTTTCAGTGTGACCTCAACTAGTCGGGCCCGATGTCCTGGAACTGTAGGAGGCCATCGCCAATTGCGATCTCGGCGAACGCACCGCATCCCCCGCTCCCCACATAAACGACAAAGGTTCTATAAGAATACCATCAAAGGTCTCGGGAGGTCAAAATTAGAAAGCAGATAGTCAGCAAATGTCTGCCTTTTCAGCTGCTAACTTCAACTCTGATGGGTACGCCCAGTTCAGACCAACTTACGACAATTCCCTCTTCGATTTCATCGATCGGTACCATACAGGCGAGAACAAGCTGGCTGTGGACATTGGTTGTGGCTCAGGACAGGCCGCTTACCCGCTTTGCGAGCACTTTGCACGAGTCATTGGCACCGACCTGTCACCAACTATGATTGAAACTGCCAATGGCAACATCACGGATGAGTTCCGTGGTCGTGTGGAGTTCCGAGTCTCCCCGGCAGAGAAACTCGAGTTTCTGGAAGATTGCTCCGTCGACATGATCACCGCTGCACAATGCATCCACTGGTTTGATCACACCAAGTTCTTCAAGGAGATCAGCAGGGTGCTGAAGCCTGGTGGGACGCTTGCCTTCTGGGGGTATGCGGACCCTGTTTTCAATATTCCAGAAGCCGACAAGATGGCGATGGACTTCACCTATGATGACCCTTCCAAGCTCGGGCCTTACTGGGAGCAGCCGGGGAGAAATATCCTGAGGGCTCTTTTGAAAGACGTCAACGCTCCAGATGAGTCTTTTGAAGACAAACTGAGCTATGAGCACAGACCTGGGCTCTCAAACGAGAGTCCATTGCAGATCAAAAGACAGGTCCCTTTGCAGTACTATGCTCAGTACGTCAAGACGTGGAGCTCCTACCACAACTGGAAGAGCACACACAAGGACCAGCCAGACATCGCTGATATCTACATCAAGGAGCTTGAGTCCAAGATGGGATGGACCCCTCGTACCGTGGTAAACATTGAGTGGCTAACGGTGCTTAAGCTAGCCAAGCGTCGTTTGTAATTTAGATAAATGCTCTGTGTTTGATAGTCTCTTTATAGGTGTAGCTGAGAGCTGAGCCACTTTTTTTTTCTTTTTTCTTTTTTTTTTTTTTTTTTTTTTTTTTGGTGCTTTGGCGCTACTACTACTAAGTTCAACTAACAACGGACCTTGTTATCAAAACCATCATCCAACGCTGCTTACTAACGTCTGCGACCACGATGCCTGTTATTGAAATCCAGTCAGAGGACCAGTTCTCGGACCTCACGTCCGGTGTGGCCAAGGACAAGCTCCTGGCCATCTATTTCCACACTCCGTGGGCGGCGCCATGTATCCAGATCAACACCGTTTACTCGCAGTTGGCTGACCAGAACCCTTCTGTTCTCTTCATCGCAGTTAATGCCGACGAGCATCCTGACATCTCAGAGTTGTTTGAGGTGAGTGCTGTTCCTTACTTTGTGCTCATTAAAGACGACACCATCCTCAAGGAAATCTCCGGTGCTGATCCTAATGAGTTTGTCACAGCGCTGTCAGAGCTTACTGGGGCCAATACACAGCAGACGCAGCCACCACAGCCACAGCCACCGCTTGCCACTGTAACTTCACAGAAGGAAGGTGCCTCTGGCACTGGTGGAGAGCAAGAGGAGACGGCGGAAGAGCTGAATGCCCGTCTTAAGCAACTCACAGAGGCATCACCTGTCATGCTATTCATGAAGGGAACACCAGCTTCACCACAATGTGGGTTTTCGAGACAGCTTGTTGCCATCTTGAGGGAAAACCAAGTGAGATTCGGCTTCTTTGATATCCTTAAGGATGATAGCGTCAGACAGGGTCTCAAGTCCTTCTCTGACTGGCCAACGTTCCCACAGCTTTACATCAATGGCGAGTTCCAAGGTGGATTAGACATCATCAAGGAAAACCTCGAGGAGGACCCAAACTTCTTTCAAAACGCACTTTGAACTTGTGTATACTTAATTACAGGTATTCTAATGCGTGTATGTAGTTATAAATCTGAGTCATCAAAGTCATGCACATCGTCAAAGTCATTAAGGAAATCGATATTGGAGTATTGTCTCGCTACTTGTGAGGTTGGTAAAGGTTGTCTTTGAGACACAGCCAGCAGTTCTCTATCCAACGTGTCGTTTTCACCAATATCTGTTTCGTCATCTATCGGGTCATCGTCAAATTCACTATCAGAGTCGTTATCTGTCAGTGTCTGGTCATTGAAATATGCAACGTTGTATGAATTCATCGTGTATGGTTCATTATCTGCTGCAATACTATCGTCTCCATATATTGCATGGAATGGTCCTCCAAGTCTCTCCTCGATGTAAGGCCGCTGTGGTAAATAGACATCCTGTGGGATGGGCATATGTTGTGATTTGAGATATGCTATTCTAGATTTGTTCTTGAATGCTAGCTGAGTGTTGATGAGAGGCTCAAAGAACCCGAATAGCAGATTCGAATCAGAAGTCGATCTTAAGGATTTACTTTTTTTGAATTCAATCTCAAGGTATCGTTGAATATCTCTCCTCACGGAATTGGAACACCGATTGACCTTCCACTCCCTGGGAAACTTCAATCCATCATGTGTCTGAGGCGTGACATCACTGAAAACAGAGCGTACTGAACGGATTGAAAGTTCAAGTGATTCTGCCTGCATGGTATCTGCAATACTCAGTGCTTCAGAGACATTGACAGCTTTTGAAAGGTCGTAGGCCCCCTTCGAGTAACTGGTGTAATTCTCCAAGAGACCCAATCTCAAGGTATCGGCTCGAGCTCCATAGTCCCTTACAAGTTGGCTGATTGTGTATTGATCTTCCTTGGTGCCAAAGATAGACTTCCCGATCGCATGGAAAATCGAAACACTAGACGACTCTTTCCCCAGGTCCGGGATCGAAGACCCATACCACTTAGCCCAAAATTGCAGTGCTAGAATTGAAGCTCGAATGTCACCAAATTTTGAAAATCTCTCAACTTTAGATTTGATTTCAATAGGTGGGATTGAGCTGAAAACATAATTTTCTCTTTTCACTATGTTGTTCAGACACTTCTTGGACAAGGTAAAGTTGATGGGATTGAATTTGATTCTCCTTAAAGTCGGTGCATTCAAAAGCTTTCGGCCTAAAATCGTCTCGGCAACGTAGTTGTTCTCCACGTTATAGCCACTGCTGTAGCTATCAGTGTGCACATCGCATTCTGTTAGGCAAATCACTAATGGTGGGAGATCATAATCGGTATAAGACCACTCAAGTAAGGACTGTTGGAAGCGTAATCTGGTTTGTTCATGAAATATATTTGGAATATCCTCAACAAGTATAAGAGTCTTACCAACCTTCATCTTGACAGACTGCAGGAAGTCATCAAACAATGACATTTTGGAGTCTGAGTTGAACCACTCGATGTACGGTGGGTCTGCAGATCTTGGATTTGCCAGATCTTGAGCAAGGCATTTCACAATTGTACTCTTCGATGAGCCAGCTGGTCCAGTGAGTAGAAGTATCTTACAGGATGAGTCCGGCCGTTGCATCTCTATTATCAATTCACGCACTTCTTTAAGCTTCTTGGGATGAATTGCAACCTCGTCGCCACTTGACGGTTTGTACTTGTCGGTCCATTGCAGTGGATCGTCAAGTGATATCGGTGGAGATTCAGAAGATGAAGGATGCCTCGAAAATGAAGATACAAGGACTGGCGTAGAGGATCTTTTGGACCTGAACCTGCTAGTTACTTGGGAAATCTTTCGTCTTTTCAGTTGCTGCTCATCTTGCAATGGTTCATCTTCAGTGCTCTCAAGTTCGTCTACTAGGGACTCTGTGTGTTGTTTTCTTCTAGTGCTTCTCCTTAGCCTTGCACTGGGAGGGTCCTGATGCATCTCGCTGATAAATTCATCAAAGTGCCACAAAGCCACAAAAGAGGTAGTAAACATAAAGAGAGCATATAATCATAGCACGCGAGGATCTGGCTCATCACATCCATACACCACCACATATGTCTTTGAAGTTCGGTTGCCGAGTCTCACTCTACTCCTCTCCATCTTTTAATACATTTCATCTCCAAGATATATCCAATGGTGGTGCCATCAGAAATTGTTGGCGGGGTGCCCGTCTTCCGACCTTCAATGGCGGAGTTCGGCGACTTCTACGGTTACATGACGGAGATCAACCGGTATGGCATGGCCTCAGGGATCGCCAAAGTGATACCTCCAACTGAGTGGACTGCGAATCTTCCAAAGCCATCTCGTGAGAAGTTAATGTCCATCAGAATCAGGAATCCTATCACACAGCACATCTCCGGACACGGCGGTATCTTTGCCCAGCAGAACATCGAGAAGGCCCGGTCATACAACATTGTTCAATGGAAGGCCCTCAGTCAAGAGCCACAATACCAACCACCGGCACCGCGCGGACAACTCCGTCGCTCCATTGATGCATCCACAATGAAAAGACATAGATATATACTCAGCAACAAGGCCTTGAAGGATCCTTCGGTGTTTGATGACTTTGACTACAACATCGACACATCGGAGTTCACGCCTGAGCGGTGTGAGCAGTTGGAGAAGCTCTACTGGAAGAGTTTGTTATACACCGAGCCAATGTACGGTGCCGATATGGTTGGTTCCATATTTGATGAATCCGTCAAGGATTGGAACGTTGCGCATTTGCCCAATGTCCTCGATTACTTGACAGAGAAAGTCCCAGGTGTCAATGAGGCCTACTTGTATGCCGGATTGTGGAAGGCTACTTTCTCCTGGCATTTGGAAGACCAGGATTTGTATTCGATCAATTACATTCACTTCGGTGCACCCAAGCAATGGTATTCCATTCCACAGGAGTATAAGGACAAATTTGACACGGTTATGCAAGATCTTTTCCCGAAGGAATACTCCCAATGTCATGACTTCCTAAGACACAAAACTTTCCTAGTGTCACCTTCATTTCTTGAGTCAAAGGGAATAAAAGTGAATAGAATTGTTCATTATGAAGGAGAATTTATGGTTACTTACCCTTTTGGTTATCATGCAGGGATGAATTATGGCTATAACCTTGCAGAGTCTGTTAATTTTGCACTTGAAGAGTGGTTTCAGTACGGCTTGAAGACTTCAAAGTGTATGTGTATTAGTGATGCTGTCGATCTCAATGTGGAGGCCCTCATGAAATGTTTCAAACAAGAACACATAGAAAAAGTGGAAGATAATTCATCCAAGAAGCGCCCTTTGGAGCAAGAGCAACAGACCGTCAAAAAAGCCAAGGTTTCCAATAATGAATGCTTTGTGAGTCCAGTGTCTTCTATTCCAGAGAGGGAGATTTGACAGGTTTTATTTCTTTAAAGGGAGATGGGGCGGTCAAACCAAGTGTATTTTCACATGCCCCGAAACCATCACAAGTGCGTAGATGCACTTCGAAGGAGTAGGCGTGTGTCTTTGTGAAGAAGCTGCCTGGTGCAGATTCTAGAGATAACAGTATACTGGTGAGACGAAAACTTTTATTCAGGCAAGTTTCACTCCCAGATTTTGTCGTGTGTGCCACGAGATTCGTTTGTTGCCAAGTTGTATCATTTTGATAATGATATCTTGGTCGGTGTTAAAGAAAACTCCATCCAGGTACAATGTTTAAATACATTTTTATTAACTTATATTGTACATATACTAACCTATAAAGACACTTTATGATTTCATGACAACATGGTGCGTAAAGACGTGAAGACTACAGCCGGTTTCGTGAGAAACATCCGATCTTAATATACAATGAAATGTGCAGTGGGAAATCAAAGATTCTCAATCATGCTCAAGATGCTAGCAAGAGCATTCTTCTTGGTACTTTCGTTGTAAACCAATAGCCCATCACCAGAACCACCGCTCAACAATTTGGAGACATCAGACTGAAGACCTAGTGGAACAATATCAACCTTCTCAGATGAGTTCTTCTTGAGCATAGAGGTGTGTTCAAAATCATCTGCCGCCCTCTCGGCACATGTGATGATAGAACGGTCAATTCCACACATGTTTGCAACGTGCATACCAAAGCTCCCTTCGGCTGCACCCTCTCCTAACTTATACAAGAATGTAATAGACTTGGAGTCGTCATTCACAATAATCTCCATTCTGTAAGGCTGGATCTGGGGATGTGTCTTGAAAGATTCTCCCAATGAGGCATAGTGCGTAGCAAAGAATCCCAAAGACTGAACATGTGTTGCAATATGGTGGAGAACCGCCTCTGCAATAGCAAACCCATCAGATGAAGAACCACCCCTTCCCAACTCATCAATGACAAGTAAACTCTTTGGTGTGGCGTTCGAGAGCATACGCTTCGTCTCGGATAGTTCAACATAGAAGGTAGATTTTCCTTGCATGATGTTATCATTTGCGCCCAACCTCGTCATGATACGATCCACTGGTGTGAGAATAGCTGATTCTGCAGGAACGTAACAGCCAATCTGCGCAAGAATAACGGCAACACATGTCATTCTCAGCACAGTAGACTTACCAGCTGCATTGGCACCTGTCAATAGTCCCATACGTGAGTTCTGACCACCCAACGTGATGTTATTTGGAATAAATTCTTTAACAGAGGTTACCCCAGAATTGAAAAATGGGTGTCTGAGCTGTTGGAAGTTCAACAAACCAGTATCAGACTCAACAAACTGAGGACGAACCGCTGGAAACCCGATAGACTCAGATGTCTTTGTAAGGGAGGCAAGACAGTCAAGCTTAGCGGCACAAGAAATAACCCTAGTCCACACATTGTAGTCCTTGTCAAATCTGAGAAGCATGCGCATCTTGAGTGAGTCTTCCAAAATCTTGTGTAGTTCTCTCGCTCTAGCAATCTCCTTAGAAAGCTCTTCCACCTCAGGAGACCAATATCTCTTGGTTTTCTTGGATGCACCCATCTGTTTCCAAGAAGAAGGAACCTTGATCGAAACTGGCATTTCGATAGTATAAAGCTCTTTACCGAAATCCTTATAGTCAATGGCTTGTGTCTTAAATTCTCTTCTGTACTCCTTCAGCTTTGTGTTCAGCTCCTGTTCCAACCCATTGATAACCTCTTTGGAGTCATCGTAGTCTTGCTCTACACCAGAGCTCAAGATTAAAACGTCTTTCTCTCTTGCGGTGACCCTGTTAAATGCGTCACTCCATTTCTCCAAACATCCTTCAAGCTCCTTCGGGAAAGATTGATATAAAACCTTCAAGTCACCTTTCATTTCGTAAGACCCCAACTTCTTGTACATGGATAAAATGTCCTCAAATCCTTCAATAACTCTGGTGAAGTCCTTGAGCTTCAACTGGCCAGCATGAACTCTCGAAACCAATCTCTCCAAGTCTGGCAACTTTGCCAGGGTATCCTCAAGCTCACTTCTCAAATCACCATCTTTAAGCAATTGATCAACTGCGTCTAGTCTGCGCTCTATATCTTCCTTGTGTAATAATGGATGGACAATCCACGTCTTGAGTAATCTCTTACCGAATGCCGTTGTGGCTCTATTAACAAGTTTGAACAATGTTCCCTTGTCTGTTCCATCGAACGAATTGGCAAATATCTCCAGGTTCTGTAAAGTTTGTCCATCAAGAACCAGATTTGTTGAAGGCTTGATGGTAGCGTATGGTGTAATGTTACCTTGAGAGATCAGAGAGGAATCGAGCTTCAAAGATTTTAAGTACCATAGTAATCCACCAAATGCAGAGAAGCCAACGCGCTTCTTACTTTCGTAATACTCCTTCAAGGTAGCAGGCCAGTTGGCAAGATCGTCCCAATTCTCTGCAGGAAAATATTCACCCCTGGCCAGTGTATCAAATGTTGTGTCAAAGTCAAAGAACTCAATGTCGGGCTTCACAATATTGAAGATTGCGTTGTTCTGACAGTTAAACTTCAAGATCTTCATGGCAATGGAAGAAACTCCATTCTTTGGAACAATGATTTCCTTTGGCCTTAATTGTGAAATGAGAGTCTCAAACTTGGTGCATTCACTGTCATCTTTAAACTCTGTAAGACTAATAGCGCCAGTAGCAGTATCAATAAATGCGACACCAAATATCTTGGAAGAGGAATCTTCGGGGTCAACCTCCTCCTTGACTGAACAACAGTACATCGCCATATCATCAAGAAGCATTGTTTCGTCGGTCAAAGTACCAGCAGTAAGAACGCACTTCAATTCTCTTTGAATGACATCCTTCTTACCTTTTGTTCCATTTTCTCTGATCTCCTTAGCAAGCCCGGTCTCGATCTGATCAACTTTGGCAACCTTATAACCTTTGCTAATGAAACTTGTGGCCCAAAAATCAAAAGACATCTCGGGAATGCCTGCTAGTTGCATATTAGCACGGCCACCACCAGCGATCTTGAGGTCAAATTCGTTGTGAGCTATCATAGCATCCTTCTCGTACAATTCGTAGAATTTGCCTTTCTTGAAGAAGACGACACAATCCCACATCTTAGATTTGATTTCCCAGTACTGTTTTTCAAATGACGTAAACTTTGACCAGGCGGATTGTGGAATATAAAGCGTACGAGGGTCATAATCTGGGTCGTCCATAGTGCGTTTTTCTGCATCTCTGATATCAACAAGCCATTGGTATCTTTCTTCATTCTCCTTGGTAAACTTCTGGTGCTTTGGAGCAGGCTTGATCTTTTGTGGTCTCTTGATAGACGCTGCAGGCTTGTAATCAGATGAAGAACTAAACTGTTGAAGTTTTGAGGTTGTAGATGATGGTGCTTTCTTTTTCTTCGAATTTGTGGTCAACTCAATGAAATCGTCATCATCGTCGTCAAACTTGTCGTCCTCCTCTTCTTCATCAGGGATAATAAGTGCTGCATCAACATCATCTTCCGATTCTGCAGCAGACTCTGGAACAAAATCATCTTCATCATCATCAGCAAGGATACGACGCTTCTTGCGTTGTGGCTGTTTCACTGACAGATTGGCTTCCTCTTCTTCATCACTGCTCTCGGCATAACTAACTTGCTTCTTGTGTCTTCTCGTATCTGAAGGGCTGGATAGTGTGCTGTTATCTTGGCTCTCTGTGTTGTTATCACGTAGCGGTCTCTTGATGACTGTTTCTCCAGGAGTGATTGGGGCTTGGGACTGCTTGCTCTGCTCAATGGATGTATCACGTGTTATGTTCTCCTTGTTCTCTCCCTCTTCAGTTAGGATCTCTTGAGGTTCCGACTGTGACGAAGAAGTCGGTGACGGCAAAGAGTCAGAAGATTCTAAAACACTCTTTACTGGCACCTCTTTGGTGGGCTTCTTGCCTTTGGAGAAGAAGCCAAGCAATGACGACTGCTTCATCTTAGAGTCCGGTGTATTCAGCTTCTTAGCTGGCGTACGCGTCGGTGTGATCTTCGCCATTGTTGTTTGCACACCGTCCTGTTTAGACAAGGGGAGAAAGAAAAGAGAGAGACGCGTATCAGGTCCTTTGGTTATGCTTGCAGAGACGCGTCGTGCTGCGCATACCACGTATCTGCCATTTAGCTCACGTGCCACTAAAATGGCCGCGCTCACTCAACTCATCGATCTGCTTTCTGACTTCTACAGTGTCGGCATCAGTAGCAGCGCCCTTAGAAGGCAAACATGTCAGCTAAGCAATACCTGAAGGCTGCCAGAGATGCTCTGCAGAATGAGAATTTTGAGTACGCTCTCTCTCTTGCACAGGATGCGCTGGCGGTAGATCCACAGAGCTACTTTGGTTATGTGTTTGCAGGTAAGGCCAACCACCTCATGGGGCACTTGGATGCCGCTTCAAAGGCATATCGAAGGGCGATTGAACTTGATCGTGAGAATTTGACAGCATGGAAGGGCCTCTTACTAGTTGTGAAAAGCTCTCCCGACTACAGCACCTTCTTCTCCACGATGGCCGAGTACATGAATGTCTCCACGGAGCAAGGGCATGCCATTGCGGAGCCGTTGAATGAAGTTCACGACTATCTGAAGAAGTACAAGGGTGATTCAGATGAGATAAATGAGGAGTATTTACGTCAGCTTCTTCCGTATGCTCCTTTGCAAGAGGCTACCTCAGGGCTTTTGATGAAACCTGTCGATGCTCTCGCCAAATACTTGGATATCAACGCAAAGAGAGAGGCCAAGGAGATATCCCGTATCACTACAAGGGAACGAATGTCATCCAGCAACACTGGAAGAGCTGACCTTCTGATATGGAACATCTATAAGGCCTCCAATGTTCCTCAGTTGTACGAGCAACTCATCAACGTGACCAAGAATGACAACCAGAGACTTGAGGCAGAGGAGCAGTTACTGAAATATAAGCATGCGGTTCTTAAAGTTGCGCCAGAGGACACTAAGCCAAGCTTGTTTCAGGACTTGAAAGAAATGGTGGAAGGGATGGTTACAGTAAAACACCCGTGTTTTTTGGCCTGGTCATTGTATTTTGATTATTTTGATCCACCTTCTGTCTCATCTTTGGACCCACTTATCTTGAAAGATTTCCTTGTCCTGTTTAAAGGTGAGCCATTGGGTCAGGTCGTTCACGCATATCTGATTTCTGACATGTCTACATACAATATCAAGCTTGAGGATGAGAAGAAGATGAAGAAGAAGAGAAATAACCTAGAAGATCTGAGCGAGGAAGAAAGACAACTTGAACAGCTAACGATTTCCGATGATGACATCACTCTTTCACAAGAAGAAATTATTGCTCTTATGTCGGAATGGCTCGATCGATGCAAGACTTCTCTCTTTGCACATCGCATAGCGTTGTCGTACCATGTCCATTGCAAGCAGTATGAAGCCGGGCTGCGCATTTGCCAATCTGCCATTCGACTTCTTGCTCAAACCACCAGATCCACAGGAAATACATTAATTCATACAAAGGAAAGTCTCCTTGTTGATTATGGTGTCATTTTAACATATTATGAAGCTCCAAAGAACCACAGTCGTGCACTAGAACTCTTTGACAGTGTTCTGAAGAATTCACCAAGTAATGTCAAGGCTCGTGTTGGTAAAGGGTTGATTTTCGCTGAACAAGGTAAGCTGGAGGCGTCAAAGGAACTCCTCGAGAGTATCTACTCAGAGTTTCCAGATAATCAGGATGCATTAATGGAACTTTCATGGGTTCAGATTCAACTCGGTGAACACAATGCTGGTCGTATTGGGTTGGTGTCACTCTCAAAGCAACTGACTGGTAACACACGATTTATCTTGGAACAGAAAGCACGGATTAATTGGAGACTGGCTGAAAGTTACCGTCTTACTAATGAATATCCAAAGGCGTATGAGCTGCTGGTAGAATCGCTAAGATCATTCCCAACTTTTGCTCCTTCGTTTTCCTCTCTCGGTGAGATTTATCTGACTTTCTACAACGACAGTAAGCGTTCCAAAAGATGTTTTCTCAAGGCTCTTGAACTTGACGCATCTGAAGTATTAGCTGCATACCATCTTGTTTCAGATGCTACCGCACACGGCCAGTGGAATACTGCAGAGATGATTTGCACGCGGATCATGAACTCAGAGAATGCTAAGCGTCGCCTGGGAAAAGACGCATGGCCGTATAGGGTCCTTGGTAGTGCTGCACTGGAAAGACAGGATACTGCGGGCGCGGTCGGGTGGTTCCAAAATGCAGTTAGATTAAACAGCAATGATGTTGAATCTTGGGTCGGTCTTGGTGAGGCTTATGCTGATGGTGGGCGTTTGGAAGCTGCATCCAAGGTTTTCAGCCAGGCTTTGGAGTTGGACCCTAGTTATTGGGCTGCGAAATATTTCCTTGGAATGATGCATTTCCAGATGAGAGAGTTCGATGAGGCTCTAAGGATTCTGCTTGAAGTGCTAGCAGTAAAGCCTCAAGAGGAATGTGTTATATCTGGAATCTATGAGACATTGTGCAAATACGCCAGCGATTGTGTCCTCACTGGGTCTTCTTCTAAAGGTATAAGTCTTGCCATACAGGCTGTTGAGTACTTCCTCGTTGGAAATGTTGAGTCCCTGAATTTTTGGAAGACTTTGAGCGATTTGATTCAACTATTTTTGCTTGTGCAATCCAGAATTGATGACTTCCCCCACAATGATATATTGTCTATAGTCAGGAAGTCCAAGATTCAGGTTGATGAAGCGTCAATCAAGCAACACCTTGAAACCCCTGTGGAACTTGTTTCTTTACTTTTGATCTATTGCAACAAGGCAGCAGTCGCATTCCAACCAAAGTCTAGAACATTGCACTCCTCTGTCAATTATAACCTTGGATTGTCCCAAGTAATCGCATTCCTGAGAACACGCAACACTATATATCGTGATGATGCTATTGAGACACTAAAGAGTTCTATCAAACTCCAGAGCAACTACCAAGAGCCCTGGATTGCCCTCGGTATCGCTTCGATGTCCGCAAACCCGCGAGTTTCACAGCACTGCTTTGTCAAAGCTATATCTATCAAACAGCGTGATGTGGACGCTTGGGCCAATTTAGCTCTGTTGTACTTGCGTCACTCAGACAACGAACTTGCCACAGAAGTTTACACACGTGGTGAATCTCTCGCACCAACTGAGGCCATTTCTTGGTTGGGCCATGCTGTTGCTGCTGACCTTAAAGGTGATGCGTCCATTGCTTCAAACTTGTACGGACATGCGTTTGCACTATCCCATGGTAAAGATACAGGTGCCCAATTGGCTTATGCCTCCGATATATTGTTTAGCAAATCTGGTCAGACCCAGAATATTGTGGCAGTTCAAGAGTTGAGCTCTGCAAGTCATGGAATGATTCAGCATTTGAAGTATTATCCATTTGACAGATTTGCTCAGGAGGTTTGTTGCTTGATCTTGGAAAGACTCAATGACTACGAATTGGGGAAGGGCGTATCAGATCAATTACTCGGCCTGTTAGAGAAGTCATACGAGGATAGTGGTGATGAATCTGTATTGACTGCATTTACCCGTGTGAAGGCTCAAGCCGCAAGATTTGCACTAGGTGCTAAGAACTACGAGGCCGCGGTTGACAGCAGTTTGGAATGTCTTGAACTGAGTGATGATGAGAAAGTGGTAATTTCTTGCCGCACTGTGCTTGGTCTATCTTATTATTTCATCGGGAAGCTTGATGATGCTCTAGACGAGTTTAAGCATGTCCTGACATTGTCTGGTGATGCAAAGAGATTGGTGATCCTCATTGCACAAGTGTTGTATGCCCATGGCACAGAAGAGGCAAGAGAAGCTGCATTGAGTCAGCTGTTCCACAATATTGAAAACCAGGGCTCATCTCTTTTGGTCACCCTTGTCGTTGGTGCCATCTCCATTATCGAGAACTTGGATGAGTACCTCGAAGTAATCAGATCTGAGTTGAGATCGCTGTCATTAACAGAATTGATGTCAGATCACCGCAAGGACGTCCCGCTGCTGATCTCCCAAATCAGCAAACTCCTGAAGGAGAAAACGAACTCCATGTGGCAATCATCTGCGTTCAAATTCCCTGGAGATCTACGTGTTTGGGACGAGTTGGACAGAAAGAGTGCTCTACATGTTGCAATTCATAGCAAGGTCACAGTCGAGGAGCTGTCAGAAAGATACGGTGCGACGGGAGAGTTTAAGAACCTGCAGAGAGCGATATTCCTAGCCCCATGGAGCACCGAAACGTGTCAATAGATTTAGAATAAACACCTTTTGATTCTTTTTTGTGTTCTCTTTCTTGTGTGTTTTTTTTTTTTTGTTTTTTTAATTTGTTTGGCCTCTTCTTCTTTTTCCCATGTTGTGGTTTTTGTTTCCATAGGTCTCTTTCCGTTTGCACCCATTAATCCCCTTCAGCCGAACGAATAGGCAAATTCGGCGTATCAGAAAAACATGGGGTACAAGAGGGTAGTGGAAGCACGTCCGTAACACACTCAGATAATGAAAAGAGGCCAATGTCACTCACTCGTCCCCTGAGACTGCTGCTGCTCGGAGCCCCCGGCTCTGGTAAGGGAACACAGACTTCCAAGCTCTTGAAACACGTCACCTTACCTGCTATCTCGTCCGGGGACCTCCTGCGTCGTGAGATCAAAGAAGGAACAAAAGTTGGGCAACAGGCACAGAAGATCATCTCAGAAGGTGGATTGCTTCCGGATGAGACGATCTCAGCCATTGTCGTGCACTCTCTCTTGACACAGAAGCTGTTGTCTGAGAACAGCAGCTGGTTACTTGATGGCTTCCCACGCACGCTGCATCAGGCCAGGATTCTCGATAAAGACTTGAAGACTGCATCGCTGAACCTTGTTGTCGAGTTGAAAGTGCCAGAAAGCGTTATTCTCGAAAGAATCGAAAACAGATGGGTTCATATTCCGAGTGGAAGAGTCTACAATCTACAATACAACCCGCCAAAAGTGGCTGGAAAGGATGATTTTACCGGAGAGACTCTGAGTAAAAGACCAGACGATAAGGTGGAGGTGTTCCAGCGGAGACTCGAAACCTATCATGACACAATTGGTCCTGTAATGGAATTCTACAAGAATCAAGGTATTCTTAGATCTGTTGAAGGAGAGACATCAGATATTATCTTTCCAAAATTGTTGAGCTTGATCCAGAATGAGTTTGGCCTCAAGTGACTTGTACTTTATAATCTAGAACATAGATCGACTACTAATACTAATATTCGTAAAAGTTCATTAATCCTTCGTATCAGGCCAGCCAGCTGATGACCTTCTTGACAACCTCACCAAGAGAGCGGATGTAATACTTCTCCTCATCCCACACAATTCTATCCATTTCTCTTCTTCCCGAATCCAAATCCAACTGATCCAATCTCTGGATCTTGGAGCTTCTAAAAATCTTATAGCCAAGATAACACACCACAAACAGCATTAACGCGCCATAACTGACAAAAAAGGTTTTCGTGTCCCAGTAACCGTTCAGGAACACGACGAATCCCATCAATAGTACAATCATCAAAGAACCAAAGAGCCCGTATATCGCCAAGAACGGTTGTAAAGGAGATCTGTATGGATATGAGGGGTCTGATCTCGAGATGATATCTGGTCTCAATTTCAATCCATAGTAGAATCTCAGGAACGATAAGCACATTCCGGCCCACATGAGCATAGCAGTGGCTGATGAAATACTGGCAAAGTCTTGGAAAACACTAAAAGCCTGTTCATTCAAAGAGAGAAATGCCAGCAGTCCAACGGCACCGGAGAACAGTACAGCATAGTAAGGAACTCCTGCTCTTGAACATGTTGCAAAGATTGAAAACGCCTTCCGTTGGGTTGCCATCGAGTAAAGAGTTCGAGATGACACATACAAATGAGACGATCCAGCAGAAACACCAAACATAATGAAGAATCCATTCACAACGGCAGAGAACATGCAAAGCCCAGACGATTGGAGCGCAATGATCCAAGGGGATTGGTTACCACTGCCATCATGACTGATGGATGCTGTGTTACACTTGAAATCAAAGTTCTTCAAGTAATCTGCAGGAAGATCTTCGAGTCCCATTTCTGGTGCGTAATATCTCAAAAGACGGGGATCACCAGAGTACATGTTCAACCCAACCAGGAAGATTGAAAGCAGGTAAAGAAAGACCACTCGCCCAAACACTCTTTTGGTAACACTTGGCAGTGCCTTTCTCGGGTTCTTACACTCCATGGATGCCACAAATCCAATCTCGGAACCAGTGTAGGCATAAGAAGAAATTAAGATGGAAGATAGCACCCCCAAGAAACGACCAACACCACCAGTGATGCCATTCTCTGCACCAGAACCGACATCCATCAGATCGAATGTGGGTCTGAAAGGCCCATATGTGAAGATATCAGTGGATTGGGAAGAATCCCAATACTTGAATCCATAGTGTTCCTTAATGTTTATGACAATCATGGATATGATCAAAGCGATCGACACCAAAACTTTGAATAAAGAAACGCAGTATTCAATGTTTCCATATACCCTGACATCGAAAAGGTTGATAGTCAAGATCAGCACCCAAAAGAGTGCTACAAATCCAGGGACAGCCTTTGGCAAATCCAAGTTTTGGTAATAGCTCAGCATGATTGACGCAGCACAGACTTCACCTGGCATGGCAATTGAAAATGAAAGCCAATAACACCATCCAAGTGCAAATCCAAATGCGTCTTCAACAAATCTTGATGCTAGTCCCGAGATGGAGGAAGTTGTAGGAATCAGAGTAGACATCTCTGCAAACGAGAGCATCGTGGCAAGGACAATGCTTCCAGATATTAAGAATCCAAGGAAAGCCCCCAAAGGTCCTGATATAGAGAATGCTTTTCCTGAGGACAGGTAGAGGCCAACACCCAGGGTTCCGCCTAATGCGATCATTTGTATCTGTGGCTTGGCTAGTTTCCTCTGTATATGATACTTCTTGTGTCTCTCTTTGCTCCACGTGTTTTGTTTCTCGTTGGATATGAGCTGCTGATCTTGTCTGTCGACAAAGTTGTCTGAAAAGATATCAACAACTTCAGTCATGTTGCTTCCTCTTGTTGTTTCTCTTAGTAATTTGGGTTGTAGTTCCTTGGCCTTTGTCGCAGACGGTCGTCTAATCTCTGAGAGCATGTTTTTTTTCGTTCCATTTACGACTTCTGCACCTGGGGAGAACTGTGAATCAAGTGGTATACCAACTTTGATATCATGCCTTTGCATTTCGTTGAGAACGTATTTTGCCCTCGCCTCGATAATAGCCTCTCTATGAACCATTGCATCGTATTTTTGAAAGTCTGTACCACCGTCAGCATTCTGCTCTGCATCCAAATCATGGCTGCGTCCAAAGAGACGTGTATAGAAGAACTTGTCTGCACCACGATCTGAGTCCATGAATGTGTTGGGGTCTTGTATCTTTTCCCGAATCACATCTGTTGTGATGGAGCATTCATCAAAAGTGTTGCTCTCGTCTATGATGGCGTCGTCGTCAAAACTCGTTGAAACAGGATCCATGCGAGGGAATAGCCCTCTAGAGGGCCTTTTGGATCCCTGTGAACTCATCTCTGAGCCAGAGTAACCAACAAATATGGGTTCTCATGTGAGCATGAGAGGGCACAGAGAGTTGTATTAGAGTGCTCTCTCTGTCTTGGTATTCTGTGGTGTGTGGTGTGTGGGTGTTGGGAGATGATAGGCAGAGCACATTTCAGCTCAAGACATCAATAAATGCTAGGCATAACCCTGGGAGAGAAAGATAGAAGTACTAGATTTGATTTAAATGCTGTTATGAATAGATAGATATAGAAGAAAGCGCATTTTTTGAACTTGTATTTTGTGACTTGACAATATTTTCTTATACGCTCAGACTAGTTAGGATCCTTTGCAGAATTGTATTGGAATATGGAGCCGAATAGCGTGGTAAAAGAGAAGACATATACAGCTAATAAGTGTGATACCTCCTTACCACGCAATAAAATGCGATTTGCTAAGATTGATCCAATACCATTGCATTCATTCATTCGGTTATAAGCCGTGGGAAGCCAGCTGGGGTTGCAGAGTGCGGGTTAAATCACGTGACCACCACCTCATCTTCTCTGCTTCTATTTTAGCTGTTCCTGCCTAACTAGTAGCCTGCCGAACTCTTCCACCAGCCGGCCCTTCCCACTGCCCAGGCTCCAGGCTCCGCCGCTCCAGCTCTCCTACGGCCTGCCTAGCCTGCCCAGTTTAGGGCCTTAGGCCTTTGGTTGCACGGCGGGCGGACGGCAAGTGGCTGAAGCGGGTCACTGCGGATCAGTAGGCACTTGACTCTTCACTCACTTAGCCGACCGGGATCAGACCTAAAGGGAAAGCGCAAAGCTTACGGTCCGGGATACATATATCGCACGATTTGGTGTCCATAGAGGTGATCTATACCGTCCATAGAATAGCACCGGAGGGGGTAAATGTCGGAGGACCCAGGAGGCCAGGAGGCCCAGGCGGCCCAGGGGCCAAGGCGGTGTGTGGGCCAAGGCCTTCTAGAAGATGAGAGCGAATATGTGAGAATATGAGAGAACATTGGAGAATATGCATGGAATGCCCACCTCCATACGCGCGTTGCGCACAGTTGTCACAGTCACAAGTCACAACCCTCCTAATCAATCGCCCCTGGGAAGCACCTAAACTAAGCTCAACGTCACGGAGATTTAAAGTTGGGCTCACATTGTTGTAGAGTTGTTCATCTGTAAAGAAGCTGGTGAAAAAGAAAAAAAAACACAAGAGAGGAAATTGAAAACCCAGGAATTGGTCCAAGGGTAAGGTGGGGGAGCAATGTAGACAGGAAGCGAAAGGGTGTGAGAGGAAGAGAGACATGGATGGATGTCACTGCTGATTATTATATATCTAGAACACAGTTTGAAAGTTTTCTATAAAGTATTGTTAGGATCTCGTAGTCCCCACTGTTGCCAAATATTTCAATCTCCATCCCCAACAACATTCCATAGACCCTAGATGTAGTCCAAAAAAAAGAAATGCGTTTTTTTTTTTTTTTAATGGTCAGTACTCCATCCGAATTGTCGCGTATAACCAGAGGGCGATTCTCCTTCAAGACACAAAAAAAAATACCTGTCTGAGCTGTTCCTGCTTTTGCCTGTTCTTCTTTCCCGTTCGAAGTGCCACTTGGTTGCTCGTTAAAGGCCAAAGACGATGTCCAAGAAGCACACGGCTCCATCTCTTGAGTCCTTGGTCAATCAGTGCTGCGAAGACTACTACCTCAAACTGAACCAAACGTTGGATCCCACTCGCGATGACGACAAGTACTTCAGTTATGAGAAATTCCGGGATTACATTCACTCCTCACATTGTCAGGAGAACCTCAAGTTTCTGATCGAGATATACCATTACGAAAAGATCTGGAACAAGATCTTCAAGCGCCAATACTCGATCCTCAAGTGCAAGGATGAGGCCATTCAGCAACTTCAAACGCAGCAACAACAACGACACAGGACACAATCGGTGGCCACTATATTCACAAATGCCTCGTCAAGAAGAAGGCATCCTTCCATTGCGGAGTTATCAGAGTCCGAGGATGATGATGAAGAGGAGACACCGAGGTTTGTTCAAAAGCAACACATGGATTCCATACATTCCCTGGATAACAATGACATTTCAAACCTGGTAAATGAACTCACTTTGCCAAATGTCATCAACGTGCAGGACGAATTTGACGTCAAATCATTTGTGGACCTCGAAGGTCCAAGATCGCCTCCTTGTGATGAGGATGACTTTGTACCACATCTTGATGACAGTTCCGAGGTTGATCCATTAAGCACAGTTTCCATTCCACTGACTCAGACACGCACAGAGAACTCTCAAAAATCCAACTGGGACTCCATATTTAAACCAGGATACCAGTGTGGTGACTCGCATGCTTGCCTATGCAACATCACATCCCGTGAGCAGAACCACATTTCGTTTTCCCCACAGGATGATCGTCTCAAGAAATTCAGCGCTAATACCAATACCACTGAGGAGTTAGAGTTCAACGATTCTTTTAGTCAAATGGAGTTACGAGAGCAATTGAAAGAAGAACTGACAGAAAAATTCGAGTTCATCATTACTTGTTACGTCATGAACAATTCACCATATGAAATCAATTTGCCATCAGATGTTTACAAGGATCTCATCCAGGAGTACGAAAACACAAAGATCCTCTACCATTCTCCAATGACTCTTGTGCCAGCCAAGAATGCAGTACTACAGCTCTTGAGAGAGAATATTTACTACAAGTTTTTGTCAGAGCAAGAGCGACTCATCTCGAAGGAAGATTCAGAAAAAATGATTGAGGAATCGAAGGCACAGCTGCAACAAGCACAACTATGCTCGTCACAGCCGACAGTAACGGATAATAACCAACCGCCGACACCAGTGAGCCAACAAACGACTGCACCTGTGGGGATTCACGAATACTCGGAGACAAATGAAAACATAACACGAGACATGAAGGAATTACGTCTTGATACTCCTACATCCATTCATTCCACCAGTTCTGGTGGCCCAATTTCGATAATTTCCACGTTCCTCAAGACCCACTTGAAAAATACAAATGACCCACATTCAAGTACTGCCTCCATATCATCGATGGATTCACGTGCAGTCTCAACGGCATCAGCCCCAGCCTTCCACAGGCCACAGACATTCAATGGGAGCACGTCATCGTTATCGCAGGCAAAGAGACACTCGTTGGCAAAGCTCAACCATTCTAGCAGTATTGATGATTGGAAATCTGCAGGATTACATTTGAAAGGTGCTGAGCATGGTATAAGCAGGTTGTGGAGATTCAAAAAGAAGAGAACAAAACTTGATGACTGAAAAGAGCCATTTTCTTATCATTACGTTGTCTTATGATTGCATATTTTTTTTTTCATTAATTTAATTAACGGACTTTTAATTAGACAATCAGATAGTTGTAATCTCTACAGCATTTTAACCAAACTGCACCAGTGTAAAGGTGCGTATCGGAGATAACATGATAAGTCCGCGGAGCGGTCTGCAAAATACGAGAGAATTAACGGTTGAATCCCTGACAGAAAGAACAAACAACTCACGAGAAGATTTCCTTGATAGCAATCTTGCCAAGAAAAGGATTTAAATCATGGGTGTCTCCCGCCTGGCCTGGTACTACACTGGATCAAAGTGCAACAGGAAACAAGATGAATCTATTTCACTTCCTGCTATTACTACTCCGTTCCGCCCTTATACAGGCTTATTTCAATACAGATCAGCAGTTTGCTGTGTATTGGGGCCAGGCAGAAGCTGGGGAACACATGCAGAATAACCTTGCCTTCTACTGCCAGTCAGACTCAGTCGATGTGGTTGTATTGGCATTTGTATCTTCATTTGGCCGTCAGTATTGTGATGCGCCTGATGGATTTGTGCTAAACTTATCGAATATGTGCACAAAAGATGAAAATAATCTCATTGTTTGCCCACAGGTTGGTCAAGATATTAAGACCTGTCAAGACAAGGGCAAAAAGGTAATCCTTTCTTTAGGTGGAGAAGCTGATGGTAAACCTGTCTATGGATTTGAAGATGATGACGAGGCAAGAGATTTCGCAAAAACACTATGGGATCATTTTGGTGAGGGTGATGCTGAAGTTAGACCCTTTGGAACTTCAGTTGTTGATGGGTTTGATTTTGATATTGAAACTACAGACCAGGTTGGATATCTTGCGCTTGCTGAAGAGCTCAAGAGCCTAAGTGAGAAGCACGGATCTAAGAAGTACATATTCACAGCAGCACCTCAGTGCATACTCCCAGAACAACACATGTCAGAACTGATCGAGAACTTTGAATTAGACCACATATATGTCCAATTTTACAATAATAAAGTGTGTGAATTACAGTCTGGGAAATTCAATTTTGTTGAATGGGCAGAAGAAGTATCCAACAATGGACATAACAATACAAGGATATTTGTTGGTTTACCATCGGCAAAGAACGCTGCTGGTTCAGGGTTTGTCGTTGACGTTAATCATCTATACCAAGTTTTTTCAGAGTTGGACGAAACAGCAAGCTCTAGGAATCTGTTTGGTGGTTTCATGTTCTGGGATGCTTCTCGTGGATTTGACCACAATAACAGAGATTCTTATGAGAAGAGTTACATTTTCAGAGCATGGTCAACGTTTAACGATACTGAACTGGAGGAAGGCTCATCTGGTGCAGTAATGACAATATCAGCCGATTATAGCATGGAAAGCACAACAAGACCAAGGCAAACTATGACCGGTAATGTGGCGATTACCGTTGACGTCCCAAAGATATCGGGACTGTTGGCTTTCATAGCATTGGTTCTTACTGGAATTTGATCAATATACGCATATACATATAGTTCTTTTACGACGAATCCTATTATAGAACAGAGGTAATAGTTTATGTGTCAATATTGGGAAAAATAAGAATGACAGAACTCAGTTATTTATTATTTGGTCCTGAGATTGGCTTGTCGGCATATTAGTTCTAACATAAACTAGTGTTTGGTGGTTGGCTCCAAACAACATTCAGCATTACAATTGAGAGCATTGTCCATCATGCATCCGTCACCAGTTGATCCATATCTGATTGGGTTCTGGGAATTTGATGTATCTTGGATTGCTTCAGTTGAGTTGTTACGCGAGGAAAACTTTCCAGAAGCAATCTTAGTGAATTGCTGGTAAACTTCAGCGGAGATGTTATTCTTGCCAACAAACTCCGGTTGCACTGTAGCAGAATGAATACCATAGTTATGCAGTACTGCACGGATTTCACTAGCAATAACAAGGAAAGTATCTGGAGAGGCGTCGACTTCAATGTGCAAAGACGCAATGAATATGTCCTCTGTGAGGTTCCAAATGTGGAAATCGTGGACGGACTTCACTCCATCAACATTAAGAATTTCTCTTTGTACCTCGTCAGCGGAGATATGTGTAGGTGTTGCCTGCAACAGGATACGTGACGCACGTCTGCACAGAGGCAATGCCGAGGAGAATATGATTGCCGTGATGACAAGAGAGATCAGTGGATCGGTGTAGTATTTCCAAGAGTAGTCTGTCTTCCAGATGAATATAGCAGTCAACATAACGCCAATGTTACCCAGTGCGTCTCCTAGAACGTGAAGGAAGACACCGTGCATATTAAGAGAACGAGACTTCTTTGGCTTCTTAGAATCATCATCTTCGTGGGAGTGTTGGTCATGAGTATGTCCGTGGTCGTTGTTTGCGTTCAGTTCAGCATGGTATTCATTGTTTGCATCCTGAGAGTAAGAGTTTGACTTGCGGTCAAGGAGCAATCTAGTGCGTTCATCCACACGATTGACAACGTTGTCAGGTAGGAGGGATCCCACCGAGCTCTCTTGGTCCGATTCTTCTGCGTGCGAGTGTGAATGGCCAGTAGACACTTCAGCTTCACCACCATGCGAATGGCCATGTTCATGGAAGAGGAACAGACCAACAATATTGGAAATAAGACCTGCCGTACCAACATATAAGATAAGTTTCGGGTTTGTGACAATGGTGGGCTGGATGAGACGCTGGATCGCCTCGATCAGGATCGAGAAACAAAGTGCCAAAAGGAAGACGGCATTGATTAAGGCGCCTAGGATCTCTGCTCTCTTCCAGCCATAAGTGTAGCGAGCATCTGCGTTCTTGGTCTTGGCGACGCGGACAGCCCAGAGAGCCACGATGAGCGAGAAGATGTCGTTAAGCATGTGGAAGGAGTCTGCGATGAGGGCCAGGGAATGGACGGCATACCCAACGATACATTCAACGAGGAAGAAGGCCGTGTCGATAATAAGGAGCGCCACAATACGCAGCTCTTTCCCCCTCAACATTGTTCCGGATAAAATCTCTCAAAGGTAGCAGCAGATGTTGACGATAGGTGGGACACCAGCACACACACCGACAATAACCTTGCTGAGGGAAAGAGTTAGGGAGTGGGTGGGGGAATGGAAAAGATGTGGTCTTTTTTTCTGTTGATTTGGTGGAGCGCATAACTACATGCGGCTTAATTATGATGGTACTTTTTCTGTCGCGGAGTTGCGCAAAAAGCGATTCCCCGATCGGGCTGCTGTATGCGAGAAACCCCGAAAATGGCGCTATTTGTTATTCCGAAATTCCGACAATCTGACTCCGATTGGCGCAAAAAACTCGACTCCCATGCTATCTTCTGGTATGCGATTTAGGATGCGTGGCATTTGGCATAGCGTATACGCTATTTAGGATGTATTACATTCTGTTGACCACTGCACTCGTGGTGGGTTGAAAGACATGTCTCCAGTAGGATCGAAATACCCTACTGCTTCTTCAGTGGAAGGGGAAGAGTAGAGCTGTGATATCATGATATCATGAAGTTATGAAGTTAGCACAAGTGGGGATCTTATTTAGAATTTTGGATCGCCACAGATGACTCCCAATTCAACACACATGCTCTACTGGGCATTGTGATCCACACACGGCAGATTCTTCTATGACCGGCTATGTTTTGAGGCCTTTGCCTAAATCCTGCTGTCTTGCTTAAGGAGGGCGCCGTAC
This sequence comes from Petasospora euphorbiiphila, assembly GCA_030556625.1. Classification (NCBI taxonomy): domain Eukaryota; kingdom Fungi; phylum Ascomycota; class Saccharomycetes; order Phaffomycetales; family Wickerhamomycetaceae; genus Petasospora; species Petasospora euphorbiiphila. Next base: position 13,391 of record JAKTUJ010000044.1, on the reverse strand, counting down.
CGAGTGCCGCTTTGTTGTATGGCAACCTCGTCAATTGGACAAGAAACAGCTCCTATAGAAACCCTCAAATATTTACTGTCTCCATGGACACTTGATATTATACAACCAATCTCTCAGCAAGTTGATCGTCAGATCCAAAGAGAATATCCTGAGACAAAGAATGTGTCATGGCCCGATTGGGAAACACTCGCGACACGATAAGAGGAACGCCCAGATCCGAGGGCAGTATCCTCGGAAGTTCTCCCTCTTTTCACTTTTTCGCGCTTTCGCGCTTTCAGCCCGTTGTTTTGGTTACGCTGTGACACGCGTAAACACACAAGCCAAAGAGGCTCGACGATAACATCAAGCACACGACAAGGGAAGGGAAGGTTCTGAGATGTCGCAGAAGTACTCGGTAACGTCAGGACCGCATGGGAACAGGCGCAAGTCGCTCTTTGCGTCCACGGCGAACAGTGCGTCGCTGAGCCAGGCCTCCGCACAGGCAATTGAGCTCGAGAGACTAGAACAGGAGATCACACTGGTGCTTCAAGGGATAGACAAGTCATTTGCACAGTCACACAAGATAATCAACGAGAAGCTGATCCCGATCGTGAAAAGATATCACACATCTTCGAAAAAAGTATGGAGCGGTGTTAATTTTTGGAAAACATTCCTCGAAACCAGTGCCAATGTTGAGCTTCAAGGTTACGAAGAGGCTGTCCAGACTGAATTTGAAGCTGATGGTGAGGCATACGGTGAGAATCTTGGAGAAGGAAACTCTGCTGCAGTTGTGAGGGATAAGGAAGCTTCAGTTAGTGACTCGAACGAGCAGTTGAGTCCCGTTAAAGTTGGTACTGCAGGGACCGACCATGTAACTTTGAAAGAGAGTACAAATCATACCGAGCACGAAATCCAAAAGAGATACGCTAAGAGTGTACGTGACCAGGAAAAATCATCTTCACCGGTGAAAAATACTGATAACCCTATTATGCCGCAAGTATCTCACAGTAATGTTGGATTTGATACCACGGATAGCATACTGCCGCCTATTCCAATGAGTGCAAACCTTTCGAACACGAACAACGGCACAGATGTGAATCAAACTACGCCCACTTTACGTCAGACGAATAATGATACCGATGCCGCTCACTACGTGATGCACTACAATGGTGATACCAACTATAAAGTACAGGTGTCACCTCGCAAGAAACATGCACATGAACCTGCTGTGAATTCACTAACACCGAGAAAACCTGCATCAAAGAAAAGGAAATCCATGATTGCTCAGAAGTTTGATTCGTCGCCGTTTGAGATTGAAACGCCAAAGCTCATGTCCGATGTTCAATTCAGCCCAGTGAAGAACAGGAAATCCTCTCCTTTAAGAAAACCAGCCACTGAACCACATGATGACAATACAACACAGAGATTCCCGAACACACCGAGATATGGAGCTGGAGGTATCCTGTTGCGCACACCAGGTCAGGTGAGTCGTACCGCAAACAGGTACAGTCAGAATTTTGAAGGGATTGACCACTCAGAACAACCAGCCGCAACAGACGTGAATATGGATGACTCCGCAGATGCTCCAAACATATCGCCTCCTGTGACGCTGAACTTTGCCACTGTGTCAACTACCGGACAGACCGTACGGAGAACTCCTGCAAGAGAAGCAGCTCAAAACATTGTTAAAGATCTCTTGAATGATATCAACGACTCGACTCAGGATGCAGTATTCCACGATGCGAACAGTTCTGTGGCAGAGAAGGAAGTCCTGGATGACTTTGACGCGTACTTGGACCAACCACCGAAAGAGAACAAAGCTGCTGACTGGAGTGATGAAGATTGAATCTCATTTTAAGACTTGACGAATCATTATATCTCAACATAAACCCGTAGTGTAAGTAAGTATCCCACTAGCGGTATGCGCACACCCACAGCAGCTAAAAAAGAAAAAAAAATTGTAACCTCTGCTCCCAAACCATTTGATCTACGTTGGTTTCTTAAACACAGAAACAATGGGCAACGCGATGTCTTCAAGTCTTGCCCCTGAGTGTACAAATGCCAAGAAGGAGTATGATGATTGCTTCAACAACTGGTACACTGAGAGTATGTTTTTAGTGCGTCCTCTGACTGAGCGTCGATTACTAACAATGTGAGAACAGAATTCTTGAAAGGAAAGAGTCTGCACAATGAATGCGAGGACCTCTGGCACGATTATAAGTCGTGTGTTGATGTATGTCCTATGTTTTATGTGTCTATATATCTGAGAGTTGTTACTAACATCACGTCCAGCTTGCGCTAGCCAAGCAAGGAATCATCCCAATGCTCGAAGAAGCGAGAGAGGACGCACCATTTGAGAAGGGCGGTGTGATAGATGAAGGCAAAAAGTAACTGTTTTGGGTTCCCTCCTGTATATAGTGTATTTTATGATATTATGACTTTAACGATGCAGTAAGGTTAATAGAACAATTAGTGTACAGTAAAAGATAAACTAGTCTAGAAGAGAGAAATATTGCTCAAGATTCAATGGACACCTGTTGCTGCTTTTGCTTCGAGTGTGCCCTCATTCTGTCAAAGTACAAGTTTGGATGAACGACATGTTCGTTCAAATCGCCACCTATCTTTGTCTCAAGCACCTTTGTGCATGCACTAGTGTACTCGCCTTTGGCACTAATCTCTAGCACTTGTTGTATGTCCCTATCTTCCAACCCCATCTCTTTCAATTTCGATGCCAATGCATCAGATGCCAAATCTCTGTAGGGACAACCGTGTGATTCATTCTTTGATGGTCTTGGTTTTGAGAGGATGGTTCGACAATCCCAAGGTTTGTAGTTAATTCTTCCACCTTCCATACCATAAGCGTGGCGAATGTTGTACTTGTACTCCTTGTTAAATTTATCCATTCCCATCGACTTGGTGAATTCATTGGCCCAGAATTGCAGAGCATCTTCCAAGTTGAGTCCTATACCCTTGAGGAAAAGTGTAAACTGTTGACGGGCATGATATTTCAAATGATGGTTTGCCCTTAGTCCATCCATGAGGTGTTGTCCACAAAGTGGGAATTGTGAGACAATTTCCTTGCTATTGACAGAGACTGCGTTGATGTCGTTTGAACTCTCTGAAATGCCGTACTCGTTTGCAGACAAGTTCAAAAGCGCACCAGATGACAAATGCGTTAGAATAGGAATGATTCTGTCGTCTTCATCCAAAGAAGGAAATGCGTGCGCTGTTGCCACCAGGGCACTCGATAACTTGGCTGAAAACTCGTTCAACAAGAGTTGCAGCTGCTGAAACTTTGGGATGTAAGCTGTTCCTTTAGATAAGTATATGCAACGCTGTGACAAGAGATCGGTCACGTATTCAAAGGGAATCTTGATGAACTCTTCTTGTTCAAAGTACTTCTTCTTTTGAACGTCATCTGTGAGATTCATGGCGTAACCAAGAGAAGCTGAAATAGACGCGTACAGTTTTGATGACAGCTCCGATTTCTCCTGCTCGGAGGTAAATTCCCACGGCATGTCAAGGTTCTTGACGAATCGTTGTTGTTCGACAGAGGAAAGCATGTTGTAACGGATCTTGAAGAGGATGGTCTCGTTTTTGAGGAACTTATCTCTGAGCTCCTTGGATCTGGAGAAGCATAGTCTGAGAATGAAATGGGAGTAGTAATCCTTCTGCCTCTCTTTATTCAACTTCTCAGGGGAAGTGGAGTTGAGCGGGAGCGATGACTGAAGCATCGGTATGATTGTTGCCTCAATCTCCTTGTAGCCCTTGTTTCTGGCCAGTGACGACTCGATCTCATTCAAGATTTTGATACGGTCGATGGCCCAGGTTTCAAACTCATCGAGCGTGATTTCCCCAGCGGGTGGAAGCGTGTAGAAAGTGAGCTTGGAGCTGTTGTAAACATTATTGAGGTAGCCATCTGCGGAGGTTGACTGTTGGAGGCTCGTTGCCTCAAAGTTCTTGCGGCCTGCAGTTCTTCTCTTTGTGCTCCTGAACATCTACCACCGTGAGCCTGCGAGGTTCCCGTCTGCTGTGTATCAAAAGACGGAGACAACTGTGTGAGCCTGGTTGTTTCTAAGCACCACAAAGTATCGCCAAACGCGTGAGAAGCCGCCCCCAGGCCCAGTCGCCACGGTGCTGACGCGTCGCGCGCTTTGTTTACTTTTCGTTGCGAGTCGCGACAGCCTCGCCGCTTTTTTTTTTTTTTTTTTTTTGGCCCTTTTCGCGCCGAGTTTTTCCGGCTCAGAGACAGAGAGGAGGAGAAGTTAGAAACCCCCGGGCTTTGCACTGCGTTGTCCTGGATGCACGTCCAAAACTGCACAAAAGCTCGAATCTTGAGGCGCGCGCAGAGTGGTACGTACATGAAAGCACAAGAGACCAATTTGGTGAGTGCTACTGCGCGGTGCAAGGGGCGCACAGTAGGCCATACAGAACACAGATAATGAGGGAACAAGTGTCTCTGTGTGCGGATCACAGACCACTCTCTGCAGAGCAGGCCTTATCGAGCTGGATCATTCAAAGGGTCGAAACGCACAGTGATAGTATACGAATACATTGGAGCAGCGTGGAACTGGGGACGTGCCTAGTGGCCCTCACTGGGTTCAAGATTAGCAGATGGCGGTAAAGGCTGAAGACATGCCATATGCAGGACGGGAAATAAAAAAAACCAGAACACCCATTACTCAGATAGTCTGGCTGGCCACATAATCCAACTGGGCAGATATCTAGTGATACCCTCAAGTCATAGAGCGAGGAGCTCAAATAAATGTGGTCGTGAGCGGGGCAACAGTTTCTGTGGCTATTCGCTGAGGACAACATTGAATCTCGCTTCCATGCGCTTTCATGGAGTTGGACACCGTCTGAGAAAACCCCATACTTCTCTTGTTTTCACAGAAAGATATCCGCTGTCCAGTAAAGATACGCATTAATCAGAGGTTGCCCCTCGGCATGCACTTTAGCTGACGTACATGGTTCACCTTATTTTGTGTTGATGATATACGCAAAAGCGCAGAGCTTCATGTTAGTAGTCTGTTACAGCCCCATCTTAGATCAAGCAAGAAACCTTAGTATGCACTTGTCGCGTTGGTCTGTCTTTTTCTCTCTATATACCTCAAATGCTGGGTTTGACATGGTCAGTCTCGTGTAAACTGCCCCACTAAGGGATTTCTGGGTGATGTCCACAGCTGATGTTCTACCTCGTATCATCCAAAGCCCTACTCTTTGGAACCGTTTGGAGCACCAGTTCGCTTCGGCACATGATGCCTTTCTCCAAGTGTTTGGCTGTGATGGGCGATGGGCGATGGGCGGCGAAAATGGAGGGTGGCATGCCGCTCCCGGTCTGTACGGGCTAAAGATGGGGCCCCGTCCTGTACATGCACTACAACATCCGGTAGCACCTTGTCAATCTCAAAGCACTTTCGAGATCCCACTCTTTATTGGAGATACCCCCATTTTACATGGATAATATGGAGCAATCAAATTGACACTTGGGGCCCAATTGAGGAGAAATACCCAAAAGGGCAACGGGATCGTTTGTCCCATGTCCTGTTTGTCCATGTCCCAGACTTGATTACTTCTTAGTGCATAAATAGGCTGTGACCTGTGAGCGCGTCACAGGCAAAAGGGCACCCAGTCAGAATAAAGAGAACAAGAGCGAAATGGACACGACACCACAAATATAAAACAATTGTATCCAATGCGCTAGGCGTTGCTCAGTAACACAGTCGTGAGAGGTCCCTATTCCGCTCTCCCTTGGGTTTTTCCGTTCCTCGGAACTGCAAATGCTACCATCTGTTCCCTCTGCGTGTGTAGCATGCGAAAGGAAAGCTTGTATGCTCGTTTCGCCGCCACTTGGCTGCGCGGTCCTCGCCCTTCGCGGCTCACCCCTGCCCACAACTTGAATATACTTCACCGTTTCACAGGGCAAGCCGTTGCGAGAATATGTAGGGAGTGAGGCGTAGGACGCACCGTTTCAGATCAACATAGTAGTATCCTCATTCGTGGAGCTCGTCATGAGTTTGTACAGATTCCTCTCCTTTCTCAACTCTTGGGAGTTGCGAAATACACTGTTCTCAGGAGGTGCTACAGAGGAGTGCCCACCGGCCCACCGATGCCCAAATAGGAAAGAGTGTGGCGGAGAGCACAGAGGCGAACGGCAAAGTTTAGGAGAGCTCCCAACGCCGCAAACTGTGCTGACTCAACGGCCAACCCAAAGTTCCGAACTCGATTGAATCAATTCCGCCTAACTGAATCACATCACGCCATGCCTAGTGGGGCAAAAAAAAAAAGAGAGAGAGAGATGGAGATGGAGATGGAGATGGAGGGGAACCCAAACCACAGAGACTCACAATGCTCACAAATTCACTGTCTCTATTGTTGATGCTGTCTCCGGTATCAGTGCTTCTACATATGTGTTGTCGGAAGCCTCAGGAGCTCGCTTTGGAAACACATACACACACCTGTGAGCGGCGAGCTGCAACCATCCAAAACGAACTGACCCCCGACACAGGACACAGCTTGCGTGATGTGGGAGAGCGCGCAAGTTGGGGCCGTATGCGTTTGTGAGAAACTTTGTTTTATTATTTTACTGAGGGCCCCAGCGGTCGCTCCGGAAGGACTTCGGACAATTAGAAAGTTCGCCGGAGGGCCAAACCTTGACAGTAATACACCTCTAACGTTTCGCTATCATCCTAGAGCTTCAAAGGGTTTAACTTATGGATAGGGAGTGGAAGCCCCAGAGCAACCCTGAATGGGCGCTATTTATGTAGCTTGTACAAAAGGTGCGCCGGCTTTTGTCCATTCGAGTGCCCGGGTCGCACTTTCCTTGTCATGTGTTCCGTTACATGACTTTTCAGACAAGGCGTGTCTGATCTGGCGCTTGGCCCCCGTTGTGTGGCGGAGCGCCGGAGCCCAAGTCGGGCGTAACGAGAACCATTTCTGCGCTCGTTGGTATACAATTCGGACGCCCCGTGCGCACAAGACACACGCATTTTTGTCGTTGAAGAGCGGAGATGTATCCACTCCTGCCGTGAGGCGTACTGTGATTGGCCGCGCTGCTCGCGACAGGGTGGGTTTTTGCGCTGTGGCCATCTGCATGTCCCATGCAGAGCTTGGCCATTTGTCTGTGACCTCGCGATGGGTCGCTTCACCGCCCCACAGCATCTTCCGGCCGCAGTGCGCACTTCGTCCAGGACCCATATCCTTCCCTTCACCATTTTCAAAACAAACTCTCAATTCCCTTTCTTTTCTCTTCCTCTTCTCTCTTACTCTTGTCCTTGCCGATCGAACTCCAGAATCTCCAGGACTCTGGTATTTCACTCCCTACGGATAACCGATCTCCTACCGACGACAATTACTCAACACATGTCTTTGCCTCCAATGAAGTCTTTGGACTCGACACCTCAGATCTCTCAGGAGGATTCGTCCGCAGCCGCTGGCAGCGCCAACAACGTCAACAGCGTCAACAGCGTCAACACAGGTAACAGCGCCGCTAACGGTGTTCAGGCCCAAGGTAGTTCCACCCAGAAGGCCTCTATGGGCCAGGCTGGTGCCCAGGTTGACGATCCTTACAGATACTCTGCACAGCAGCAGATGCCATCGCAGCAGGGCCAGCAGTATCCATACTACTCTTATCCTCCATCCTATGGTCAGCAGCAGCAGCCACAACAACAACAGCAGCAGCAGCAGCAACAGGCCCAACAGCAGCAGCCTCAGCAGCCTCAACAGCAGCAGCCTCAACAACAACAACAACAACAACAACCACAGCAGCAGCAGCAGTTCCAGAACCAGTACCCTTATTATCAATCATCTGGCCAGGCTGCTGCTGGCGCTAACCGAGCCGCCCAAACTTCATCATCCGCTTCTGCTGGCCAAATGGGCTCTGTTTACCCGGACTACAACTACTCCAGAATGAACTACGTTCAAAACTACACGCCAATGTACCAAGGACAGATGATGAACTCTGCTGCATCTGGTGCTACTGCTGGATCTACAGGTGTTTCTGGAGCCGCCCAAGCAGGCCCTCAAGGCATGGCCGCGTCGACGGCCTCTGGAGTCGGCCAAGTCCAGCCTGTGGGTTCCAGACCAAGAGTAACTACCACGATGTGGGAAGATGAGAAGACGCTATGCTACCAGGTTGATGCCAACGGTGTGTCCGTTGTTAGAAGGGCAGACAACAACATGATCAATGGTACAAAGCTGCTTAATGTTGCACACATGACCAGAGGCAGAAGAGATGGTATCTTGAAGTCTGAGAAAGTCCGTGATGTGGTCAAAATTGGCTCTATGCACTTGAAGGGTGTTTGGATTCCATTCGAAAGGGCTCTGGCCATGGCTCAGAGAGAAGGAATTGTTGATCTCTTGTATCCACTCTTTGTCAGAGATATTAAACAGGTGATCCAACAGGGCTCGACCACACAGCCACAGGCCAATCCAACTCAGCAGTGGGGATACCAAGGAGGTGCTATCCCAGCACCAGCTCAGGCCATGACTCAGCAGCCATTGCAAGGTGCACAACAACCACAGGCCGCCGTCGCGGGAGGTGTGCAGACACAGGGTGGCATCAAGTCCTCCAACTCGCCATATTTGACACCAATCTCTCTGTCAAACTCATCGTTGACTGCCGATGCTAAGGCCTCCCAGGTAGCATCGCAGCCACCAGCATCTCAGCCGGGCAGTGTCCCTCAACAGTCTGGTCAGCAGAGCTACTACGGCTATGCATACTATCCACAATACCAGTATGGTTACGCTGGTGCGCCAAACACTGCTGCTACATCTACTACTGCTGGCTCAGCGGCAAACAACTCTGTCGGTGCCCAAAACTACCAATACCCGCAGTACGGTGGTTACGGCTACATGCCACAGTACACAAGTCAACAGTATGATGAGCAGAAGGACAAATGAATTTTTTAGTTCCTTTGATCGTCTTCATTGTCTTTCCTTGTTTTTGTACCTATCTTTGTTTCCCGTTTGTTTATTTTGTTTGTTCTCGTTTTTTCTTCTGTTATAAAGCTCTTCTGCTATATAAATTGCATCAACATTCCGGTCCACAGAGAAGAAAAGCAAAGAAAAGAGCATATCCTTTTCCTCCCAAGTGCTGTACTCCCCCCACCTTTTCCATCACAGCTGCCATATGTCCGCCTCTCCTCTTGCCGTGTTGAGATTTGGTTCAGGTTTTTGTTGTTATCCATCAGGGCGCGGGATTTCACTGTTTATCCCGTTGTCTCCCGTTGACGTTTATCACTCCCGTTTTGCAGATTGTCTCCCGTTTGTGGAATTAGTAAGAGAGAAGCATGGATAACATGTACTATAATATATAATCATTTGCTGAAACTTGGGTAACTGCGCTTGGAACCTCATTCCCATGTCTGTTTACAGATCAAGAGGCGCCCGCAGACAGTTGACGTAGTGTTATGTATCGCCGTTGGGATCAGAGCATTGCACGCGCGCTGCACGACACCGCGTGAACAGCCGATCAACATCGTCCGCCTTGGGGAAGCTTTGTGTGGGTTCAATTTTGGTGGGCACAGCGCCGGGGAGCTATGTACCACAGCCACTCACCTGTTTGCAAGGAAGGAGATACCACGGTAGAGGTTTGGGAACACGGTGGTACCTTCGATGGAGTTGGCTGCCTATGAACAGACGGCACTCACGCGGCGGATTCAGAAGCGGCACGCGGTGGTGTGAGCAGTTAGCTCTTCCTTTTTTATGAGTGTTGGTCTTGCCGCTACCACGCCCCAAGTGCAAAGGGAGCCACTTCTAATGTGAGGAGCAAGAGAAGTGAAACTGCTGTTGGAGCTCGTACTCTAGTCTTCCCAAAGCACATGCGTTACTGTATTTATTTCGTACTTCACAGCGTAGCTTCTGCGAAGTTGTTTCATGATTTGCTGGTGGCATGAAAGTGCACTACTTTCAAAGAGCACTGTGAAAAGTTCGGATTTAGAGTAAATGAATGAGAATACACTATCTGGAGCCTGGCATTTTTGTACTGGCGTGCTTGTAGTTGTGCGTGATCAGTACTCATGATCTGGTGACTTGACGTCACGCTGCCGTACTCTTGGTTGTCCACCCAAGCTTCTCGTTTTGACTTCGAAACCGCAAAAGGGATCATACCACCTTTCACCTTTGCAACTTGCAAGAATGTCATTTAGCAACATAGTCAGCTAATTATGACGTCTGAGAACTTCACACTCTATAGCTTACAACCCCGTTCACTTTCAGGATATTCACCATTCCATCACGCGAGTAACACCAGATCACAGAGCTCTGTGCTCTGTACACTATTGCGCGTTGTGTAATCCCAGGAATTTGTAAGCACATCTTGCAGTACCAACTACAAATACCCCACAATTGTGGTTCAGACTCAGAACAATCTGATCTCCTCAAGAAGCTGGAATTAGTTTGCGTGGAACTCCGCTGACCGTGCACCTGATACCACTGGTATGCAGATTGTTACACTTTCTGGAGCTCTAAGGCCGACTGCGAGTGACCGACATGCACTAGTAGCCTTGTTGAAGTGTAAACAGCCCTTTGTCCCAAATGACCAGCCTCTTATATTTGCATTATAGAAGCGTTTAAGGGACGTACTAACGCCTAGCACTATACTCGCTTACGTTTCTTGGTAAACCATTCCCTGATCAAGATGTCATGCGTGCGGTGCGACACGCCGGTTTAGTAAAAAAACAATGGCCTGCACATTACACGGGAAATTACGGCCCTCGTGCTCAGAGGTTCACACTTGTCGTGTTAAATATACGCCGTGCCACTTTGGCGACCCGTTTTGGGCCATGTCATGGAGCCGTTGCCATGTGTCACGTGCATCGGGATAGGACGGTAGGACACGCACTAAAAAGAGCGATAAGGTTTTTGAGCCACGCGTAGATCAGCGCTGTACTCTGTGCCCTGTCAAGGTGCGCTCAGCACCGAACTTCACTAGCATGCCTCTGGGCCAAGCGGACTGAGATCGAAATCGGTGATCGTCCGTGGACAGATTGAATTAATTCAAAGATCTCTGATTCATGTACGCCGTAACCATCCTCCATACTCCACACGATGCAGTACAAGCATTGCTGCTTCTGAAGTGCGCCAAGGAGAAGGTGCCTCATGGCTGAAGGGCGAGTAGAACAATGACGCTTTGTTAAAGCTTATATCGCTACCGATTAGTTCACTGTGCATCTCCTAGAGTCCTAGAGAGCTGCGCTGCTGCAAGCACTGGGATCCCCACCCCACCTCCCACAGATCTCCTGGCTGTAGTACTTAGTACTTAGCACTTCTCCACCACTCCTCATCGATAAAGAACCACGGCCATGGTAACCCTTATACTACAGGACGAGCAACTGACCAATGCTGAACAAGCGCATCAAATCCACCGAGCAATGTCTTAATTGGTTTGCAAGTGCATACTCATCTACTTGATTCGCCTCTCAAAGAGGCAAATTCGCAAGTTGCTACAATTCATCTTTTTCTCAAATCAGAATGCCAAAGTTCAAACAAGGAAGTGACTCAATGAGGGTTTATACCCAAAGAGAGAAGGATGCGCATCCAAAGATCCCTAGACATGGTGAGTGGCTGCTTCATGGGCAACATCAGTTCGGAGCTTATGAACACATCCACGACGGCTGTAGCCTGTTCTGTCTGTCGTACCTCGGGCACGGCAAATAGAAAGAAAGATCACGATGCGTACTTGCGTTACCCTCAAAGTATCGATCACCAAGAGCTCAGCGGGATCAGATAACTTGAGAGTACGTCTTCGGGTGGTGCAAACACCCGAACGCTGCATTGGGCATTTTGTAGGGTGTTCGGTGTTAGGTGTAGAATGTAGAATAGCACCTGTGTCAGGTGAGCGACTAGGCTTAGAAGCTGCACTGTGCGCCGGCCAGAAGAACACTCGGTGCTCACGCCGAATCACAACGCAGTACGATGCTTTCCTGCTTTCCCGAATCCTTGAGATCTGCCTCTGTGGACCATGGCGCAGCCATGCAGAATTCCCCAACAATATGTTTGCTCGATTTCTGTTATTTTACAGAGAGTATACATCATATGATCTAGACTCTAGAGTCGGTATCCGCCTACAGAAGAATTTAGAAAGGTATGATTTTTTTACGAACTGAGGACTGGAAATAGAGTTTGGGTTGGGTGCAGCAAGTGTATGTGCTGAGATTCTACGCGAGCGAGATAGGAAATAAACCTTTGTAAGTCGGCTTGAGTGTCATATTCAAGACGTTCAATTACACTTCACTTTCAGATGTTTGGCGATGTGTTGTGATAGGACGCGCTGTTGCAGCGTTGCTCCGATGTCATCGCGCTCACACTTCACGCAAAGTCTCCATGTTGTATTCTGTACGTGAGAAATGTAACTTGTATCTTGCATACCACTTGCAGCATCTGCACATACCGCCACCGTTGACTCACTACGAGACTAGTCCCTTGTAATTATCTTTGTTCTTTGTTGATGGTGATCAGATAATCAGATGTTCTTTCTGTTTAGTTGCTTGGTTATGAATAATGAATACTAGTTTTACATTGCTCTGCAATCCGTATATGTGGTCGGCCAAACTTGAAAAGCAAGTGGCACAGTAGGTTTCTTCAGGCAAGATTAGCTGATGTATCGATAGATCTAACCTCATCAAAGAAGCATCAGCATTAACCACACACCATTTTTGTATATATCTTCCTATTCAGATAGAAAAAAAATATTACACGCAGTCACCGTCTCGTACACTCTTCCTTGCTACAAAGTTCTGGTTATAGATCTAAGGACATCTTGTAGAGGCAACTTGAGATCCGGATTTAGCCCTGAGCATAGAATCATAGAATATTTTGACCAATATTCCGGATTATTTCAACCGCAAACTAACATGATCAACTTCATAAACTTGTCCCACTTGATTCTGGAAGAGATAAGCGAACAGTTAACCCAAACGAAATGACACGGATCATCACGACGATCTACAAATCCAATCCATGTTCTGTATGCAACATTGAATATCAAAATCAACAGAGATATGATGTGACTCAAGGAATTTGAAACAAATAGCTCTCAAGTTATATCGGCACAACTGGAAATACCTCGATATTGAAAGTGGAAACTGGTAGAGTTGCAAAATCCTAGAGTACTACTAGTACCTAGTGTGCACTGCAATGCGGTTTGGACACTATTCTCTCCTGAAACTAAATATTTAATGATCGTCTCTGCGACTTCTGCCTTGAAGTTCAGTCATTTGTTGTGATCTGTGATGATCTTGTTTTATTTTGTAGTGTGTCTCGCAGCGTCATGATGATCTTAGGTTGCTCCCGGGAAGCGTAGCATGTACGAGCAAGAACTCTGCATATCAACGGCGAACGTGGTTGATCAGTCTAGAGCCTCAAGTCAAAAGTTACAATTTTTGCACCGAACGGAAGCAGTTTCCTCATCC
>JAKTUJ010000043.1:0-61397 GCA_030556625.1 Petasospora euphorbiiphila | reverse complement strand
CTACAAATTCAAAACTTGTGTTTTTGGATGACGCTGTTCCATTTAAGGTTAGCGTGGAGAAACTCATTGAGGCAATTCACAAGGATGATGGAGCTCACGATGAGGTGATCGAGACGTTAAGGTTTTAGACACCTTCGCGGTGAGTGCATTCCAAAAGTTGGAGATGATCTCACAACATAGCACACTAAATCTATACATAAAGAGCTAACTCAAACATCAAGGCTGCAAGAAACATACTACAATTCCTGTATCCCCCAAATCCATTAAAACGAGATTATAATGACATTTTTTTGTTGTGTTGTACAGAAAAGTTTGTATGGATTTAAGCCTCCTCTTCCTCCTCAACGACAACGGTGTTCAAACCCTTCACGGAAGCAACGTTAACTGGCTCAACGTAAGAGAACAACTTGTCCTTGGCATCCTCCTCCTCGTTTCTCTTTCTAGAGATTCTGACACGGAGTCTGAATGGGACACCCTTGATACCTCTCTTCCAGATCTCCTGGTTCAACTCTGGGGAAACTCTGACATCAGCGGTACCGAGCTGCTTCTGGGCAAACTTCTTGACCTCCTTGATGGCCTTTGGGGCTTTCTTCTTGAAAGAGACACCGTGGAGCTAGGTTTTATGTTAGTACACTGGATCTGATGACTCTTGGATGTTAAAGGTTCCAGAGATCGAGATGGCGACGAAGGAGCGAGAGATTGGAAAAGGAAGTAATAATCGACTGAATGCAGATATTGTGGGTTCCACTGGAGTGCTGACTCTATTTGTAAAGTCTTGTGTGTTTGTCTGTAATGCATGCTGATGATGGTGTTGGAAAGTTCTGTTGATATGGAATTTGAAGAAATATTGGCCAAGAAATACAATGTTTGTTGAATTATCCATACAGTATCTCAGTATTTGCAATTATTGGTGATATGTCCCTTGTTGTTCAATCTGTTGCATGTGTGTTCAGGCTATGTGAGCCTTGACTTGTTGAATCCTCTGTTTCCCTTCTCTCTCGGCCGCTCTCTCAGTGAACGGTACATACTCTCTTGTGCAAGTTGATGGTGTATTCACGGGTGACAACGTCCTTCAAGGCGGATCTGTTAGAAGACATCTTTGGCGTGTTGTTGTGACAGGTCTGTGCTCTTAGTGCTTAACTGTCCGTTAACTGAAAGAAATTTTGATGTTTCTTTGTGTGCGACGTGCGAGGGTGCGAGCAGTGGGAATTTTCCAGCAGTGAGGTATGTCCAGGTGTTTTGATATCTGCCATGAGGGGATGTGCCAGTAAGTGCCATTCCGCCGCAGAGTCGCTTCAAGGTCAGTGTCACAGTGTGCGGCGCGTACCATACATTTAGCAAGTTCGCGACAGTCACGACGCTTGCCCTATTTTAATCACGTGAGGCATACTAGGGTTGGTAGATATAATGCGTGTACATGGTCTTGCGTTTGATCTTTTGTATGATAATGTCTTAATGCTTTCGACAATGCATAAGTTACTGTGGATTGAATTGCTAGATCGACTCTACTTACTCAAAGGCATAGAACTTACTCGATCTGGTGCTCCAGAGACTGAACAGCTCAACCATGACCTCCTTTGTAGTACCATCAAGAGTGTCCCGAAGTATATCACCGCCGTTGTGAGACTGATCTCGAAGCTCGATCTCAAAAGTACCACAGAGTGCACATACAATTCTACCTGTGATTTTTTGTGTCTTGATGAGTTCAAACAAGTCATCCAGCTTCTCAATCTTGATTTCAATATCTGATCCTGTGTCTTCCTTGTTCGGATCGAGCACTGGGTTAACCGTTTGCAAGACGTGTTTCAAACACACAATGCACTCTTCATAATCGCTCAATTTGTGGAAATACCCCGATGCGAGGTCCCAATCGCCTTTCATTAAGCTCACCAAGACGGCCAAGAACGTCATGTTCTTGTTATCGACGGAATCAGCTAGTGTCAAGAACGTTCCGTACTCTCTTTTTGCAACAAGCGTAGCAGCAACGCCATATGATATCACTGTTAATGACTTCTGCATCAGCTCGCTTACATGTGTATCTCCGTCTTCTAATGCCTTCTTGAGTTTTTGTCTTTGTTCCCAGAGTAATGCATATGCCTCTGTGATAGATTGGACGGTTGGTCCGTTGGATCTGAGCCTACATACGAGGAGTTTCAAAGACATTGGAGTGCTATCTGTGAATGCACCTGTTGTTGCTGTTGTTTGACTTCTCGATTTGCCTGGCTTGGTCTTGACGATCGATTCGAATGCAATTGATAATCTCTTGGCCTCCTGTTGTGCTAATGAGAGTTCGTGTGCAAATACAAGAGCAGTCAGATGGATCTCCCATAATGCGTATATGATCGGGAGTGTCTGTTCACTTGGCTGTGCATTCAGAAGTAATTGGCGTGATAGATGTGTCACTGTGATGAGCTCAGTGTACGGGTTGGTCTTGTTGAGGTTCTTGAGCTTAGATAGTATCGTCTCCATCGTATCTGCCGCAGCATCACCCTGCGATGGAGCCGGTGGCTGGAGAAACAGCGTTGGTAGCGTCAATTGGGAATACAGCTCCTGTTCTATGGGCATTATGTCTTTTAATTGGGTCCAATTTCGGTAGTACAATGCGTTGTGAGACAAGTATATAGATACCAATTTGTGTCAACCCATAAGTAGCATTTTCGCCAATTTGCGGTATTTGGCAAGAGCTGCGCTCGGGGCGGCGCGCAATAAAGGCGCGAATAATTGCGACAGAACCCACAGCTCAGCACAGCAGGAAACTCGAGGAAACAACAAGAACAATACAACTACAACTGGATATTGTGATTCCAGCTTCATTTGCTTGTTAATTGTGCTACGCTGACACTTTTTTGCTTCTTTTGGCATTGTTCGCTGCAGGAATACCCGGTCACAGAGAGAGTCCCCAACAGAAACACCTAGATGACGAGTAACAACAATAACAACCCACGGCCAAACCTGCCTTCGCTGCTGGATGCTCCCAAACAATCACAGACGGACCCGTCGGGGGCAATACGGCTGCCACCTATATCTTTCCTCTCCGACATGTCACAGCTCCCACAGCCGTCGGGTCTCGGGAGCGTCTCTCGTTTACTGAACGATCCACCACCACAGGAAGGAGGAGTGGTAGGTCTTCCGTCTCTTCAACCACTAGGACATCTTGGTCCATCAAACATACCTCCCGCTGCTGTCAAGTCTGCCCCGTTACAAGGGAAGCCGGGTTTCCCATTTGGTGTTCCCCAAAGAGTGTCTCCCACATTGCAATTGAAGGAAGACATCACCAAGCCCGATCTGGAGACTGATTCTGATGAGGATATCATCAAGTACTATGAGAACAAGTATGGCATTAACGACTTCACATCAGATGAGAAGCATGATATTCTGCACCATGAAAGAAGAGCAAGAATTGAGAAGCAGAAGAATCCCAACTATAAGACATATCTATGCTACAGCATCATCAAGAGGATCAACAACATGAAGGAGAAGAAGCCACAGGTTGGTGAATACATCAAGCAGGAACAACCCAAACAGCCCGAGCAGCCAAACCAGCCGCAAATCATCTCGCCCACTTCACACATGATGGAAACAGACGAGGATGTGATTAAGAGGTATGAAGTCAGATATGGTTTCAACGACTTCACACCAGAGGAGAGACGTGATATCCTACAGCATGAAGAAAGAGAAAGAGCTGAGAAGCTGAGAAATCCAAACTATAAGTCATACCTCCCATTTAGCATTGTGAAGAGAATCAACGATAACAAGAGTCCCGTGCAATCCACGAGTTCTGTCACGCAGGTTTCGCTTCCTCCACTTCAGGCATCGAGCTCTGTGCCAGAGCAGAGTCCGCAGCAATCTGACCATAATGTCAATGGGTCATCATCTGCATTGCAAACCACTCAAGAACAATCCACGAGTGAGCCTGCTGTTGCTGTTGTGAAGTTTGTGGCGAGACAGTTGGTGATCAACAATGATGATGTGTTACAGTTTGCCTCAAAGTTCCCACGCAAGCATCTCGGTTCGTTGCTTTACAACCCATTCCCTACGAAATCAACCTACAGACAGCTCGAGCTATTCCATGATCTGAAAGTGACGGAGGAAGAGGATAAGCGGATTGTCCCACTACTACCTGAGCTTCGAGAACACATCAACAGCATCGTGACTGTGCGCATCCCCTCATGGCAAATCACGGACCTTCAAAACAACAAGCACTATGAGGACCGCGCTATCTGGGGCACAGATGTCTACACTGACGACTCTGACGTGTTGTTGATTCTCAAGCATAATGGGTTTTTACCACAGGTTGATCCTGAGGTGGAAGGTGAGGAGAAGACGATGGAGAAACGTACGCCGGGGAACAAGGACAACATGTCCAATATTGGACAGAGCGTGTCGAATTTCCGCCA
Organism: Petasospora euphorbiiphila; assembly: GCA_030556625.1. Lineage (NCBI taxonomy): Eukaryota > Fungi > Ascomycota > Saccharomycetes > Phaffomycetales > Wickerhamomycetaceae > Petasospora > Petasospora euphorbiiphila. The sequence goes on along the minus strand of JAKTUJ010000043.1, from coordinate 57,000 downwards.
GTTTGTCAACATCATTGGCGGGGATGTTCATGTTGACCTGATCATTCTGCCTCCGCTTGTGGAGTACGCTGGTGTGTTCCGCAACGGCATCAACTCTCGGTCCTGGAAGGGCCATGACGGTATGAGTATTGCCGTGTATGGGGTGCGATATGGCGAGAAGGGCTCTGCTGTTGATACTTTGAACGACGCTGTGATGAAGAAGAGAAAGCTGGATGAGCTCGAGGAACTGAGGGCAGCTGAGGTTGCGAAACCGGGGAAGTGGAAGCTCAACAAGGCCGCGTGGAAGGCAGCCAAGATGGAGATGGCAAAGGATAAGTCTAAAGAGTAAAGTGACAGATGGGTCTTTTTGATAGAGGTGTGATCTTTCTTGATAGGGTGTGATCTTTCTTGATTGTGGGTCGTCTCGGAGAGGTTCTTCAACACCACAACTACAGGCACAACCACGGCCGCTACCGCTACCAGAATAAATACACAAAGTAACCGTCAATGAGTAGACACATACTAGACTAATAGCTAAACTACAAGAGAGATCTTGACAGGAAGAGAAGGGCTGATGATCTGCTAAGCCCACCAAAAGCACAAAAGCGCGATGACCCGCTTGAAAGGCTGTCACCTGCTTGAAAGGGAGCCCCCAGATAGACCCTTTTGACAGATCAATAGGGAAGCCATTTGAAGTAAAGAAGCTCGACGCTGTTGGTCTTTGTTAAGCAGTCTGAAGAACTTGCAAAGCAGGAGACTGTGCCATACATGATAGGAGATACCAATACCACCACCACAAAGGAGCAGGACAAGAGGTCTCTCAGGTCGTCGAGGTCAACCAGGTCGCTGCGCACTGTTCACACGGCCACCAACGGCAATACCAATACGAACACACCATCACAGCCTCGCACAGAGGAGAGGAGAAGCTCGGTGCTGAAATCGATCCGCAGTCTCTTTCTGCGTGCCTCGCTGTCGCTCTCGCTGGCAGCACACAAGCTAAGGGCATTTGCTGACGACGCTCTTAGCTCAGACGAAGTCGTCAACGAACTCTTCCTCGTGACGTCGTCCTCGTCTATCGACTCATCTCTGCTGGAACACGAGCTGAGTGGAGAGCAGGAGGAGACGTCGCTGACGACGGCAAACAACATTAGCGGCGGTGGCATCACAGATACGATGGAGAAGAGCTCCTCCAAGGCATCCACACTGCCCGTCTGGCAGGACTTTGACGCTGTAACTGAGGCCGAGGAGCTGAGGCAGTCGTTGAACGAAGGGGACTGCTTCGTGGAAGGGTACAAGGTCTGGGAGAAGCGGCGTGCTGCCTGGACAGCATGCACAAGGCAAGACGCTCTGCGTGTCAAGCAGCGCATCGTCGACAGCCAGCTGCCGGTGCCTAGAGAAAACTATCCTGTTGTATTCTCGTCCCTTGTCGACAAGGGCAAGACACTCAAGAAGCCGATGAACTTGAAAGATGCCCTCCGCGTCATCAACGCTGGCTGGGTAGCAACTAAGAAATGGGACAGGGCTGCACAGGGACTCCCTTGAATTGAGGGAGCTATACTACGTATTCAAATGCTAAAGCTAATGACCAGTGTTCATTACAGATGTAATCATAGGTTTTTGTTCTGTTCCAGGATCTCCCTCGTCTTCTCTAGCACTCGTAGCTGCTGATCAACCAGCTCTGCTGTGTGTTGTAGTACGTAATCCGTGTTTGCTGAGTTTGAGACTCTTCCCTTGGCATCTTCAGTGCCCTTTATCAGTCTCTCGTACTCCTTCGCCAGCTTTGCAGTGTTGGCCTCAGCGTTCATCACTGCTGTCGTTTGTGACTGGATCACTACATCTGCCCGTCTGATTTGCTGCAGTTGCTGTGTCGATCTGTTGGGTGTCTTTGCCAGACGGCACAGCTGTTCATAGGTGTTCTCCATCTCTCCTTATTATTGTCTCTTTGTTGTCGTTGTTGATGGCGTAGTATGCTGTAATGTGGTGGAGTTCAATCGTGATTTCCTATTTCGATTATTCCCCCAGATAATCAAATTACCACACCGTTGCCACATCACACTTTCAATCGACAACGGCTACAAAAGAGCAATGCCGATGCTACGACAGGTCTCGAAGGCATCGTTACCGCAATGCTCGCCAACTGCTGTGCTCAAAGGTCCAAAGAACGTTCTTGTGGCGACGAATGACGGGCATCTTCTCGTGTTTGACACAACAAGCTCGCTCTCTTACAGAACAACAGTGCCACTTACACCCAGTGCTTCGATCACGGCCATCTTCCCATTGCAAGACAGATACGCTGTGCTGTTTGGTTCGCGTGTGGCAGTCTTTGACGTGACTTTGGATGAGCAGGAGAGGCTTCCTTTCAAAGATGTCAGCTCTTTGGACGTCTTTAACGACTCATCGTCACTGACTATCGCTACTAGAAACACAGTCGTCGTTTACAAATACATACACGGTAGCCATTTGGAAATGGTTTCACAATGGAAACTACCAGAGAAGATCGTCTGTGTTAAAACGGTCTCGTTGTCGCTTACAATTGTCGCTTCAAACACAAACTTCTACACCATTGAACATTCCGCTGAATCAACACCACCAACCATCACCCAAATAGATTGGAAGGCAGGCTTCACAATACTTTATCAGGCTATTAAAGTTCTCCCACTTGATGAGGATCGTATCCTGTTGAGCAGAGGTAATTCCAAATGCATATATGACATCTCGCAGCGGAGTGTTACGCCAGTTGCAATATCAGGAACGATGGCTGGTACAATAACACCATTCTTGGTCACTTCCACGGGTAATCACATCCATTTACTCGATTTCTCAGAGTTGAAGCAATGGGATGAAGAAAAGTTAAACAAGATCCAAATGACATCGATATGCGGAAAGACTATTACCGTAATCACCAAAGATGAGATCCTAATCTATGAATTGAAAGAGGAAGAAGAGATAATAGATTCAATTGAAGGAGTAGAGAACTCCATCAGGCTTTTAAGACAGATGAAATATGAAGGGAAAGCTAAGAAGTTGAGAGAATTGGAAGTCGAGCTTGGGAAACAGTTGTTTCATCAATGTCATTACCAGGCTGCCATCAATAAGTTCACCGACTTTTGTGCATCACCAATTGAGATCATTGAATTGTATCCTCCCTCCGTGTCTGGTAAGAATGATGCAGATGAGAACGATCCAGATATTGACGACAAGGCTATTCGTCTCTTGACTCATTTCCTCACTGATACGAGACGTAAACTCCACAAGCTATTGAGTGAACCGTCGCATGAACTGCCATACCACGAGGGCGTACTCACACTTGAACTGTTCACTGGATCATCACATACCGTGGAAGAAATCCAGACTGCTATTGATACAGCGTTGTTCAGATGTTATACGCTTATTAACCCAGGATTGATTGGGTCGCTCATCAGGGTCGAAAACCACTGTGATCCGCAGCTTGTCGTGCGTACCCTCAAAGAACGCCAATCCATGAATGAATTGATTGATTTTTATTTCAAACGGTCAATGCATAAGGAGGCATTGGAGTTATTGTTGGAGATTGCACAAACTTCAAACACACCAGAGATTTTGGTCAAGTATCTCCACAGACTCAAGGGTGATAACTTGTCTTTGATCATTGAGTACTCCAAATGGCCAATCTTGGAGGATGAAGGATATGGTATCAAGATATTCATTGACTCTCCATATTCTGATACGTTTGATAGAGTCACGGTGATGAAATATCTGCATGTACAAAGTGAGCGTTTGGAGCGAATGTTCTTGGAATTCATCATCTTTGAATTGCATGAGAATGCAATGTTGTTCCATACAAGATTGGCAGAGTTGTACGTTTCACAGCTCGATCCAACACCAGATTCGATTGAGTATAAGAAACTTCACAATTTCTTGCAGACTGGAAGGTATGACAACAAGACAATTCTCAAACTTTTCTCTGGATTGAAAATGGATCAAAGTCTTCCGCATTTATTGCTCTTGAAGAGTGTTATCCTCAATAGAATGGGTAAACACGATGATGTTCTTGATATCTTTGTCAATCAGATAATGGATCCGATCCTTGCTATCAAATACGTTCAGGAGCACAATACTGAGGGTTTATTCTTGAAGCTCATCAAACAGTTCCAAATCCGTCAAGACAAGACTAGTATATTGCGTCTTTTGTCTACAACGAGAACCTCTACTCCACTGATCACCATTTTGGATCTTATCCCACAGTTTAAAGTTGCGGACTTGGAGACATACTTACTGAAATCGATTCGTGTTCAACACAAGAAACACGTATTAAAAGGATTAGAAAAAAGTTTGTTGGAAGTTGACAGAGTGGCCAAGACACAGCAAATTGGACAACTGGAGGCAAGAAATATAAGTATTGACGATGAGACAACGTGTGAGGTGTGCATGACAAAGATCAAAGGAAGTGTGTTTGTATGGGATGGTCCTGGTACAACAGTAAGACACTTTGGTTGTAAAAAGACGCATCAAGAGAAGAGAATGAAGTCTATGACACTACGTGAGTTTGATGAGATGCATGGGAATGTCTAGGTTTAATACTACAACATGATTGTTGTAACATTTGTAGATGGATGTATGTTCATTATGACAATTTATGGAATGCAATGTCTGTGAAGGCGTTTATCCAGGGACCTTCTTCATGTTCTTTGAAACTAATGATGGATGCTTGGTTGAAGTATGATTCGATCTTATCGTAATCAATTTCTGGTTCAGTGAACTTGAACTTCTGTTTTCTATTCCTTTTTTTCTTCTTCTGTACGGATTGAAACCCATCATCATCGTCAACATTTCCTGATTGTTCAAGAAGGTTTGATAATTTGGAAAGCATGGGATATTTTTCAACGAGATCTCTCTTTGATAATCTCTCAGTGTGTCTTGTGACGTTGTTTGCCAAAAAGAGATGTGGTTTCTGTGTGTCAAGAACGGTACATGTTAGAGATAATGGTGCATGCGGTAGGAAGTAAAGAGTGTCATTTTGTTCCCCACTTTCGGCGTAATCTTCTGCCACCACGTATTCCACAGATTTGAAGTACTCCTTGTCCAATTCAGAGAAAACAGGGTCAAATAGCGAAACGTCAGAAGGCTTGATCTCAAACTGATCAATGATACCTCTCAACATGGCCAACTGGAAGAGTGCAGGCTCTTCTTGTGATGGGGATCCGAGAGCCAGGCATCGTACTCGGGTAAAGTCCACATCTTTCAATGAACTAATGATGCTGGTATAGAGAGGTGTTTGCAACAACAAATCTAGTTTGTCCTTGAGGTTCTTGGATAATGCTTCAACGGCAGACTGATCTCTGGAGTCCGGGTCGACGATTCCCTGTATTCTGCGCCGTGGCTTTGTTTTAACAAACTCGGTCATTGCTTTGATTATAGCTCACACAAAGTCTCTGTACCTTTCTAACCGAAACCTACTTTACAACCATAAAGAATAGAAACAAAGTAGACAGTTGTGAAGTCTCATTCAAAGAGCATAAAAGCACACGGTATGGACCACACCCCATAGTAAAGAACAGCGATGGGCTGGCCCGGGTCAACCCGGGATGGCTGCTTTCTCCACAGTTTGGCCACAATCATCGCATCCTTATAGTTCTAGGAGTTGTACAGTTTATATATCTTATCTACTTTGATAGTATATTCTGTTAGCCATATCTCTATACCGCAAGTGGCTTCCTACCGTGCTGTCTTGACGTCGGTATTAATAGGAACCTCGGAAGCCCTACAGCGCTCCCACACCGCCAATTAGCTGGCAGCAGTGCCTAATAAAGCAGTGGAATTGCAAGGTAAATTCTCCCCAGAAACGAGCCGATATGAAGGCCCGAAAGCTGGCCAATTACCCACTACACAATGGCCTTTACTTCCCAGTCGGGCCGGAACTCGCCTGCAACTTCCGACCAACAAATTTTTTTTTCTATCAGCTCAGATCGCATAGGCAGAAAGGGTCTGGAAGCAGCTTTGCAACGTTGGAGTCTCGGTTCCAAGCCTTACACGCTTCAGTCCCCCTCAGTACCCGAATCGCTTCCAGGTAGTCTCCTGCTCTGTCCAGGCAACCCACCGCAGATAGAGCTGAACGATACAGGAGGGTTCCCTTTCTCTTCATATATAACCCCATTCTTCCCCCCACCCAATACAGCCCATCGTGTCTGCCACAGCCCCAGCCCTCACTTCCAAGGAGGAACTACCCAAGGCCATGCGCAAGTGCAAAGTTTTCGTCGGTAATTCCCACCCAGAGCTCGGTGCGCTCATCTGCGCCAAGCTGGGTGTCGAACCGGCCCCGTGTACTTTGAAGAAGTTTGCTAATGGCGAGACTTCTGTTCAGATTGGTGTCTCTGTTCGTGATGAGGACGTTTATGTTATCCAGAGTGGTTCCGGTGACATCAATGACCACATCATGGAGTTGCTCATCTTGATCTCAGCTTGCAAGGGCGGTTCCGCCAAGAAGGTCACCGCTGTCGTGCCACAGTTCCCTTACTCCAAGCAGAGTAAGATGAAGAAGCACAGAGGTGCCATTACTGCTCGGATGTTGGCCAACTTGCTCATCATGGCTGGTGCTGACCACATCATCTCCATGGATTTGCACGCTTCGCAAATGCAGGGATTCTTCTCCAAGCCGGTTGACAATCTCTACGGTGCACCATCGCTTGCTAGATGGATCAAGGCTAACGTCGACGACTTCCAGAAAGCCGTTGTTGTCTCCAAGAATCCAGGTGGTACAAAGAGAGTCACTGCCCTCGCAGACGCCTTAAAGATCAACTTTGCCATGATCCACACAGATAGAAGAAGAAACGAAGATTTTTACACGCAGAAACGATTACAAAAGGAGAAGGAGCAAAAGATTAGGCGTCAGTCAATGGCACGTGAAAGAAGAAGATCAAGCACCAAGAGAGACGACGATGACGAAGTTGAAAACATCATCCTCTCCAACGGTCTTCAAACTGCTCGTGTCGTGCAAGGTCACGTTGTTGATGACGATTACATTGCAGAGGAATCCGCCGTTGATGACGTGTCTGTTGCCTCTAGTGAAGAGCCAATTGCCAACGATCACACATCATACGCTCTTGGTGGTACATATGATGCAAATGACTCTGACGATGACGATGAACCTGCTGCACTTGCTCAGGAGAAACTCATCACTTTGGTCGGTAACGTCCAGGACCGCTCCGTCATCATCCTCGATGATCTCATTGATCACCCTGGCTCTTTCATCTCCGCTGCAGAGCACTGTCGCTTGAACTGTGGTGCTAAGAAAGTCTACGTCATTGCCACACATGGGTTGTTCATTGATGACTGTCTTGAACAGCTCAATGCATCACCATACATTGACCAAGTCGTCGTGACGAATACGTACCCTCTTACAGAGGAGAACAAGAAGTGCCCGAAACTTCACATCATTGACGTTGCTCCAATCTTTGCTGAGTGTATCCGCAGGGACCACTACGGTGAGAGTATCTCAGTTCTCTTTGACTCTTTGGCTGCTCTGTAACCCGGGCTTGATAACTTTATCAAAAAAGTATTGATTGCTTTGTGTACATTATATATTCATTTAAAATCCTGCCAGTGGCCGCAACAAATAGAAATATCTGCCTAAAGCTGTTGATGTAGCTGGTGGATTGATGTTTTCAAAATTGTACATGACCGCTAATTGCTATGCAAAGATGAACAAATTCTACCATAATCAATATGCTTAACGTCGAAATATGTTATATAATTGTAGGCGACTTTATACTATACCAGTTGTCTCATCACTTTGCAGGTCCCGTCAATGGACTGGTGATGTTGACAGGAGTGAACTTCTTTGGCAGCGACACCTTCTTGAACTGATTCTTCAAGCGTTGGGAAATGAGATCAAAGTCCAAATGTTTTGTTAAACTGATCTTTGGAATGCACGATATGTAATGCTTTTCATCCAATTCAAGATCAAGTGGATCCTGAGTATGACAGCCCGGTGAGAGTTTTAATCTGAGAGAATGATTCTTGCCAGAACTGTCCTCGTAGAGCTCAAAGATAATCTGAGATAAGTAATCAAGCTCTGGAAGATCATTACGGTTGATGTATAGCTGCATACCGCTCTCATAGAGAATGTTGAGTAAAGTGTACATGTGACTCTCTTTGGTGAAGTATGCCACCATACCTGGTTGACCACTGCTGACAATGTTGTTCAAATCGCCGAGAATCTTTCTGGCTAGCGGAACCGAAGTAAGCAAACCAATTTCAAGCTTCTCCTTCTGAGTGATACCGTACTCCTGTGGACAGATGAAGTCAAACAAAACTTGTGAAAGCTTGTACAATTCTCTCAAGTACTTGAAGACCTGGTCGTCAAAGAAGTAGTGGTGGACACTTGTCCGGTTTGGATGGTTCTTGAACAGCTTCAATTGCTCTGGGTACTCACGGATCAACAAGGAAGACTCACGTGGCTCTGGAATGACATCGACTGGTGAGAAGATCTTCTCCAAGAACTCTCTGTTGTGAAGAGCATCAAACTTCATGGTATCATACAGCTCAGAGATCTTGGATGGGTCAACCTTCTCCAACGTGATGAACTCACTAAATAACTTGTTCCATCTCTCGATAAACAAGTCTGGGTCTTCACCAGAACACCAGTTCTCTCCAATAGCCTTCAGGTCAACATGCTCTGCATTGTATTGCATTATCTTCTGGTGATAGTTCATCAACTCAACAACCCTTTTGATAACGTAGTAAGGCTCTGGCATCTTTGGTGGCCATGCAAACTGAGGCGGTGCTTCTTTACCTTCTCTTAAAAGCAACTTAAGTTGTTTCTTGACCTTATCCATGAGATCCTTGGCTGCGTTACTGTCATCAAGCAGATCCTTCCTCACCTGAATATACCCATCAGGAACATCTCCATCAATCAAAGAGTGTGCCCACAGATTAGCAGATGTCAAAACTCTTCTCTCAGAAGATGAGAACACCTGAACGTTGTTCAAGATATCTTTGTTTAACAAACCGAGATCTTGTCTCATCTGTTCACCCAAGTCTGAGGCCTGGTATGCGGCAGAATGCGTTGCTTCTCCACCCCACTTGAGAATAAACTGGACTTTTTCGACTTCATTGTCCTCATTCATAACAGGCTTCAACTGAATCTTTGTTCCTGGGAAATGCAACTTCTTTTCCAAAGTTCCAGATAAAATGTTCAACTTGGCAGAATCTTCAAGTTTCTGCTCTTGTGCAATCTTGATGGCCTTGAGAACAATCTCCAAATCGGAAACTTCTCTAATGATAACCTCCTCCTTGTGACCCTTTAACAACGAAATGAAAATGGCAGACTTGAACGAATATTTGAACTTCTGCTTTGGTGTTCTATCGGCGTGACGAACAACAGTGACCATTCCCTTGAGCACCCATTTCTGGGACTTCTCCTCGGATGGTGCCTCCTGTGTCACGGCCTTGCGAACATCTCTGATCTTCTTGGCCTCATAGAACATGTCTCTCAAGATCTTAGCACTGGTGTCGTAGTAGGCAATATTGTCCTTCACAAAGGAGAACCCATTGACGTCAATAACATAACTCTTCCCACCAACTCTAAGTAAGTCGAATCCACAAATGGTCTGGGCAAATCCTTTCGAAACAGCCTTAGCCATCGCCTTCTCCTCTTCGCTGAGCTCTGTGACGTATCTGATCTCCTTGCCGTGTGTGTTTCTTCTCACAATACCATCGACAACAGGTGACTTTCTCGTCTCAGCGTGACAGAAGTTTGGACCAACGGTGTATGCCTTAACATCTTCAAAGTTGTTCGTGTCCATGAACTTTTCGTAGATGTAAGAACCTTGAGTTCTTGGGGTAGAAAGATTTGGATCAAATTCAGAGCTCTTGTTACCAACTTTTCTGAAGAGTCTTCTACCACCACCGCCGGTGCTCTTAGCGTAGTAAATGTAAACGTTGTGATCTTCACCGTCAACGGGTTTCTCGACATATGGCTTTGTCAGTCTCTTCCCATTGACTTCAATGGTATCTTCATCGACCATAGACCATTCTGGTTCCTTAATAGGTTGGATATCAACACCTTGCTCCTTCAACTTGGCCTTGAGCTCGTCGTCGACTCTTGGACCACCGTCTCTGGATATCTCCAATCTCTCTGGGGTTGGGACACCAGCAGCATCCAAAAGTCTCAAGCAGAGTCTTCTGTCCCATAATGCCTTTTGCATAATCAGGTCATTGATGATGTATGGCTTGCGGAGTTTCACGTAGTTGATTGCCTTATCAAGAGGGAATCCCTTTGAGAAGAAGGAGATAAGGAAGTCACATGTCGGCCAGTTCTCAACGCTCTCATCCAGGATCACCTTATCACCGAAAATGACAGTCTCAAACTCACCATTCTCCATCAAACGGTTCAAGATCTGACGACACGGCTTACTCAACACCTTTGCGTCCATGGCGCAGACGCCAATCTTACCAATCTTTGGTAATTGAAGCTTAGTGGCCGAATGGGATGCCCTGCGGACCAGCGTAGTGGAACCGTTGTTCTCCAATGCCGGAGGAGGCAGACGCAACTGCGTGTTGTTCTCACTAGAAGACGTCTTTGGTGTGAAGCCTTCGAGGATTGGTGCAATCGTGGCCATGGCCTTGATATCGGAGTCAGAAGCAGCGGAGTTGGCCTGTGAGAGAACCAATGGACTCACAGGAACGGAGAAACTCCGCTTCTTGTTGATGTCGATCGGCTGACTCATTGAAGATGTCCTCTATGGCCTGTTTAGCGTGGTCTGTTTAGCGTAACTTGCTCAGTGCACCGTCGTTGGACCCTTTCACTTTCTGGGGAAAGAAACGTGCCCTGATTCTCTTCTCCGGGAGATCAATATGGGTCATCTTTTCGGTTGGCAAGTGGTCACGTGACTAATGGCTCTTTGTGCCCGTTGAAAATGGCAGATTATCTAGTGTCCGGGTGTGTGGATTAACCGATCGAATTTTTATTTTACTTTTATGCCCATCTCATCGCTTTCAATTGTGGATAATTGTTGGTTATAACTGGCTGAGCGAGCAGAGTATGACTGCTTTGGAGCCTGTCAAGAGACGTAAGGTTACAGAGAACAGGAAGGCTGTCTCGAAGCCTCGTCTGTTCTCGCCTTTTAGAACCATTGGACAGACAACCACAGGCTTACCATTTGCAATTGGATCATTGGGTTCTACATTTTATATTGCAACTTCCGTTGGTCGGTCATTCCAGATCTTTGATGCAAACACATTACATCTTCTCTTTGTTACTCAAGGTCAGCTCTCGAGCGAAATCACAGCTCTTGCAGCACACTTCCACTACGTTTATGCCGCATATGGCGAAGAGATTGGTATCTTCAAAAGAGGAAGGCTCGAGCACTCCATTCCTGTCGAAGGTGGGGTCAAGAGACTCATTATATTCGGTGAGTACTTGATTGGTGCCAATGACAAGACAGTCTATGTCTTCAAGAAGTCACAAGGCATGAAAGTAGCAACAGAGTTCTACACAAAGTTTGACGTTGAAGACGACATTGTCGATGTTGTTCATCCTCCAACCTATTTGAACAAGATTGTTATTTTAACCACTACAGGATTGTGCATTTACAACGTGCATTCCGGTAAACTTCTCTATAGCACATCATTCCCATATACCTTGACAGCCATTGAGTGTGCTCCAGTGCTTGACGTTGTTGCGTTGGGTACCACCACAGGTGAAGTCATTCTCTTTAACATCAAGAAGGGAAAAACACTTCGTACTCTCACAACTCGCAGCTCAGTCACATCTATTTCATTCAGAACTGATGGTCCCGCTCATGTCTGTTTTGGCCATTCTTCTGGTGACTTATCTTTCTACGATTTGGACAGAAATGCTCGGATCCATGTCCTCAACGCACACAGGGAATCGCATGGTGGTGTCTCGAAGGCTCAGTTCCTTAATGGCCAGCCTATCATCGTCACCAATGGTGGTGATAATCAGCTGAAAGAGTTTGTCTTTGATCCACCTCTTTCTTCCAATGCTGCCGTTGTTTCTCCACCAAGATATCTCAGATCAAGAGGTGGACACGCTGCACCAGTAACATCCTTCCAGTTCGCAGATGATGTTGGCCACTTTATCTTGTCGGGATCAAAAGATAGAACGGTATGGAAATTCTCCCTCAGAAAGGATGCCCAATCGCAGGAGATGTCTCAGAGAGCTCAAAAGAGAACAGATGGTAAAAGAGAAGGCGGTGGAAAGGACAAGTTCCCAGAAGTCACTAGCATGGCCATTGAAAACACAAGGCTTGGTGAATGGGAAAACGTGGTCACCTCTCATGATGGTGAGACTGTTGCTCGCACGTGGGACTCACAGAACAGAAGAGTGGGGAGACACAAGTTTGCTGCCGTCGATGGTGGTATTGTCAAGACTGTGGCACTTTCTCCATGTGGTAATTTTGCCCTTGTCGGTTCCTCCAATGGTGGTATCGGCATTCATAACATGCAAAGTGGTCAACTTAGAAAGAAGTACCAACTTCACAAGAAGGCTGTGACTGGTGTTGCACTTGACGGTATGAACAGAAAGATGGTATCCTGTGGTCTTGATGGTGTTGTTGGTTTCTACGATTTCTCTCAATCGAAGTACCTTGGAAAGCTCAACCTTTCTGCACCTATCACTGCTATGGTTTATCACAGAACATCTGATCTTTTTGCGATGGCACTAGATGATCTATCAGTTGTGGTTGTGGACTCAGTCACACAAAAAGTGGTCAGAGTATTCTGGGGTCACTCAAACAGAATTACAGCATTGGACTTTTCTCCGGATGGTCGTTGGGTTCTTTCTGCATCCCTCGATTCCACTGTTCGTACATGGGATATTCCAACTGGTCTCTGTATCGATGGAATGAGATTGAGTCATGTCGCTACAAATATCAAGTTTTCTCCCGTGGGTGATTTCCTTGCTACAACACACGTCGGAAGAATTGGTATTTCCTTGTGGACAAACCGTGCACAGTTCAGACCAGTATCAAACAGAAATGTGGAGGAAGAGGACTTTGTCGATGTCTCCCTTTCCACTGTTTCAGATGATATTACCCTGTTAGATGGTGCGTTTGAGAAAGAGGCCTCTGTTGATGAGTTCTCGGGTCATTACCAGTCCGTCGATCAGATTGACGACTCTCTCCTGACGCTTTCTTTGGGTCCACGCTCGAAATTCCAGACACTGTTGAATATTGACACCATAAAGCAACGTAATAAACCAAAGGAAGCACCAAAGAAACCAACGAATGCTCCTTTCTTCCTCCAATTGTCTGGTGCTACTATTGGTGATGATGCATCTGCAAGAGAAGGTAAATCTGCTATCCTATCAGCCCAGGGTGATAAGAATGAGGAGGACAACAATCTCCACCAGATGAAACCTGTACATGGGGCATTTGAATCTGAATTCACAAGGTTACTACGTGAGTGCTCTGAGAAGGGAGATTATACTGACTTCTTGAAATTCTTTGCCTTGGCATCTCCAGCATTTACTGATTTGGAAATCAAGTCAATGAGCTCTGTTGATCTCTCTGAGATGAAGTTCTTTATTGATGCCCTCACACAAGGATACAAGTCAAACACCAACATAGAATTGATTGAAGCTTGGATGGCTATGCTCCTTAAGAATCACGGTGATGTTATTCACAACACTGAGGAGGTGGAGATCGTTGAAGCATTGGACTTGTGGTATGAAAGTCATCGGACTAAAGCTGACACGTTTGATGATCTCGTGAAGTATTGCTCTGGCGTCATTAACCTCTTGACCACTGCCTGATTGGAAATTTTATACAAAAATAATCTACAAATCATGATTAGCAAACATAGAAATCAAATTAAATTATGAACAGTATTACAATAAGTTAAAACAAACCCTTTGCCCAACCGTGAAATGCTCGGAATATCAGATGTAAATTCTAGAATTAAACCAGTTCTCAAATGCTAACACCACACTAGCATGTAAATCAAACTTGGCTCTTCATCCGAAATCACTGCTGATATTGCTCCCAGTTCTCAAGCACGGCCTTGATAGTCTCGGAGTTTGTCAACTTGTAAACATCCTCAAAGTATTCCTTGGTAACCTGGAATGGCTTGGCAGTCAAGTTTGGAATGTACTTGTCCGTCAACTTGTCAACCTTCACGTTCTCCTTGAGAATGTTCTTCTCCAAGAACTTCTTGAATGGCTTGACACCGTTTCTCAAGTAACTGGAGTGGAATGGAACAGAAATACCACGGAGTGGAATACAAGCAAATCCTCTCTCTAACTCGATTGGCTGTGGCTTAGCAGCAGTCTTCTTGGAGACCTCATCGATGATCTCATTCAGCTGCTCTTCTACCTCTTCCAATGACATCTTTTCTCTCAACTTAGCAATGTCAATCTTTTGCAACTTAATGAAGTTCAACACGTTTGTCAAAGCATCCAAACCACGGAGGTCACCTGCTGTGACGTACTGCTGGTTTTCAACATTGAAGTTAACAATCTCACACAGCCACTGTGTTCTCTTACCGACACATTCAACAACGAATGTCAATGCCTCGTGAGAGAAAGTTGGAGAAACTCTGGATGGGTTGACAGCAATCATACCGTAGTTAGATCTGCCGTGCTCGTCTCTTGGAACAGCAACCTGCATGGTCATACCTCTGTAGAACACAACCTCAACGAGAGACTCAATAGACATGACCTCAGCCAAGGAAGCCAAAGATGCATACTCACCAAGAGAGTGACCAGCAAAGATACAGTCAGCTGGAACCAAGCCCTTGACCTTCAAGTCCTCGAAGGAAGCCTTTTCCATCAATGTTAAAGCTGGCTGAGTGAACTGAGTTGCAGAAATCAAACCACCTGGGTTCATGAATGTGAAGGAAGTTGTCTTCTCGTCAATCTCCTTGAAGATCTTCTCAGAAACAACCTTACCATCAACAAGTGTCTCAAATGTCATCTTGGTGTAGTTCTCTCTAATGGCTCTACCCTTCTCACCACCGAAGTGAACAGTCAACTCAATTGGGTTGTTCTTCACGATGTCAATAATAGAGAAACCGTATGTGTTCAAGAAGTGAACATCGGCTCTGTCCCAAACGTTTCTAGCAACTTCAGACTTCTCGTACAAGTCCATACCCATACCCTGCTCTTGGGAACCCTGACCTGTGAAGACGAAAGTAGTAAGAGGCTGGTCGATCTCGGCCTCACCTGATAAAACAACTTCGTCTCTCTCATTCTTGGTCTCAACCTTAATCAACTTACGACCGTTGATCATACCAACGTGCTCCAAACGGGTGGTCAAAGTGTCGTTTGGTAAGACCATACCGGTGAAGGAAACGTGGAAGGCACGGACTCTCGAAGAGACGGAGTCTGCAGCCCAAGATTCAACAATGGCACGAACAGAAGCAGAAGAGAACATACCGTGAGTAATAGTACCTGGCAAGTTAGCGTATCTGGAGAAAACACGAGAAACGTGGATAGGGTTGTAGTCACCGGAAACAACAGCATATGGCTCGTTAGTACCTGGTGCGCGTGTCTCGACAGAAGCAATTGGAATAGCGTTCTCGAACTTAACGGTCTCCTCAATGGCAGAACCGTTTCTGGTCAAGTAGTCAATAACTGGGTTACCGTGGGACTCACCAGCCTCGTACTCGACAGAACCAACCTGGACAATCTCCTTAGTTGGCAACTCCAACAAAACTTTACCAGTAGACTTGACAGAGTCGAAGATAGTCTTGTTCTTGTAAGTCAATTCAGTCTCAATCTCGAAAGTCAAGGTCTGGTTCAAGATGTCAATGTCTGACTCCAAAGTGAACCACTCCTTGGACTTCAAAACAGCGAGGTCCTTAGCGGACTTGATCTGCAACTTGAATGGAGCTTCGGTGATTTTGGAGAAGGTGTTTTGGAAATCGTTGTATTCACCACGGTAGAAGAATGAAGAGGCAACCTCCATGACTGGCTTACCATCTCTAGAGATGACACCAACAACCTCAACAACCTTACCGTTGTCCTGGTTCAAGACGGATCTGATCTCAGCGTGCGAGGTAACAACATCACCATTAGCCAATGGGTCAGCACCAGTGTACATCTTGTAGGAGTTGGACAAGTGGACCAATCTCAGCAAGTCACCATCGACGGTCTTTGGGAAGATAGCCTTGATGATAGCCTTCCAGCCGACAACAATAGCAAAGTCCATTGGAGCAAGCTGCTTTCTGCCTGGTCTTGGAATGAAGTCCTCACATTTGTTGCCAACGGCATGTGTGAACTCGGCAATGTCCTGAGCTGTGATTGTAACGCTCTCACCTGGGATTGGCTTGTGAACGTCAATGTCGATGTTGTAAGGCTCAGAGAACCACAACTTCCAGTAGAACTCCTTGATACGGTCGTTACGGTTCTCGGTAACTTCAAGAATTGGAGCGAAACCGTCTTCTGGGTTGTACTTGTAGATCAATGGCAAAGCAACTGGCTCCTTCTGGACGTTTCTGCGCTCGATCAAAGACAATTGGATGGTATGAGCGTCCAAGGCCTTCAAAGTAACAACTGGAACAATCTTACCCTGGACTGGTTCAGAAACAGTGATGACAGTCTTAGCTGGCTCATCTGGGTTCTCGATCTCAACAACAACACCTGTAGATGGAGCCAAAACTTGCTTGGCTGGGTTAGTGACAAAGTTAGAACCCTGGATAACACGCTTGGTGGAAATGAAAGCATGTCTCCAAGAACGCTTAGGACCAGCCAACAACTTGAACCAAGTGTCCTCATCAGTGGACTGTGAAGCCTTGTAAATGATCTTGTTGCCAGACTTGGCGTAGTCGTAGGAAACCTCAACTGGATCCTCACCACCAAAGTACTCAACAACTGGGACGTTGGAAAGCTCACCGGAGTAGGAGTCCTTCAACAACTTCTCAATGTGACCATCATGGATACCATCCAAAATAGACTTGACTGGCTCATCAACATTGTTGGTGAACTGGGCAGCAACTGGACCATGCAAGATACATGTTCTCTGAACATCTTGGTCGATAACGGCCTCCAAGTCCTCAGACTGCCACAAGGAATCCTTCTTGAAGAAGACCTCGAATCTGGAGTCCAAAATTGGAACGAATGGAACTGGCTTCTGAGCTGGGTCCTGACACAACATCAAGAAGTAGTCGACATCCTGTTGGTTGATCAACTGAGTTCTAGCACCTGGGTAAGCATTGAAGACAGTCTCAAGAGCCTCATCTGGCTTCTCCAAATCAGCAAAGTTGGACAAGACGGAAGAAGTGGCCTTAGTAGTGAAACGCTCTTCAACACGACGCAAGAAAGTACCCAAGAAGTTTCTCAAAGAGACGTCAATCCATCTCTGGGAGCCTCTGATGTACATGAGCTCGACACATCTCTTGGCAATCTGCTCATAAGTCAAGTCAGACAACTCGTAGACTCTACCGTTGATAGTAGCAAACCATGGCTTCTGGAAATCAGCATTCAACTTCTTGATAATGTAGTCCTTCTTCTTGTCCAAAGCATCCTGCAACTTGTTCTTTGGCAAGTTGAAGATGGTGTTGTCCATCTCGTGCCACAGCATGACACCACGGGTAGCAAGCTTGTGGATTGGCTCACCCATCTCAGATCTAACGGTGATAACACCACCAGTTGGCTTCTTGTAAGTCTGCTCCCACTGAGAGTCTGGGACACCTGGAGCAGCAGCAATGGCCTTCTTAGCGTCTGGAGAAGTGAAGGCCTCCTTGGCAATCATGACTCTGGAACCAGTCAAGATACCATCAAATGGCATTGGTGGGTATTTGAACTTGGTAGACCACTCACCAGTCAAGTATGGGTAAGTGTCATCGGCAGAACCGAAACCAGAACCAGCAATCAAGGAAATGTTGGAACATCTTCTGATCTTGGAGTACATCTGCAAGATTGGAGCGTGGAAGTCCTCAAAGGAGTGGTGACCACCACCACGACCACCAGTCCACTGCAAGACAATTGGGAAGGTTGGGTGTGCCTTAGCAATAGCAATGGCCTGGGAGATGGATTCAACGGAACCTGGCTTCAAACCCAAGTGAGTCAAACCAAGAGTCTCAATGTACTCAGTGGCAACGTCCAAGGATGGAACACCGGCACCAATGGTCAAAGACTGGATTGGGAAGCCCTTGTCTCTGAGTTCCTTGATCAATGGGATACCCCACTGCAACATTCTTGGGTTGACGTAAATCAAGTTGATACCAACACCGGTACCTGGAGGAACCTGTGCAACAACCTTTTCCAAGGCCTTGGTGAAACCTCTTGGCTCAAAGTAACCACCACCAGCAATCTCAATATGGTAACCAGCGTTCAAAGTGGCGGCAACAAAGTCTGGGTGGACAGTAGTTGGAGTCATACCTGGAACCAAGATTGGGGCTCTACCGAGGAGTCTAGAGAACTTTGTGTCGACAAAGACCTTACCAGCCTTAGTCTGTGCCAATTTTGGCTGATACTCCAACAACCAGTTCTGGGCGTACTTGACACCACTTTCATTCAAGTCGAACAACTCCTGCTTGAAGCCAAACTCGTCATCGTTGGAAGAATCCATGGCACCTGCAATGATAACGCGAACACCGGTACCTTCCTTGTTTCTGTGTGTTAACACACCGAGACCGGATGCACCACCTGGACCAAAGTCAATGATGTGGGTAGCCTCGAACTGAGTGGCAAGCTCCCATTTAACTGGCAACTTGGTGATGAGCAAGTTCAATCTGTTGATGATAGAACCCTTGTACTCACGCATGTCTGAGCCGTCAAAGGTGTCATAAACTGGGATCTTCAAATCAGCGGCATTGAACTCCAATCCATCATCAGCCAAGTCCTTCTCAATCATAGTGTACGCCTCTTCAAGCAAGTGGGAGTGGAATGGAGAAGTAATTGGCAAGAATCTGTTGGAGAATTTCAACTTTCTCTCAGAGAATGGGATTCTAGCCTGGTCCAAACCGGATGGTGCCTTGGCCTTTCTCATGGTCAAGTTCAAACCGTACAATGACTGTGGTGGACCGGAGACAACCAAGTTTCTAGCACCATTGACCAAAGAAATGGCAATGTGCTTCTCCTTTGGCAAGTGAGAGTTGGTCTTGTCAACAAACTCCTGAACTTGCTCCTTAGACAAGTCTCTGATGGAAAGCATTGGGTATGGGTTACCTTCACCGTTCTCGATGGAGTCCTGAAGGATGGATGGTGGAAGATCAGTGTTTGGGTAAACCTGGTAACAACGGACACCAGTGTAGAACAAGAATGCGACGGACTTACGAACAGCATCAAAGAAGGATTCCCAAGTGTCGGCTTCGGCAACGGCCAAAGCAGTGGTCAAACCTTGAGAGTGACCAGTAGCACCAGAGAGGTACTCTCTGAACTCACCTGGGGTCATACCAAGGACACGACAAGTGATGGCATAGTGAGCCAATTGGATAACACAAATCAGTGGACAAGAAACTGGGATGAGAAGCAAGTACTCGTTAGAAGGTGTCTTCTCCTCAGACTCCAACCAAGAGATCAAGTCGAAACCCTGTGTGTAAATCTTTTCGGTACCTGGTGTAGATCTGACCAAGCTGTTGAGCTTGTCAGCGGCAGCCTTGATGACATCGGATACCAAACCGTTATAGATCTTGTACAAATCTCTGAGCTCTTCAAAGTAGTCGTCAGTGTTACCTTGACCACCAAAGATGGAGACGATGGTTGCGTCATTGTGCAACACGCTTCTGAGCAAAGCAGAGTTGTACTTCTTGAAAGGTCTGTTAGCGGCAAGTCTAGCGGCAAAGTAGTTCTTTACCACAATCTTAGCCTTGTCCAAAGTGGTTGGGTACTCTTCGGAGGAGATGAGAGCAGCGGCAACGGTGTGGATGTCGTGCCCAGTCAAGAAAGTGGTCTCGAACTCAGACAGAATCAAATGCAAAACCTGGTCAAACTGGCCCGAAACGTTAGGGTCAATCAAGTGGGCAATGTAGCCCAAGAAGCTAGCGAGCAACTCAGTAGGTGAGCTTGGCTCGTCCTCTCCTGCGTAGCCCTCAGTGACTTCTGGGAGCTGCTTGGCAAACTGGTCCTTGAGTTCAGTTGCAACGAACAAAAGGTTAGTTGGGACCAAGAGACTGTACTCAATGGCGCCGTGACTGAGCGTCAACGGTCTCAAGGATGAGTTTGTAGGGCTTGGGGTGAAAGTACCAGCCATTTTTTCCTGAAAGCGCTTCTGTTAGTATGCGTTCTTCGGCGGCAAGCAAAGGCGCTTGACTTGGAATACTCACTTCAAGAATTGTGGATCAAACAAAAATGTCTATGAAAGGAAATGTGAACCCTGGATAATAAGCAAATTCGTAAACTTCTTTAGAACTGACTCGCCGTAGTGTGGTGTGGTGTCGGAGAGCGTAAGCAGTAGAAGAGTGCGATGAAGTGCTTGGATCAAAGGGGAAGGGGGGCAGAGCGAAGCGACCGGACAATGTAAAAGCTACTTGTGGTGTGTGATAGCAGCTAATGTATACGCGGGAGCCGTCTGTAGGGGTGCTCTGGAGGTAATTGCGGTGTGGTCTGTCCTTTGCTCTCTGGTTCAAGGAGAAGAGAAGAGTAGGATGAGAGGAAGAGACGAAGAGAGAGAAAAGAGAATCTGGCGATGACTTTTTCCGCGCACAGTAGGAAATGTCAACAATAATGAGTGCAAGAACCAGGCCAGGAAACGTGTATCGGAGCGGGCAATGCCTTCTAAAAATTGTCTTCCTGACAAATTCAGTAATCTACTATCAAGCTGTATCGAGGCAACCAGCGGTGTCTATATACTCCTACTAACCTACGCCCTCCCGACCGCTGTCTCCCTCCCGCTGCCTCATCGCGACCGCACGCACATACGCGTTGGCTCTTCTCTTTTTTTTTTTTTTTTTTGTTCAACACTGCCATTTTTGTTGGGCGTTGGGGAGGCCCATTGAGCAGTTGTGCGCATACCGCTGTGCACTGCGCCGTTCTGCAGCCTTTCGCCCTGTCTTTTCATGGAAAGTTTGCAGCTTTTTGGGCTTTTGTTGTTGGTCTTTTTGTCTCTCCTTGTTGTTGTGCGTCCTTGTGTTCTGTTGTTCACCTCTGCTTAGGTATCTTTGGCCACTATTTGGGGGCTTTGTAGCGGAGACTCCTTGTTGGTTCTCATTTACGTTGTTGTGTAGTCAGTCTATGGCTATCTGTCTGCTATCTATCATCTATCATGTATCATCTATCATCTATCTCAGGTAGCCTGGTAGAAAGGCTTAAAGCCCGCCATTAATACCAGTTTCAATCCTATGGATAGTCTCTAACCACACTCACACATCTGCTACACAACCATCCAAAGGCCTCCAGTGTAGCTGTTGACCTTTACAAGCAACACTCATTTGAGAAACCAACCTCGCTAAAACCCACCGGAGATAACAGGATGTAGAAGAAGCCCGCGAAGAAAAGAATAATCCATTATGTGGCGCCTACCGTCCTTATCACAGCGTACATGCAAACCCCTATTGAAGGACTATCTTTTGGATTGGAAAAAAGGTTCATAGTTCTACATGTAGTATAGAAATTGCTCTCCATGTGTGAAGCGAAAATCTCTTATTCCAACAGTATGCGTGGTTGCCGATCAACAAGCAACGCATCGTTATAGAAGATATCCGAAAGGCTAACCAGTCCAGTCTCAGCGACATATGTTGCCCAATGCTCCAGCATCCCTTCCAACACTTGCGGTTCCTCTTCAGCAATGTCCCTGGTTTCTCCAGGGTCCGTCTTGATGTTGAACAACTGCCATTTGTCTGGACCCAATGGTTTCGGAATAAACAAGGCCTTGTACTTGCCTTTTCTAACTGCCTGTTGGGCAAATAACTCCCAGCCAGTCACTTTCTCCTCATCATGAACGTAGTCTGCTTCACCTTTCAAGTATGGAACCCATGTGCTGCCTCTTGGCTTGACCACCTTGCGTCCTTGGAACTCGGGATATGGATGTGTGACATTGGCTTCATCTAAGACAGTTGGTAGAATATCCATCACGGTTACAAACCCTCTCTTGATACCACCCCAATCTTCTTTGCTGATTCCATCAGGCCAATGGACAATCAATGGACAACGAATCCCACCTTCAGAGGCCCACATCTTGTACATGTAATGAGGTGCAGTTGCAGCTTGTGCCCATTGATCACCATACCAAACAAATGAATCCTTATTTCCAATGTTCTCCAAACTGTTATCAAAATACTTCTTGACAATACCATTCATGTTCTTATTTGTAACAGCCATGGCTTCCAAAAGCATACCTTCGGCACCATTATCAGACATGAACATTATCATCGTGTTGTCCAATTCATCAGTCTTTTCCAAATGATCCAAGACTCGACCAATCTGTTGATCTAGAATATCAACCATCGCAGCGTATACTTCCATGATTCTGCTCTCGATCTTACGCTCATCTTCACTAAGATCATCCCAACTCTTGTCCCTTAGTGTGGCAACAGCATGTGGTTCAACTCCCTCTGGAATGATCCCCATCTCCAATGCCTTGCTCAATCTCTTGGAACGAAGAACTGCTGGACCGTCATCGTAGACACCTTTGTACTTCTCAATGACATCCCTTGGGGCCTGATATGGCCAATGTGGTGCAACGTGTGTTAGCATGCCAAAGAATGGCTTATCGCCTCTTTTCTCATCTTGAATCTGTTCAATAAACTTGTCAGTGTACAATACGGTACTGTAAAAGTCATCTGGGAGTTCATTGTCAGGATCAAGCTGTCTACCATCTTCCTGATAAATTGGAGTCTGCCATTTGAGATAATCGCCATTCTCCTCCTTGGGGAAGTACTTGAAATGGTTCCCTGCACCAGATAACAACCCAAATGAACGATCAAACCCTCTAGCAGATGGCCAGTATTGTGGATATAATCCCAAATGCCATTTGCCAGAAAGACAAGTGTAGTAATCATTCTGTTGCAAAATCTCAGAAATAGCAGCGACTCTGAAGTTCAAATATCCTTCATATCCCTCTTTACCACCAAGTTGATCTGGGAAATGTCTCGCAAACTCTGCCATTTGACCAAGACCGGCAATATGGTTGTCAGTTCCAGACAAGAGCATCGATCTCGTCGGAGAACATGCCGAGGCAGTGTGGAAATCAGTGAATCTTAATCCACCTTTTGCTAATCTCGTCAAGTTTGGGGTGTCAATCTCACCACCAAAAGGTGCAGTATCGGTGAATCCGAGATCATCGGCGACAATGATAAGGAAGTTTGTCTTCTTCTTCTTCTTATTATTATGGTCTGATCTTGTAATTGTCATTGTCAATGGTTTGGAATATGATATTCACAAGGGTAGACATTGTTGAAAAATTCGAAGAACGAGTTTTTAAAAGAATGAAGATGTAAGAAAGCCACACACCGGGGATGATGTTTCGAAGATCTTCGTCGATTCCCAAAAGGGAACAATAAGCGGACGGGGCGCTATCGCGTTATAGCTACTAGCTTTGTTCTCATCATGCGCATACATTATTTCCTTTTTTGATATATACAGTAATTGGTAGAGTCATTACAGCTTGATACCGATGTGAATCGCAGCAATACCAAACGTGAGGTTTTCATAGCCTGGCTCTGGTACGTAGAATCCAGCTTTCTGAATCATGCCCTTGAAGTCCTCCTGGTTAGGGAATCTCTGAATAGACTCAACAAGATACTGGTAAGAATCGTAATCGTTGGCAATGGCCTGGCCAAAGATTGGCAAAAACTTGGACCAGTTCTGGTAAACAGTGTCAACCAGTGGGTTGTCAACCTTGGAGAACTCAAGAATACCAATGATACCACCTGGTCTGAGGACTCTGTATGCTGTGTTCAAACCAGCTTGGATGTTGGTGAAGTTTCTGATACCGAAAGAGACGGTGTAAACGTCCTTGCTGTTATCTTCAATCTTATCCAACACTTCACCGTTCTGAACCAGGAACTGGATACGTGGGTCGTTTTTGTACTGGTTACGTTGGCGTCTTTTCTCACCTTCAGCAAGCATATTTGGGTTGATATCGACAACTGTCATTGTGGACTTGGTGTCGTTGAAACTGGCCTTGGCATGGTCCAGAAGTCCAAACGCAATGTCACCAGAACCACCTGCAACATCGATGAAGTCGAGGGGACGGGAACCTGGTCTGGCTCCGGCATCGAGCTTTCTGATAAAGTGGTCCTTCCAGAGTCTATGCACACCAACAGACATAACGTCGTTCATGATATCGTACTTGGATGCGACAGAGCTGAAGACCTCACCCACAAGCTTTTCCTTCTCAGACTCCAGCACCGTCTTGGAACCAAAGTGGGTGGTCTTCGCTTGCTGCAGTGCACCACCATGGGTTGAAAACTGAGCAGAAGCTCTGAGGGCACATGCCACACGACCCATTGGGAGCCTTGATGATGATGTTTTGAGCATCTTTTAGTAGGCAATTGACTGCTTGTAGTGCCTTTTAGCAATCGCTACACGCTGTGGGTGGTGATTCGTTCATGAAAAGTTGCAACCTTCCGACACCGCGAACTGCTCCCTTCGACAGCCTTTCCTTCAATTATTGGTGAAGTATATTGATTGTATTTACTGATTGACTAACGATTAATCTCATGTTTTTAAACCATTGTTGTGTGATTCCTTGTTGGTGATTGGCTTATGCATTCAAGATATGGGTTGATTCCATTGTCTCATTGTGTTTGACTTTGCGCTTGGTGACACAAAAACGAAGTGGTAACTATGACCTCCCGGGACATAAGCATGATCATTATCAGTAGTTGATACGTCTTTGGAATCTTTTCCAAGACAGTTAGCACACAATGTTTTCTACAATCACACATGTGTGTGTTTGTGTCCTTCTCCTCTGTCAGATTGTTGACTCCATGGCTGTCCCATATGATCTCTCCCAACTTGTCAACTCCAAAGTCTTGTCCGACAAGGAATCAGTTTCTCATATCACTACTCGTTTACAAGAAGAGCTATCTTCAATACTATTGTGTGACTCAGACATGACCCACTACCAGTCAGATCGTGATGTCTTTATCATCCCTAGAAACTATATCACAGAACGTGTATTGAACAGTTTGGGTCACAGCGATTTGGTTAAAAATGCAAAGAGATTTAAGTACTCCAACCCAGGATTCTCATCAAAGTTGGACATCTTAATTCCAGAGAAAACCATTCCATATTTTGTTTTCAACACGTCTGATGCTCTTGTTGTTCCGAAAATACAAGAGAGAGTCGAGTATGCTAACTTTATTGACCACTCTGCCCCATTTAAACTCCCCGAGTTTTCTGTCTTGATCGATTACATGATGGTTCTACCAATTCCTTCTTCAGTAAGTGGTATGAACCTTTCTCTGCTACCAAATGACGTGTTGACTGGGAAAAGTTCTAAATTGCCTATGTTTACACATTCTGTCAGTGATGGCGTCCCGCTGGTTGTTTTCTTCTTCAAGAGTGGTAATGATCTGCAAGCACCCAACGGGTCTAACAGTCCGTTGATGAATGGGAAACCTATCATTACACATCATGAATTAAATGCCTTCTTTGATGCATTTGCAAAGAATTGGATTGAAGAAATCAGTATGAGTCTGTTAGTTCACGGTGTGTTCTGCACAGTAAACTCCGGAATGAAGAAGAACAGTTTTTGCTTCAAGATCAAGAATGATTTAAACAAT
Organism: Petasospora euphorbiiphila; assembly: GCA_030556625.1. NCBI lineage: Eukaryota > Fungi > Ascomycota > Saccharomycetes > Phaffomycetales > Wickerhamomycetaceae > Petasospora > Petasospora euphorbiiphila. The sequence continues at coordinate 31,413 of JAKTUJ010000043.1, read as the reverse complement.
GTCGCATTGTTTCCAGCGTATGAACATAATCGTGGGAATATCAAGAGAAACTTTGATGAAATGCAATTCGGAAAGCAATCTCCCATTTCGTTGAGCGGTAAGAGGGCACTGCTACAGAGACGTTCGGAGATGATATCAAGAACAGAACCTACTGAAGGAAAGAAGGATCGTTTCGAAGAGTTGGTGATTCCTTTGTCTATTCTAAAAGAGAATTCGGAAGAGACTTCAATTGATCGTGGGTATCTTCCAAGAACTAGAAAGACTGTTCACGAGGGAAGATTGCGTCGCCGTCGGATTCAAGCAGAGGACAATGACTCAACTAGATCGCCTAAGACCAAAAACGTGGATGAACTAGATGATATATTTAATCCAAAGTTCATTAAGGATAAGAAAATAAGGAACAACGACGTTCGGTCCAGAGCCGAAACGATGCTTCTTGGTTCACCAAATGCCAACACCGAATATTCGGGACTGAACACGAGGGGAAACCGTCTGAAAGATCCTCGCAGAAGATATAAGCAAGTTCGAGAAAAGATATCAGAGGAAAATGGAAATCAGCAGACTGTCCATGAAAACCGTAAAACAGATGGGAATAAATCAAAAGTTGTCAAGTTACAGTCCAATGCCTCAGCAAACACGAACACTACCACACCACCCTCTTCTACAACTCAACAGTCCGATAATTCCAGCTGTGAGCCAATAACCTGGTTCAATGTTTTCCATCACAGCATATTTGGAAAGACAAAGTTCTGTGGTGTTTGATGTTATTTGTCAAGGCTTAATGCAAATGATTGGTAAGACTGTGGCAACTGTAGAATGGCATAGAATCATGCACCATGCACATGAAACAGTATAAATTTCAATATTCAATCGTTTATAAACGTACTACAGAGTGAAATATCATTGGTAGAAGCATGGATAACATTCAAGATTATCCCGTAAATTTTAAGAATCATTGTGTGGGATGTTGTGCCCCTGAAAGCTCAGAGTACAGATCACAGATCTATTTGCTGTATGTGACGGAGAAACTGTAAAAAACGGGTGATGCCTCCTTTCTCCGCCGATTACCGGCACGGAATATTTAAATAACCGATGTCTCCCCCCTTTGCTACTCTCTCATCACAACTATTCAATTGAGTAACAGATCGAGTATACAATGGCATCCAATCCACCAGGAGCCTGCTGTTTGCAGGGAAATTTTCATGGTGAGTTTCTTTCAAACGCAGAAGGCGTGGCATTTTCCATCATTCTCATAGAGTACAACAAGTACTAACAATGTAATAAACTAGAGGGTACCCCTATTGGAAAGCATGTTGATCTCTACGGTTTGAACACATACATCAGTGGTGAGAAGTCTGACAAGATTGTTGTCATCTTAACCGACATTTACGGCAACAGATTCAACAACGTCCTTCTCGTCGCTGACCAGTTCGCAAAGGCTGGTTACTACACTCTTGTGCCAGATATCTTGAAGGGTGATGACTGTGTTGAAGGCGTCACTAACATTCAAGAGTGGTTACCTAAACATGGCCCAGAAGTTACCACACCAATTGTTGAAGGCTTCCTTGATGGTCTCAAGGCTGACATCAAATACAAGTTCCTTGGTGTTGTCGGATACTGCTATGGTGCAAAGTATGCAATTCAGCAGCTTGCTGAAGGGAAGGCCGCTACTGCTGGTGCCATTGCGCATCCATCTTTCGTCTCTATAGATGAGGTTGCTGCAATCAAGGAGCCGCTCCTCATCTCTGCTGCTGAGACTGACACCATTTTCCCAGTGGAGTTAAGACATCAGACCGAAGCAAAGTTGCGAGAGATTGGCGCTAGATACCAGATTGATCTCTTCTCTGGTGTTTCTCATGGCTTTGCTGTCAGAGGTGATATGTCCAACGCTGCTGTCAAATATGCCAAGGAGAAGGCTTTCAGCGACCAGATTTATTGGTTCAATCACCTTTCAGCTTAGGTTTCGTGTTTGACCTACAGTTATAAGATCAAATATTTTCAATGAAAGTGTAGTATCTGACAATATACCAATAAGAATGGAATGAATTTAGGACACACAGAAGGGAATAAAGTAAAATCAAAAAATAGAAATCAAAGAGCAAGCATGTTATGCAGCAAAAAAAGTGGTATGCGTTTGTGTTTTTACTTTCGTTTTCTTCAACTCATAAGGATGTCTTCTTACTCAAAAACGATTGTTTTGTCTTGCCCTAGCGTAAGGGTTTTCGTAAGGGTTGTTGATAAAGTTGCTAGAGGAGTTATCGCTCTGGTCATAGAAGCCTGAGCCATGGTATGAAGTATCGTTGGTGAATGAGACGCCGGATGGTTTGGCCAATGGTTGGGTGCCATACACTGCACTCGCTGGCTGGACAACGTTATTGCTATTAAATGAATTCGAACGATCACGCGGCATATTGGACATTGGGAATCCTGACGAATCCTCGCTATCGTTTGTTTTCACTTGAAGCTGTTGAGGTTGTTGACCTGACAAGACAGATTCACCAAGTGCAAGCAACTCGGTGTCCTTCTTGTCCGACTTCTCCAATGCCGTTGTTCTTGGAATGAATGAGACTCTATCATCCTTCATTGGCTGGTATCTCGTATCTGGGTTCTTGTAGACCAATGCCAGTACACAAGTAACGATTGTGAAGATCAATAGGAACAATGCAAATGCTGCGTTCACGACAAAGAGAACAACAGCAGCGACGGATGACACGACTGCTGGCTGACGGAAGATATTGGAGAAGAACAAAAAGATGATAGAGTTGACCAAGTTGATCAAGTGCACCATGATGTTGAATGCGTTTGTTCTCTTGTCCATGTATGGTCTGATCCAGCATACTGCGACAAAGTAGATCAGTTCTGTGGCAAAGACACATACAGCTTGAGCTTTACCTTGTTCCTGCAACAATGCAACAAAGATGGAACGAAGGAAAAGATATGTCAAGAGTGGGACCAACCACCAGTAACGTTCAGCCTGGAACTGGACGTACAAGAATCCGAATCTGTTCAAGACCTTAGCGTCACCATAGAGCAAGTAAGCTGGTGTCTTGTGGTCTCTAGTCGATCTTCTTCCAATGACAATGACTCTAACGGCACCGTAGAGTAGTAATCCACCAACGATGAGAAGCATGAAGACAGCAACGACAACAATTGCCGGTGAATCGTGCTCTGTGAATTCCCAGAGGGAAAGTAAAGAGATCTGTGGGAATGCAATAATTGCCAATCTGAAAAGAGTACCCTTGATAATTGTAGACCAATGACTTCTAAACTCTTGGAATTTGTGTTGTTTCAAAGTCTGGGTTCTGATCAAGAGTTCAACAAATGCCTTGAATGAAACGATGAGGATCAGGAGAACAAACAAGAAGAAGAGGAAGAAGACGACACCTGTGAGGAAGAAGTTTGAGATTTCGATACCAGCGAGGTATGCAACTCTCTGGATACCTCTCAGCACCAAGATCTTGGACGTGAGGTCATCCGTATTGTGTTCATCAGTATTGTACAAGTCAGTGTCATCGATGGTGTCATCATATGTCAACTGTGCTCTCTTTGCGAATTGTGTTACCAGAGTTGGGCCGATTCTAGCAATGGAATCGACAAAGTTTCTCTTCTGGACCGAGATCGAGAGCAAGTCTTTGTTCTCAACGACAACTGTAGATGATCCGCCTGTAGCCTGGACGTACCACTTGATGGCATTCTGCATGAACTCTGCGTTGATGATACCCATGGACCACTGGAAGTTCTGTGTCCATGCTGCAGCGATAGGAGGCACTTTAGAGACACCCATCATGGCTGTGATGGCAAAGTTTTGGAAGTAGACAAAGAGGGAGATCGAATTGGATGCAATGTGTGCAGCAGTGTTCGAATGTCCAATGACGGAAATGATACCTGATGTGATCAAACCAGCACCAGAGATGGCTGCGATAGGCCAGGAGGCGTATTTGGTTTGCACGGTCTTCCCGTTGGACAAGACTGCTTCAACACAGGCAAGTGGAGTCGATGTATCATTCTTTTGATAGGCAACGACTCTGACTCTGGCATCGAGGTCCGGGATCGTGTAAGCGACACCTGGGATCATGCTCGTGACGGAGTCTGAGATCTGGATGTTGGAACTGATGTCGATACGCCCTGCACCGGCCTGGAGCGGGCAGATCTCGTCGAGGTTCAACTCACAGAGATCAACTTCCTTCTCAATGACATCAAGGCCGTAGACGATGATGCTCACCTGCGCCACAATGTATCCTGTGATGGTCGTAAGTGCGTTGACGTCGTATACGACGGTGTTGTTTGATGGGTAGAATTTGACGTCAAAGTATGTGGCTGTGAGTTGGGAGTTTGCCATACATGTCAAGAGCGACGACGTCTTGATGAACTTGTCTGCGAGTACGTCATTCGTGAGCATCCACAAGAGGAAAAAAAGTCTAAGGAAATGCATTATGGACGGTACTTCACCCGGTCGGTGGTAGTGTAGTGTTTATGTCTTGTTTTTTCCTCTCTCTTCGGTGCTTGTCGGGGGTAGTGTTTTTTGTTCTTTGCGTAACAAAAGAAGATCTAATGGATCAACAAGTTATGCGCGGGAGGGAGAATGAGCAGAACCCGCACCACTATTGTGATTCGATAGAGCTCTGAGAGGGTGGGTGTGTATGGATAGCAGTCGCAGGAAACACGCCAGACAGTCAACAGTTCGACGTTGGTTGTTGTGGGTGCGTGGGGAGGGAGGTCTTTGTCGGACAGCGGTGAAGTTACTGACGCGATGGCTACGTTTATTGATGATATGAAACTGTGTTTTTCGTTGCGCCCGTGGAATTTGGCCCGGCCCAAGGAGCCTTTTCCCCTTTGGCTGGGAGCTGGGAGCGCGGCGCGGGCGCGGGCGCAGGCGCGCAGGCTGAAGGCTGAAGGGAGCGCCAAGGCTGTGTTGAAAGGGTTTAGAAGGAGCCTCTGCCTAGAGTTATTTTTAGCCAGGCAGAGGGTCTTTGGCAAGGCAGTGCTGGGAGCGGGCCTAATGCCTTGGACGGACACGCGTAGCATCTCGTTAGAGACACTATTAAGTGTATACTTTACAGTCTTTCCAGAGTTTATCATATCGCTTTTGATCTGAATCGCTTGTATAAGTAGTATAGTCTGCCACCCGCACATCGCGATCTGATGCGGGATCACCAGGACACCACGGGTACTAAATAAAATCGGGTATATCATGACTGCGTTGAGGAATGGTGATCACATTGGTCATTTGGGTATACTATTGTATGGATATTTAGAGTACTGAGCGATATTGTACAGATTTATGGGTTGTAAAAATGTAATTGAAGATTCCTAGAAATTTGGCTACTCCTTTTTCCTCCTGAAGTAGCTGAACGAAAAACAGACATGATATTTTCAGTATTAAAACTGTTGTGCACTTTAGTGCCCTCTGTCACACTCTTTTTTTACATGCTCCATATCCATTATTACTTATTTAAAACAGAGTCGCTATTCCAAGCACCCACTATCGCTTCAACGAATAATCCTGCTAGTGCATTACTGTTGCTAGTTCTCGCAGTTGGAATACTGCCTATTTGGGACACACTCCGCTGCAGATCGCCCTAGTACACACCCCAACACCACAAAGAACACCACTGAGCCGGGGGACACGGTAGACGCCACACAGCCCCACACTTTGTGCGGCCAGCAAAGCGGGCATGTCACACATACGCAGATAGCACACACCACACACACATCTACCAGTGTGAGATCTTGTGGTCTTCTCGTTTGAAGGGAAGTTCGTCACACTTTCCCCAGAAACGCAATTCGCTCTGGGCATTTTCTGGCAAGGGAGATATACCCTGCGTTGCCACACCACAGAGACAGCACTGATAGAGGGCCGAGTGGGAGGGAGGATGCAGGGTGTTTGGCAGGCCATCTCAGCCGTGGCGAAGACAGCTGGTGTGCTGCCAGTCAATGGTTAGTGTAGTGGCGGATCACACGCTAAAAACACATCAACTGTGAAAAGCAGCAATCTGCCAGGGTCCACAGTAAACAACAAACAACAACACGCACAGTCAAAGCGCAAAAGAGTAAGACAAAGTGCGCCTGCTGTGGTTGGACAGAAGGAAGGCCCCCCCCCTGTCCCCACTGCTGGCTGCTCGTGACAGCGCAGAATTAAGCGCGGAGGGGAAACCGCTTCACCATCTCAAAGACGAAAACGGGCGCCGACAGCGATGGGAAAGGGGAAAGGGGAAAACGGCCCAACAAAAACTGTGACCACTGTGGGGTCCTCTCTTTTCTTTACTTTATATAAAGGCAAGCGATGCAGCCAACAATGGATCGGTGTGTGGGGGATGTTTATAGGATCTGTAGTTTAGCATCATCACGCTGAGAAACAACGATATGCCAGACCTCAAGACACTCGAGAATGCCCACTTGATGGACATTGCCGCCATCCCGGCACCTCAGAACAACAGGGTCAGACCTGGAAAGCCTAACATTGCCTCGATGGACCAGTACCGCGAGATGTACAAGCAGTCCATCGAGGACCCGGGCAAGTTCTTTGGCGACCTCGCCAGAGAAGAGCTCGACTGGATCAGACCTTTTGACAAGGCCAAGCACCCGGACGGCGAGAAGGGCTTTGTCAACAGCGACGTGGCGGCATGGTTTGTCGGCGGCCAGCTCAATGCCTCCTACAACTGTGTCGACAGACACGCGCTCAAGAACCCGGACAAGGTTGCCATCGTCTACGAGGCTGACGAGCCCGGCCAGGGCCGTCTCGTCACCTACGGCGAGCTCTTGAAGGAGGTTTCCAAGGTTGCCGCCATCCTCAACTCGTGCGGTGTCCGCAAGGGCGACACCGTGGCCGTCTACCTTCCGATGATCCCTGAGGCCATCATCACGCTGCTCGCCATTGCCCGTTTGGGTGCGCTCCACTCGGTCGTCTTTGCCGGCTTCTCTTCCGCTTCCCTCAGAGACCGTATCAACGATGCCAACTCCAAGGTGGTCATCACCGCCGACGAGTCCAAGAGAGGCTCCAAGACCATTGAGACCAAGAAGATTGTCGACGAGGCCCTCAAGTCGTGCCCACAGGTGAGCAACGTGCTTGTCTTCAAGAGAACGGGTAACCACGTTCCATTCGACTCCAAGAGAGACCTCTGGTGGCACGAGGAGACCAAGAAGTATGGCCCTTACTTCCCTCCAGTCCCAGTAAACTCGGAGGACCCATTGTTCTTGCTCTACACCTCGGGCTCCACTGGTTCGCCAAAGGGTATCCAGCACTGTACCGCAGGTTACCTCCTCTCTGCGCTCATCACGATCAAGTACAACTTTGACTTGCACCCAGAGGATGTCTTCTTCACCGCTGGTGACATTGGCTGGATTACAGGACACACCTACGTGGTTTATGGTCCACTCCTCAATGGTGCCACCACCGTTGTCTTTGAAGGTACTCCAGCTTACCCAACTTTCTCTCGTTACTGGCAGATTGTCCAGGAGTACAAGGTTACCCAGTTCTACGTGGCCCCAACTGCCCTCAGATTGCTCAAGCGTGCTGGTAACAAGTACATTGAAGGCTACGACTTGAGTACTTTGAGATCGCTCGGATCTGTCGGTGAGCCAATTGCCGCTGAAGTTTGGGAATGGTACTTTGAACAGATTGGTAAGAAGGAGATCTCCATCTTGGATACCTGGTGGATGACCGAGTCCGGCTCGCAGCTCATCTCGGGTATCACTGGTGTTACTCCTCTCAAGCCAGGTTCCGCATCGCTTCCATTCTTTGGTGTCGAGCCAATGATTCTCGACCCTACTACTGGTGAAGAGCTCAAGGGTCCAAACGTTGAAGGTATTCTCGCAATCAGATCTCCATGGCCATCCATTGCCAGAACGATCTGGAGAAACTATGACAGATACTTGGACACCTACTTGAAGCCATACCCAGGCTTCTTCTTCTCCGGTGATGGTGCTGCAAGAGATGGCGATGGCTTCTACTGGATCCTCGGTAGAGTCGACGATGTCGTCAACGTTTCCGGCCACAGACTCTCCACTGCTGAAATTGAGGCTGCTCTCCTTGAGAACAACCTCGTTGCAGAGTCTGCTGTTGTTGGATTCGCAGATGAGCTCACAGGCCAAGCCGTTGCTGCCTTTGTCGCACTCAAGGACAAGGAGCTCGCTTCCAAGTCTGCTGAGATCTCCAAGGAGCTCATCCTCACCGTGCGTAAGGAGATTGGTCCATTTGCTGCTCCAAAGCTCATCATCCTCGTGGATGATCTTCCAAAGACGAGATCTGGTAAGATTATGAGAAGAATTCTGAGAAAGATCCTCGCTGGTGAAGCAGACCAGCTCGGTGACGTCAGTACTCTTTCCAACCCACAGGTTGTTGAGCAGCTCATTGCTGCAGTCAAGTCTAAGTAATCTGGCCAGGCTGTTTGATACAGTGGCTATTGCTTTTCATATTTATTTTAAGGTGTATTTAAACGTGATTACGATTTGTGGTCTTTACTGTTTAGTAGCAAAGTAAATAGTAGGTTGCAAGAACTGTGATCGGGGACTTTTGGTGCGAGAACACTATAATTTATCAAGGTACCATGCCAGTCTAAGTAAACACTCTACGCTCCACACAACAAGGACAACCCCACAAGATGGAACATGTCACATGCTGATATTGATCCAGACATTTCACAACTCTCCAATAAAAGTTTCCTCACTTCCCTCGGCGATGACGAATTAGTCGAGCTCATCAACAGACTCAGCCAACGCAAACACCAACACAGTCAACATGAAGACATAAACAAAGACAGGGACCAGACAGATAAGGATACAGATGCTGATTCTAACAATGATGATATAGAAGAATCAGAGAACGTATTACCGCCATCCATCCCGCTATTGGACACTAGCGAGCCGGCACATGATTCCACGCTCTCTTTGCCACTGGCGCAAGAACAGCCGCCAGATGACGATATGCCAGACAACGTTATCTTTGGAGACTATGGTACATATTTCGCCACAAAAGGTCGTAACCAACAGCTTGAAGATGAGAAATACCTTGCGTGGGACCGTAAAAGACGAGAGATCCAGGGACTAGACGACCAACAATCTGATTTGTTCAAAGGATGCATCATATACGTCAATGGACATACAAGACCTAGCATTGCCACGATACACAAGCTGGTTATTCTTCATGGTGGGAAGTTCATACATCATTTAAGCTCAAAAGGTGCAGCTACACATGTCATTGCGAGTCGTCTCACCCCGAGGAAGAAGTTGGAGTTTAAGGACTATAAAGTCGTAAGGCCAGAATGGATCACTGATTCTGTCGAGAGAGGAAAGTTGCAGAAGTGGTTTGAGTATAGTGTCATCGATCTTGACTACGGTCAAGTAAAACTACCATTTGCTGCCAAGGAGACAGAAGATGAAGTTGATCAAGATCAAGATGAGAATGAGGACATGGTTGATGATGTCGATGACGAGGAAGATCTACATCCTCTAACACAAGAGGAACCAGAGCAGAGTCAGGGAGATGACGTCGGTGTGACTGTTGATTCCAAACATCCGGACTTCCTCAAGACCTTCTTTGCCAAATCACGTCTTCACCATCTGAGTACGTGGAAGGCAGATCTACGAAGTGAGTTCCTGACAAAGGCAATGGAGCACGCTAAATCTACACCGAGAAAGAATGCACAAGGGAAGTTTAAACTAATCATGCATGTCGATTTCGATTGCTTCTTTGCCACAGCCTCTGCACTCAGTCATCCAGAGGTCGACTTCAAGAACACCCCAGTATGCGTATCGCATGGTGGATCATCGGCATCTTCAACAGCAGATGTTGCTAGTTGTAACTACGTTTGTCGGAAATATGGTGTTAAGAATGGTATGTGGGTTAGAAAGGCCAAGAAGATGTGTCCTGAGCTTGTTTGCTTGGATTATGACTTTCCAACGTATGAACGGATTTCCAAAGAGTTTTATCAAATTTTGTTGGATTTGAACCCAGATTGCATCTTGCCAGTGTCTATTGATGAGGCGTTATTGGAGATTACATCATTGATTAATGACGAGGAAGAGGTTCAGCAAGTTACAAAGTTTGCAGAGGAGTTGAGATATCAAGTTTTCTCCAAAACAAAGTGCCCAGTGAGTGTTGGCATCTCTTCCAACGTCCTGCTTGCAAAGTTGTCTCTCCGCAGGGCTAAGCCAGATGGTATTTTCTATCTTCATGAAAATGTTCAGGATTTTTTGAATGAGATTGAAGTTTGTGATCTTCCTGGTGTTGGAGGGTCGATTCTCCAGAAGTTGACGAATGAGCTCTTCCCGTATGGAGGAGAGAAGAAGCCAAGAATAGCTGACATACGAGCACTGGGCGTATCAAAGCTGGTGAAAGTATTTGGTGAGAAGACAGGACAGAAACTGTTTGACTATGCAAGAGGGATTGATCAGACTACTATTGATATAACAGAGAATCCCCAGTTGTTTATTAGAAAAAGTGTATCGATCGATATCAACTGGGGTATCAGATTTGATGAGATTTCACAAATTGACAAATTTTTACTTGATGTGGCCAAGGAGATTGCTTCCAAGTTAAAGAAAATCAACATGACAACGGAGCAAGTGACATTGAAATTACTCAAGCGAGCGAAACATGCACCAATTGATCCACCAAAGTATCTTGGTTGTGGTGAGTGTGATGCCTTCAGCAAGAGTTCCAGACTTGGTATTCCTACAGACGATTTTCGAATCATTGGTACAGAGGCAAGAGCACTGTTCAGACACATTGGTTGTGATCCCAAAGAGTTGAGAGGAGTTTCTATTCAGGTGACCCGTTTGGCAGAGAAGAAGAAGGACAATCAAAAGAGACTTCCGTTTTCGAAGGCCGTATTCGGGACTCACAAGAAGAGGAAGTTGGAAGAGGAAGCCAGACAAGTTGAGAAAGTATCAGAACAACTTGACGTGATATCTTCAGGGAATGTCACATTATATGATATCCCTACTGATCTGGACTCGTCCGTCTTGGAACAACTTCCATCATCTATCAAGACCAAGATCCACAAACAGCATGATAAGGATCTTGAGCCAGTGGCGATGATTCCGAAGGATGTAGATCTTGAGGTGTTTCAACAGCTACCAGAGGACATTCAGGATGAATTGAGAGAGGAGCTAAGGAGGAGAAATATCCAGATCAATCCAAGAACACCAAGTAAGAATCGGAAGGTTTATTTACAGCAAGTGTTTGCTGCAAATGGGGAAGCGGAGTATGTGCGAGTGGTATCACCAAGGAAGTCACCTTCGAGGAGAAAGCTGAGATCACCTACAAAGTCCCCAGAGAAGGTTGTTACTGTGGAGCCAGTGCCCCATTACGGTGAACTTGACGAGAGTGTACTGAAAGAACTTCCAGCTTCAATGCAGAAGGATATCAAAGAGGAATGGAGGACTTATGAAGATGCAAAGAAAACGGAATATGAGAAGTTGAAGGAGAAGAACCAGCATGTTCAATTGAAAGATGAGAACCATGAGTTGACGCTGGCGGCTTTCACTCGACTTTCGGACCCATTGACGTTTCAAAACAAGTCTAGACCAAAAGAGGTGTTGAGATTAGTGGACACTTGGATCACAATGACAAAGGACAAAGGTCCACATTCCAAGGATCTTGAGTTGTTCAAGAAGTTTATGCAAGAGCTCAAGGTTGAAAACTGCATTTTCTATCACAACATACTCCAGGAGATGATGGTGATGAGCACGGAGTCCGGCGTTTGCACCGCATGGACACAGGTGCTTTATGAGTTCCGTTCTTAGTCTTATCATCTACAATAATTAGTCTATCAACACTCTAGAACGCATTAAAAAAAATAGAGAAAACACAAATCCATAGAGACGGCAAGTAATCATATCAGCCAATGGGGTAATCACCGCATAATTCAAGCCTCAATCAATCTGATGGTGTTAGAGTGACCAGAACCCTTGGTCCAACCCTGGATACAGACGACAATGTCACCCTTCTTGAGGATACCGAGGTCGATAGCACCCTGGACACCGTGCTTGAATCTGCTCTCAACGTCCTCCTCCCAGGTCTCATCCATAGCCTCCTTGTACTCGAATGGATACACGCCACGGTACAAGTGACAGAATCTTGCGGCTCTCTCGTTTCTGGTGACCATGATGATTGGGAGGTCTGGTCTGTACTTGGAGACAAGTCTTGCTGTGGTTGCTGAGGTGGAGAGGGCAACGATGGCCTTAGCACCACTCTCTGCAGCGGCGGAGACGGCAGCGGCGGAGACGGTCTCAACCTGGGAGAGAGGCTTCTTGGTGAGCATTCTAATCTCATCGTAGAGTGGGCCGTAGGCAACGGCCTTCTCAGCAATGAGACATGTGTGGTGCATCATGGTGACGGCCTCAATTGGGTAGTTACCCTTGGCGGTCTCACCGGACAACATGACACAGTCAGCACCATCAAGGACAGCGTTACCGACATCGGACACCTCTGCTCTTGTTGGTCTTGGGTTATACGTCATGGACTCAAGCATCTGGGTAGCGCAAATGACTGGCTTACCAGCCAAGTTACACTTGGCAATGAGCTGTTTCTGGACGACAAACACCTGTGGTGCAGGGATCTCGATACCCAAGTCACCTCTGGCCACCATGACACCGTCGGTAACCTCCAAAATCTCGTCAAAGTTGTTGACACCCTGGCGGTTCTCAATCTTGGCAATGATCTTAATGTCCTTACCGTCCTCGCCGAGCACCTCTCTGATGGTCTTGATGTCCTGTGCGGTTCTGATGAAGGAGGCAAAGATCATGTGCACCTTGTTCTTGACACCAAATCTCAGGTCGGACTTGTCCTTCTCGGACAAGGCCGGGAGGTCAACATCGGTGTTTGGCAAGTTGACACCCTTGTGGGAGGAGATGGCGCCTGCGTTGATCGAGCAGAGCTTGAGGGTCTGCGAGTCAACGACATCGATAACCTCAAACGAGAGCACACCGTCGTCAACGTAAATGACACGGCCCTTCTCAATGACCTTGGTGATGTTCTTGTAGTCCACGTAGACAACCTTGTCGTCACACTGGGTGGCGTACTTGTCGTCCGTGGTGAGGATCATCTCGTGGCCTGCTGGGATGGGCCAGTCCTTCTCGTCCCTGGTGGTACCAGTTCTAATTTCAGGACCTTTTGTGTCAAGCGCAATGGCGAGCGGACGCCCCGGGTACGTCTCCTCGGACTTTCTGGCATTGTCAATGACGGTCTGGTGGTAGTCGTGCGAGCCGTGGGAGAAGTTCATTCTCACCACGTTGAGACCAGCCTTTCTGAGCTTGGTCATCATCTCGACGGAGTTGGTCTTTGGACCGATGGTACCGATGATGGAGGTTCTTCTGAGGAAGTTGTCTGGCGTCACGCTGACGTCCAGCGAGGCCAACCACCCGAGCTTGAAGTCCTGTGCGAGCATTGTGTGTCTTCTGAGTGTTCCTGTTTGCAAATAATGCGATAGAGCTGTCAAAGACTCTCCTTGTGGCCTGGACTCTCTGCTTGCTGTGGGCGATGCGTGCGCCTTTAAATCTTTTTTTTTCTTTTCTTTTTATGCCCGCTGACCACCACGCAACGTTGATCTGAGCGCAAAGGGGAGAGCACTCTCAGCTGAGGCCCCGCAGCGTGCCGTCAGCGTGCCACCCGTTAGCCATCCGTAGTGAGATGATGGCTTGAGCTTACTGTGGTCAGTGTCACGGGAGGCCACCACGCGTGTGCACTCACTGTATACACTGTGCACAGCAAGTACTAATTAGTGTAGCAATGTCTACTTTATAAATAACAATGACAATGTCCATTGTGGCACCGGACATCCCTCCTTCTATGTATTTAGTGGTAGCCTCTATAGGTGGTGGAGAAGTTACTAGTAGTAGTACTAAGTACCAGTACCAGTAGTAGTAGAGGGCGCGCACCACTGTGGGCCGAAACACCCAACCTGTCACTCAATGGGTGATCGGTGATCGGTGATCGAGTGGGTGGGTGCAAGTATAAACAGGTTGATAGGTTGATACCCCGTTACCACAGTGCCCGTGATGACCGCTCAAAGAGCGTTTGGAGCACATCACGAGACGAGGAGACTCCACCGTGGGCCGTCATACCCACACGTGAACCACAGAGCCACTCCGAAAGCGTATCCTTCTCACTGTCCCCGAGGGCCTCAACAGCCTCGTGGTACATCTGGCCAAGCTCAGTCTCGTCAGTGACGAGAGATAATAGCAGTTCCCAGTAGCGTGCGCTAGTTTTCAACGCAGCCATGAGCTCTTTCACAAGCGCTTCTTGCACACTCAGGACCAACGTCTTGTATCGTACGGCATGTCTCAGAAGAGAGACCCCAACCTCTGCTGGCTGCTTCTCCACCAGCGATACCACAAATCCTTTGAACTTGGTAGCACACTGTGATTGATCCTCATCCTCCTCTCGACTCACCATCAGCAAGTGCTCAACGTTCATAAACTGGACCAACAGCTCCACATTGTGTGGGTTCTTCTCCAGCGCTGCTAGGACAATGTCACGCGCTCTCAATGGGTTCTCAAGTGCCAACTCCAGCTTGATCAGCTTCAACTGCACTGGTGGTAACATCGCATCCGACATGAACCCAAGCGAGGTGTGGAGCACGTTGCGTGCACTTTGTAACTTCCCACGATGTAGATAGTAGTCTGCAAACTTGAGCCACAGATTGGGGTAATTGGCTGTAGGCACTAGTGCTCTATGGTAAAGACATCTAATCTCGACATCTGATCCATTCAACTCCATGTAAGCCAGGTACTGCTCCCAATTAGAGAGGTCCTGGTAAGACTGATACACGCCGGGTACAAAGTACTCCTGTCTCACCTTTTTTTCAAACTGGTACATCTCAAATGAAAGATACTGTGTCGTGATATATGCATCCGTATATGTCTTCTTCAACTTGGACCTCAGGTCGTGTAATGTCTCCTTCGTCCACTCGGCTCTCCTGACATCAATCTTGAACTTCTTGCTCAGTTCTAGCGGATCCACAATCTTCAATGCCGTTTCCTTATCACTCAAAGACTCCACTTCATCCATCAAGATCTTAAAGAAATAGGAAAAGTTGTAACTTGGTATCTCAATCACTTTCTTCAACAAATTGTACCAATACACACTCTTACCCTTATGGCTCTCTTCAAATTGCAAGTACCCCTTCCAGAACTCAAAACTGTGATAATGGAATCCAACCTTCATCTCAGCATCGATATAGTGGTTCAATACTTTGTTATAATCCAATTCCGTCAATTGTACAAACTTCATGTACTTGACCCACACCAAGTTGGAACAAGGCATAACGCTCAAGGCACGCTGATACACCTTCTTGGCCCGATCAGTGTCCCCCAATTTGAACTCCATTTCTGCATAATTCACCCAATACTGCTCCAAGTATGGATACTTCAACAACAGTTGGTCATTAGTCACGCGGAATTGCTCAACTTTTAACGATGGTGATACTTTGGACAGATGGGACGACGCACATGCCACAAGCGCCTCCCAATGGTCAAAGTTCTCGGGATCATTTGCCAGTTGGAGAGACAGATCATCCCAGTCCTCACTGTCTTGTGTCATTTCTATCGATATATCAATGATGTGTTGATGTCTTCTGCTCTCTCGTTGGTGCTCTTTACAACAGTGGAAAAACAATAAAAAAAGAAAAAAAAGACATACGCCCCACAAACGTCACTACGCAAACATCGAAATCAAGAAGGAAAAAAAGCATTAAGATTATAGTGTGATATCATATAACTATACGTTGATCATAACCTGCATCACACCGAATTAAAATCAACAAAATTAACAAAAGAAAAGGGAAATCAGATCTTACCAGTGCTTTTCTTGTAGTAACCCAGCGCTGCCTGCGCCGCAGCTTGCGACGTACTCAAAACACGTTGACTCTGTTGACGTATCACACCAGCATTGTAAGGCGAACTCTTGAAGTCCTCAACGGGGCTCTGCGTTATAGACGATCCATTAGATTTCGTCGATATAGCAGACATTGGCAAATCATAAGGAGATGTAAACGTCGGCTCGTGGTTGGTTACGGGTGTCACTTCAGAGTTTGCAGTTGTGTTTGGGGAATGCACGGGAATGTTCGAATCAAACGAATCCGTATCTGGTGAACCAGATGAAGCACCTGAGAATTCAGTGATTAATGATGGCTTCGATGCCATATCGTGTTCTTTCATTCTTGCCTCGTCTCTTTTCTTTGCAGTCTCACGAGCCTGCGCTAACAGCACTTGAGCTCTTTGAAGTGAAACCGTCGGTGTAGCACAAGAACTCAACACCGGAACGGAATCATCAATGTCAATGGTGGCCTTGATCAAAGCCGCCATCCACATTCTCATCTCCTCCCTAGTATCAACGGCAAAGTAGTGCACTTTTGGTTGTGTGAATGTCAGGCCTTTCTTAGACCCAGGTACAGGTGGAACCAGCTTGAAGCAGAATTTCCCATTACCAGTAGTAGCAGCGTACAAGGAGAGCAGTTTGTCATCATCCCTAGCAGGTAGAACCTTGTGTGATGTGATATCAATTAGACCACGTTCTCTCGTGTCGGAAAGCGATGTGAAATAGGATAACCGCGTGCCGTGCAAAACGAAATAACGTTGCTTCCAAACACCAACGGCAATACCACCTCTTTTTGACATCCATCCTGAACACTGTGCAGTCTTGAGCGACTCTGTAGGCGTAATCTGCTTGATACCTTCCATGAATGCCGAAGTGCCCTTCTTGGTGAGTTTGTTCGAGGAAATCGTGCGTAACGTCTTGGCTCTCACTGCTTCAGAGACAGATCTTTTTGTTGGTGATTGTGAGCCTGCACCAGAAGAGGCAACTGGAGGTGATGTAGTGGCATTGGCTTCTTTGGCACTGACAGATCTTCTGTCCTTGACTGGAGACATCGCATCGGACTGCTGAAGCATTGGTGTTGTGTTCAAGTATGAGTTCTTTGATGGTGACTCTGTGAAAATCGCAGAAGCAGGACGCGATGTCTTACCATTAGAGAACCCATTCGACATAAACGAGAACACGGCAGAGTGACGACGTTGGCTTGTTGAACTTGCATTTCTTGTATGACCACCAATATTTACACTCGAGTTTCTTGAGTGAATAGCATCCATGTAAATGCTTGAGGCGGGACGACCATCATTGGCAACAGCGAGCAAGTCAGCTGTCGATGCACTCTTGAACCCACGGGAACCAGCTCTTGAATGAGAGGCATCGTGAGATGGCTTCTTGGAGTGACCGAGATTCGTCTGATACGCTGGATTAACGTCATACGAAGGCTTTCTGGAATGGTCTCTTGAGTGAGACTCGTAGACAGAATGTCTTTGCATAGTAGGTGTAGATTGGCCCATCTGAACTGGAGATGGATAAGACGGTGGCGCTGGTGCTCTTCTTGGGGAAAGGAACTGGCTCTGAAGTGGCGACTCTGGGGGCTGTGGGATTTGAGAGGATGGAGGTTGAATTGCTGCTTTCGAGCGCAAAGACTCCTGTTGTTTATGTGTCGTCTCTGGAATATCATCCAAAGATCTGGATTTCTTTCTGGCATGTCCAAGAGGGCGCGTGAACGCATCGAGGTCATCTTCAATGTTGCTTGGAGCCGAGTCTCTAAAGAGCTCTGGTGCAGCTTGAAGACCAGAGTCATCTGCAAAGTCTGCTGCGGCCCTATCGCCATTTGTCTTGACGAGTTCTCTCAAGGCTTCAATCTCTTTATAAATCTCAAATCTTGTGCCAAAGGACGAAATATCGAGCTCCTTGAGATAGGCCAGCTCCAGTTCCAGCAAAATGGCACCTGTGATCTTATGCTTTGCAAACTGACCAGCGGAATTGGAGTCGAAGCCCAAGTAAGTAAAGTACGACGTAACTTGTTTTGGTGTCCAGGACTCAACGGTCTCAGGAACCAGTGACTCCTTCGAAGCAGAGCTATAACGTGAAAGCGAGCTCTTTGACTGATCGGTTCCTGCTTCCGTTCTCAGCTCTTCCAAAGCCTTGTCGATATCTGAGAGGGCACTTGTGACACCACTTGTGTTGGAGACATCTTCTGGGATCGGTGGAGCATCTTTGGCAAAGTCTTCGAACCTCTGTGTTCTGCTTGTCGTTGGCGTGACGGTCGAACTCTTGGACGATATTGGCGATTGTGCAACGGCGGTCGTTGGAGACGCAATTCTTCTGGACCTGGATCTCAGGAGCGTAGGTCTCGAGAGACTAGGAAGAAGCTGTGTGAAGGCCTTTGGATACAGGCCAACAGCGCCCGTGGAAAGCGACTTGCCCATGTACCATCCATCGTTATACTCCTTGTCGTCTGATATCACCTCAACCTTGTCTCCGAGCTTGAGAGTAAGCTCGTCCTCCAGTCTGGCGTTGAACTCCTTGATGACCTGGTAGACAGCACCTGTCGCCTGCTCCTCCAGGGACGTCTTGATGTTCGAGAGCGACGGCTTGTTCTGGGCAGACTTCATGGGCTGGTCTGGCTGGATGGCGATATGAAACGATGTGAACGCTTGTAGAAGCGGCAAGAAGGACCGGGTCGGGCGGAGAAGGGGAAAAGGCTATTGCAAGAACGTTAAAGGAGCGTGGACGACTCTTGATGTTTCACTGACCGTCTGTGTTGTTCTTGCTATTCGTTGCCGCTGTGGGAGAAGGAGAAAGCAGATGGTGATGGTTGTATTAGCCGCCTAACAAAAAGTTGTTTATCCAACAACACGTAAGCGGTGGGCCGGATGTCCTTTTCGCGAATTGGCCAGTCGTGCACGTCGCTAAAAAAAGAAAAAAAAAAATAATAAATTTCGCGAATTAAAAAAGAAAAAAAAAGAAAAAAGAAAAAAAAAGTATCACGGTAAGGCCACATTTTTTTTTTACCGAAGAGCTTCACGCGATTAAGCCCGAGAACTCTGTGTATGCTGTGACGGTTGACCTGTCCGTATACTCATCTCTGCTTTTCAATTGAAAGCACAGAACAGGCGCAGAAGAAAGACTTTTTGACTTACAGATGGACTTTCCTGAGCACCCGTCGTTGGGCCAGCTTGTCCAGGTGAGTACTTTTTTTTGGAAGTGCCTTTCAGATCCACGCACCTCTTGCAGATTCAACCCGCTAACACCTCTTACTCTGTAGCTGATCGAGGCTCTATACACAGAGAAGGATTCCCACAGGATTAATGATATCCAGTCGTATCTTCAGAGAATCCAGAAGTCCAATGAGGGAGCGACGCTTGCTGAAATGCTTCTCAGTGATCAGTCTCTTTCTCCAAATTGTCAGTTCTTTGGTGCTCTTACATACACCGTTTTACTGACCAACCTCAAACCTGGGGAGTTCACTGCGGAGATAGATCCAAACGCCATTCTCCAGAGAGTGCTGCACCACCTTGCTCAGATGATTCACAACAACAGAGTCAACAGGGCCCCAAACATGTTCATCATCAGAAAGATGTTCCAGAACCTCTCCATCCTTTTCAAATTTGGAGATCTCAACGCACAGAACTGGTCAAACCCACTTGCGACAATAGCATACATTATCAGTACAAATGCTGTTCCACCATTAGATGCAAACCTGAACGTTGAAGAACTCGTACACCCACTATTGAACGACAGTTATGCCACAAAATTGATATTCTCCTTTGCATCTATCATCGTCGATGATCTTACATCTGAAATTACCATCGACCGGAAACCAAAGCCTGCAGGACAGACCATTCATGATCGTGTCCAGAATTTAATTTACCCAGTCATCAAATCGATGATCATCTTGAATCTACAATCAAATTCAGAAGAGCTGAAACTTGCAGCACTTGAGACATTAACGTCCTGGTTCCAATACATTGGCTACGTTCATCACAATTCACAAGTTCGCTATAGAGACCTAAACGATATCTGGCAGTATTTCTTTGTCTTATTGCAATCTTCTGAAGATGAAGTCTTCTCCAAATGCGTGGAGTTTGCGACATTGGTATTTGAAGACAATCCTTATTCTGTGAACTACGACTTGAGAATGAAGTTTGAGCTGATGATTCCAAGTGAGTGGACAATTGGACTTCTCGGAAAGTTCATGCAGGAAGAGGACTATGATCAACTCAACAAGTTCTCGTTGATGATCACAAAGTACCTTGAGTGCGACGAACTTAATATTGCCATGAAGATGCTTACACAGCAAGACAGGCAACTTCTTGACTTCCTCCTCAATTTCACCAACTTCCCACTTCGTCCAATTCTACAAGAGGAGATCTCAAAGAACTTTATTGACTTCTGGACCTATGTTGTTGATCTTTTCACACAGGATAGAGACACTGTCAAATCCAAACTTCACGAAGATGAACATGCTCTTCAACAGATTACAGCTAATGCACACAGCCTCTTTGGTGAACTGACCAAGATATATTTCAACAAAATTCAACTTTCATCGATGACTGATCCTGGTATGAACGATGTGTCAAACGAGTTTCTAGATTTCAGGCAGAGCGTTGCTGAAATGTTTGACAGCTTGTTCACAGAAGTGGGTACATCCTTATTTGATGGACTTACATCTGCCATTGCTTCAAGTGATGACCTTGACCAGATCGAGGCCAGTTTTTTCCTATTAACAAGTTTGACAAGCTCAATGGATTCTGCAGATGATAACATTCTAAGCAGTATTGACAGGCTTTTTGAGGCCGACTTCTTGAACAGAGTTACAACGTTGACTAAACAGCGGCATGTTCCAGATACCTACATCAAATACAGCATCAAATTCCTTGGTGAAATAATCTTTTACTACCTGAAAAGAGATGTCATATACGCCAAGAGGGTCATTGAATATCTGCTTGGTTGTATGAAGACATACGAGAACCTTCAGTTCCACATTTCAAGGGCAATCCTGGATATCTGTGATGGCTGCAGAACTAATCTAGTTTCCAGTATCCAGTTCTTGGAACCCATGCTTATGGAAATGATCAACAATACTGCAATCGCTGGGTACACAAGAGAAAAATTTGCAAACTCCATTTCATGCATTGTCCAGTCAATGGAGGATCCAGTAGCACAGGAAGAATATGTGTTCCACATGCTTGACATTATAGAGCAAACTGCTCACCCATATCTACAGAGGGCATCAGAGAACCGTTTGAATGAGATGGAGCTGGAATACCTCTGTTCCTTGTACAATTGTATTCATGAGATGGCAAAGGGGCTGGCATTTCCTGATGACATATACAGCGACAGACAAGACAATATCAACAATAGCAGATTGTTTTGGACTAATAGCGGAGGCAGAGTGCACCAAAAAATCAAGTCCATTATCAAGACGTTCTCCCTTGATATTGATTCATTGGCTCTGAACACTGACGTGACACTAACTTCCATATACATATACAAGGCTGGTCTGATTGAGGATTTTGGACCATTTGCTCTCCCTTACGCTGATGTTGTGGAATATGCATTCCAGAAGATGTCTCGTTGTGATTTACAGAAGTCATTTCAGGATATTCTTGAGTTGATGGCGACACTTTTGAACTGTGGTTTAAAGAAGAAGCACGCTCCTAACAGAACACTCTCAGACCAGGAGGTGTCAACGATTATCAAGACCTTTGTTGCAGATCGGTACACCTTTATTCACCAGGATCCAGATTCTGTTCAAGGTGCCGTTGATATTTTTACAGCTGTTGTTGCCAATAGAATTGGCTTCTTACTCCGTGAAATTGACACTATGAGATTTATGGTGAGTACTACACTCCCATTATTGTTATCCAAGGAGAAGTTCGTGATCAAGTCAGTCTCTAAATTTTGGCAGAAGGTCTTGGGCTCATACTCAAAGACATCAGCCGAGGAAGAACAGATTCTAAGAGCCCTCATTGAGAATGAGATTGGACCTGTCTTGACGCATAATTTAATGAAGGGCTTTGTGGATGCAGCTAGATCAGATTTGGAACAATACGGTCTTGTCATGACTGTGATGGTTGCTAAACACCAGCGTTATCTCAAAGCCTGGCTGACAGACGCTCTTGAGAAAATCAATAACGAGAGGCTGGCAAACGGCAAGCACGAATTAGTCTCTCCTGATCTGTTCATACAGAAGATTCTTCTCACGAGAGGTTCCACAAGAATGACTAATGACACAATGAAGAAGTTCTGGCAGGAGTCTAACGGACTGTTCTGGAACTCAGCATAGAAGCGAGCTACATATATAGTATAGAACATACAAGGATCTAATATTGCTCATTATATCAGTACTTGTAGATCTGCCCTTGTGGATTGGCCAAATACATACTCTTTCTGGAGGACTTAACCATGCCACAATTATCAGGGGTACCGGAAAGAATGGATAACGTCTCCAATGTGGACTGGCAGAGTTCAAGGGCGTACCCAGAACTATACGAGACCAACAGACCAGCATCACCAAATGCGAGCGAGTTTAATGATGAACCAACGTCCCTCTTGGCGATAGGTTCGACTGTATTCCTGAGATCCCATTGTGCAATCAAACCATTCTCATAAGCAGTAAAGATCAACTTTGAGTCCCGTTGTCCTGCGATTGAAACAACTGGGGACCGTAGACTTGGAACACTTAACAATTCACTCCGTGCACCGAGGTCGAATACACTAATGACACCTGATTCGTGACCTGCAAGGACGTGCTTTCCTAAAGTTCCAAATTCAAATGAACTCATTGGTTGTTTTACAGATGTCTCTCCTGAAGAAATATGAAGAGTCGTTATTCCATCCTTCAAAGAGTGTGATCTTGTGAGCGTAGCCACATTGTTTCCAGACGCACAATCCCACAATTTCACAGAGCCATCAAAACTTGACGACAAAAAATTCCGTCCTCTTTCTATTATAGCAAGGTCTGATATTCTTTCCTTATGTCCCACAAAATCTCGTGGTGAAGAACCATCTGTGACATCCCAAATCTTGATTTGATAGTCAAGTCCTGCTGTGAGTGCCACCTTACCAGATGGGAAAAACAAAGCTTTGAGCACGGAACTGAAATGGGCAGACTTTACTTCAAGTGGGCTCTTATCTGCTTCAATCATAGACCCGACGGCAAGTTGACCCATCTCGCTACCAACAACGTATGCTGTCCCATCAGGAGAGATATCGAATGCTGTAACTCCATCAAAACCAGTGCTGATGGATGTTATTGGGCTCCTGAGTTTATACTTTGTCCCTTCAATGGTAAGTTCATACTCAGTGTCAGACAACATTGAAAACTCAAGCCCATTCTTGTTCACAAACATGAGCTCATCACCAGACTTTAAGACTTCCACAATCTCTTCCCGAGCTTCCCCATCGATGAGGTCATCAGATGCAATTATATTGATCCAGAATGACCCCACTGGAAGGTCACCCTTCTGGACATCGGTCAGGACATCCCTAAAGGAAGATTGTATACTGATAGTAGTCATGAGTTCTACCAGCTTGAGACGGCACAACTTTTGTTCCACTGGTGACAACTTGTGTGATGTCTGGGACTCTTTTCGACCTCCAGATCATTATTGAGTTACATAAGCAGATACATAATGATTAGATAAGCAAAATAAACGCGAAAAAAGACGCGCGACGCGTGAGTGGCGACCCCCAAGTCGCGTGTTTGTAAATAAAACCAAAACACGTTTGCGCCACCCAACGGCACCCATCTCTCAGAGTTATATCTCATTATCAATGACAATGGACACAGACCTTGATACCGGTGTTCTTACACGTCTATTTTCCGAGGAACGGCTCTGGAGCGCCAGGGCACCAATCACGGTTCAGGTTGCGAATGTGAAGCCAATTCCAAACGACCAGGGAAAGAGACTTCGTCTGTTGATCTCTGACGGCAAATACAGTACCCACGCAGTCCTCAGACCAGAGGGTGTCGAAGCGGCAGAGGCTGCTGGTATCCAAAAGTCCAGTATTATTACACTCAACAACTATGAAATCGAGAGAATGGGTAACAATAACAAGCATGTCGTTATAATCAGCGAGCTAGCAGTGAAGGCACCAACTGCCGGGAAGGTTGGTACAGCTATTGAAGCCATTGATGAATATTTCAAGGTCCACCCAGAGGAAGATAGATACCAGAGCACTGAGGGAGAGGCCACTCCAACCCCACAGGAACCAGTTGCTGCTCCACCAAGATCTGCTCCGGCCGTTGCTCCTGTTCCAAGTGCTCCTGCTCCGGTCACACGTGCGCCAGCAACTCAAGGAAAGCCTTCCAACATCTATGCAATTGATCAGTTGTCTCCTTACCAGAACAATTGGACAATCAAAGGACGTCTTTCGTACAAAGGTGACATGCGTACCTGGTCCAACCAAAGAGGCGAAGGAAGACTCTTCAATGTGAACTTCTTGGACGAGACAGATGAGATCAGAGCTACGGCTTTTAATGAGAATGCCGATAAGTTCTTCAATCTGTTGCAGGAAGGCAAAGTCTACTATGTCTCGAAAGCCAGAATTCAACCATCCAGACCTCAGTTCTCCCATTTGAAACACCCATATGAGCTTCAGTTGGATAGAGATACAATTATTGAAGAATGTCTTGATGCAGATGGTGTCCCAAAGCTCCACTACGATTTTGTTAAGCTTAGTAAAGTTCAAAACTTGGAGAAAGATTCTTTGATTGACGTTGTTGGTATCATTAAGGAAGTCAATCCAGCCTTCCAAATCACATCCAAGGCTGGACGCTCTTACGATCGTCGTGACATCACTATTGTTGATGACTCTCAATTTGCTGTTTCCGTCGGCCTTTGGAACAAGCATGCTGTTGACTTCAACATTCCTGAAGGCACAGTTGTTGCTATTAAGGGCGCTAAGGTCTCTGATTTCAATGGTAAGACCTTGTCTCTGACCCCCGGTGCCTCTGTCATGCCAAACCCAGATGCCCCGGAGGCCTATACAATCAAGGGATGGTATGATACTCAGGGACGTAATGAACAGTTCCAGTCATTAAAGACAGAAATGTCTTCAAGAAAGGGATCACCAGCTGAGCGCAAGTTGATCGCGGATGCCCAACAGGAGGAGATTGGTATGGGGGACAAGCCAGGTTATTTCACGATCAAGGCTTCTGTAAACTTTGTGAAGACTGACAATTTCAGTTATGCCGCTTGTCTTACAGAGGGCTGCAACAGAAAGGTCATCGAGCAACCTGATAGCACTTGGAGATGTGAGAAATGTGAGATCAACCATGCTGTACCAAATTACAGATATGTGTTGACCATTTCGGTGTTAGATCCTTCTGGCCAAATGTGGCTTACTCTCTTTGACAATGAAGCTTCAATGCTCCTTGGTGTTTCAGCAAATGAGCTCCACAAGTTCCAGGAGGAGGACCCATCGAAGTTCACACAGACTATGAGTCAGCTGCAGATGAATGAGTATGAATTCAGAATCAGAGCCAAAGAGGATAACTATAATGGCCAGGCCAGAATCAGATACTCAGCTGTGGGAGTGAGCAAGATCGATTTTGCTTCTGAGGCGGAGTATTTGTCGCAGAAGCTTGCGAAGTTGAGCACATGAGTCGTTCTCAGGCATTGAGTTTTACTACACTGCCTTGTAACACACAGTTTCGTTCTTTGCTCTATTTTTTGTTTAGCCTATGTAAGTTTAAGGACCTCGATAAACGAGACGTCAATTGGTTTATGTGTTGCGATATACGATCTATGCAATGTACACGTAGGAGGACAGCCCAAAAGCGAGGGGATAAATCAATAGTATACAGAGATATGTCAGCCTTATAGATGGTTCATGTTGGTAACGCATGGGAACTTCATTTCAATAATGCCAGTTTTTCACAACTATATGAACTGCCTGCTAAACTGAATGAGATATGTCGTATCAGATCAGCCCGACTAATACAGGATTCATATGAGATAACCGTACTAAAATATTGGACACCAATGGACATCAAAGAGGATCTTCCAACAACCGCAAGCTGCAGTGAAGATTATACTCCGAACTTGAGACTAAGTATCATAACATACCGCAGTACTGTATATCCCCATTGGGCATTTTGGTTCTCAAAAGAAAACACGGGTTATTCGGATGTGCATTAATTAGTAGCAGATTTTTCAGTAAACCATATAATACTGGC
Organism: Petasospora euphorbiiphila; assembly: GCA_030556625.1. NCBI lineage: Eukaryota > Fungi > Ascomycota > Saccharomycetes > Phaffomycetales > Wickerhamomycetaceae > Petasospora > Petasospora euphorbiiphila. The sequence goes on along the minus strand of JAKTUJ010000043.1, from coordinate 5,410 downwards.
GGACCAAACTGAGAGTTGAACAAGCGTCCGACTCCCGAGGATGATAATTGGTCCCATCTGCCCATCAGCTGTAGATGCGGTCCGCGGAACTGTAAATCGAGCCGTTGACAATTTACGGAGTGCTTCCCGGATTTGCGTACTGGATGACGTTACCGTGTAGCGTGTAGTTCAGATACATTAAGTGCGGGAAAGAGACAAGAGCCATTGAAACCAGCAACAGGCAACAGTGAAGTCAGAAATAAGCTTTAGACCAGCAATCTTGTAAAATAGCAGAATTATTAAATCTTAGAACGTCTCTAGTTCATTATGAAAGACAACGGATGGCAGCAGCTGTTCATGCCCCCGAACTAGGACCTGTATAAAAGGAGGCGGAACTTTGCTCTACCATGAGCCCTTTCATGTCCTACGCTTCGCTACCACTGTACGGACCTAAGGCATATGAGGTGTTCAAAGTTTGCAACTTCAGTCGATAATCAGCAGATGAAGCAGGGCTAAGCTCTAACGGCGGGCCGCGGGGCTGACCGCTGGCCTGGTCCAAGACTCCAAGAGTCCAAGCCTCCAAGGGCCGGCAAAGAGAACTTCTAGTCACCCTCAGTACTGAACGCGCAGCTCTCCATATAACTAGAAAAAGAAAAGAGAGCCGCCTTACTATTAAAAATCTTCCATCACAGAGGTGACTGTAACAGAAGAGTAATACGGTCGTGAACCATGACGTATATTGCGACTGTTGCTGAGAAACATTCATAGGAAGATCATATGACTCGTGTCATCGGAGAACATGGATTCTTGTGTTCAGTATAGGGTATAGGGGGGCCATATTTATGCTCCAACTTGTTACTTCTCTCTCGATGTTCCGAGGGAGATATAATATATATGTAAATGTGAAGCACATCTGAACAACACAGCATAATGCATACCCGCTACCGAGTCCCGACTCCTCAGGCTCAATCACCCCACGAGAAAAGGAGGAGCGAACAACCTTGGGTTCGGACTGTTTCCGGTTCACAGTACGCAAGTTATTCGAAGGTTCTACATCTCCTTCTATGCATTAGCGAGGCTCTAGAAGACTGAAGCGAGAATCTTCTTTACAACACACCTTGCCGAACCACACTTTCCCCAAAGGTGATGTGTTGTGACTTGTCACTCCGCTTACATCTTTAATCTTACAGAGTGGTCGGACCAATAGATGGGAGATGAAACCGCTAATACCAAAACTACATGGATTCTTGATGGATTGTGTTTGAACTTTAGAGTATCAGAGCCCTTTTCAACCCATAGATGATTCGGCACGTTGTCGTGCTCTATCATGATGATCGGGCGATTACTCCTTGACGCCAAGGATCTAGACTGTAAACCCATTTTGAATCTGGCACCATCTTGCCGCAGGAAGAACGACCTGTTTTTAGCCACCCCTATGAATAGATAGGCAGTGATGAATACAATCTCGGTCGTTAAATTCAAGAATTGGTGACATCTTCCCGGCTTTGAAGTGGATCTGTGTGCTATTAACACATCCAGTGGGTACTCAAGAATTACGAGTAACGAGAAGCAGATCCGAATCTTGTCAACGTTCACCTTTGACCTATGTTTGGAGTTGCTCCCTAAATTGAATGTGGTATATCACAATCTCCAACAATGTCAGTTCTAACAGATAGAAGTGTGTTATGTAAATGAAAATGAAAACTTTTATGTGATCATACGTAATAAGGAAAAAAAGGAAAAAAAAACAAACAATCTGTCAACTGAAGTGCAACGAGTAACTATACTTGAAGAGTGATAGCCAAGCCTACTCAGCTTCAGAAGCTTCCGGAAGCTTCCGGGGTCGACAAGTGAACATATAGGGCACCCAATCTTTGGCCCGATATGCAAGAGCTAGAGGTGGATAAACCAGTTGTTGACAGGACATAGAACAGTCAACTTAGCCCATTCTGATAACTGCCTGGCGCCCGCCACGAGGCAATCGTACTAGTGGCATCACCAATGTGATCTGACGACAAAAGGATGTAAACCGACAATGAAATCCAAAATGGAAATAGCTGGTCACTGTTTTTGCGACAGTATCTTCAGTTTCTAGTTCCGAGTGAATTTGGTGAATGGCTGAAATTGCCTGCCTTGATACTAAAGCAAAGGTGCCAGTGTAGACTGTAAATGACGCCCAGAACGGATGGCAGACATCTACAGTTGCGGACGTCCAGACTCAACGTACAAGACTCTGTCATTCGACGTATGAGTATCTGACATCTGCACGAATCCTACATATTGCAGCTGCGTCTATGAACACTTTTGGTCCTTTGCGATGTGCGCAATTTAGGTCTTAGATTGGAGTGGATCAGAAAATGGGAGGTTTGAAAACAGACACAGTGCTTGGTTTCCTTTTGTAACGAATGAAGAAGGAAAATTGTAAACATCATTTCCCCACCATGCGCTTTAAACAACAGAAGATGTATACTTCTGTTCCTTCCGATGGTAACAAGAAATCATCACTTCGACACTGGGGGCTGGTTTGGATCTATCAGTTCGCCAATTTACTAACTAATCCCATCCGCCTTTATTGCAAAAAGCAATTCTATAAAGCTTGGAATATAGTGCCATGCATGGCCGCATAATGCTGCATGGATAAGATCAAATCTACGATCCTGTTGTGAAATTTGCATCTCGCTAGATCGTGTTGTGACTCAATGTCACAGTTCTAGCAGAAACCATGCATTATTTATGCCTCCCTGGCCAATACCGATGCATTATCATTCTTAAGACCAGATATAGAGATTGTCAGGTTGGCTATCCATTAGATTTTAGAAGCAACGAAGGGGCTAGTTTAAAAAGGGATTGAGTAAAAGTGGGATTGGTAAAACGATGAATAGAATTGAACCCGTACAGGATGACTGAGAGAAACTGAACTAACATTCAATTATGAGAACTCAATGTTCGGTGTATGCGGGGGAAATTTCTTCGCTGCATGAGTAAAAAATTGATCGTTGTTCACCAATGTACTGCTGCATTTAGCCACATCTCGACCACGCTTTGACCAATTGATATAAGAACCAGTCAGCGTCCCAACCCGCCCCGTATGTCTAACAAGGCTCGATTCCTCTCCATTACAGTCAGGTTTTACCTATCGCATCTCATATTTTTTGCTCCATGAGATTCAACAAGGCACTCCTGTTGGCAGGTGCTCTGACGAGCTCTGTCATCGCGAGTGGTAACACCTGTTCAAGTGATTTAATCACCACCAATTGTTCTTATTTGAACTTTGATTATCACTCCACTAACACTAGACTGCCTAAGGCTGATATTTCAATTCCATCTGTTGTGTGGGTTTCTGGTAACACATACGATGTGACGATCCACTTTGAGGCGGTTGACAAATTGATGTCGTTGAGTTCGCTTTCGGAGTTGAAGCTCACTGGTACTCTCCAGAAGGTTCTGTACTCTTTGAACAGCAAGATTTACCTCATCAGCAACCCGTCGAGTTGGGATGCAGTTGTGTCGGTTTCTATTTCTCCAGATGCCAACGGTATGGTGACGATGCCAAGTTTCCAGATCCAGTTTGACTGGTGTACTGCTGGTGTTACTGACATGACTGAGTGTAAGAAATGGGCCTACGATCAATCTTACGACTACATCACTGGATGCAACGACTTCGACAACAAGGGAAACTCCAATACTGATGCTCCATCTTACCAGTGGCCCGCTCAGTGTTCTGGATCTATTGGAACTACCTCCAAGAAAACCACGGCTTCCACGAAAACTTCTTCCACGAAAAGTACCACTTCCCACAAGACCACCACAACATCAACGACGACTAGACAGCCACACAGAACCACTGCTTCAACGGTAACTACAAACACTGACACTGTATCATGCTACGCACAGTGTGGTGGAAGGGGATACACTGGGTTCACGAACTGTGCATCCGGTTGTTATTGTAAATCTGCTGGTGAGTGGTATTATCAGTGTATTCCAGGTACAGCTACTACATCTCAAACCACGCAGTTATCTTCTATTGCTGAACCGACAACAACCTCAACAACCTCAGCCAGTACAATTGAGTCATCTAGCACCAAGACCATTGTATCATCTACATTGAAATCCAGCTCCACAAGTACCTTTCCTACTGAGTCATCCACTGCTACTACAACTACTACCTCTGACGACAATGGTTACACTTGTCCTACAGAGTCTATCTCTGCGGGCTGTGACGATATGAACTTTGACTACCACAGCTCCCACAATAGAATGCCAGAGGCTGATATCTCGATTACATCTGTTGTGTGGGTTTCTGGTAACACATACGATGTGACGATCCACTTTGAGGCTGTTGACACGTTGATGTCGTTGAGTTCGCTTTCCGAGTTGAAGCTCACTGGTACTCTCCAGAAGGTCTTGTACTCTTTGAACAGCAAGATTTACCTCATCAGTAACCCGTCGAGTTGGGATGCAGTTGTGTCGGTTTCGATTTCTCCAGATGCCAATGGTATAGTGACGATGCCAAGTTTCCAGATCCAGTTTGACTGGTGTACTGCTGGTGTTACTGACATGACTGAGTGTAGCAAATGGGCCTACGATCAATCTTACGACTACATCACTGGATGCAACGACTTCGACAGCGATGGAAACTCCAAGACCGATGCACCATCTTACCAGTGGCCAGCTCAGTGTGGCGTTGTTTCCTCAAGCCTTCTCTCGTCTATTACTTCTTCTAGTGAGGGGGACACCACCCGATCATCATCGACATCGCAGAGCACGTCTTCGTCTGAGATGAGCTCATCTGAGAGCGCAGGTTCCTCATCCGAACAGCTCCAATCTTCTGGATTGCCATCCGAGTCAGACATTTCCTCGACAACGTCTTTGGGTGGTAAGTCTGATGAGTCTAGCTCTGCATCTGCCTCTCAGCCAGACTACAGCTCGCTCGTGTCTTCTGCATCTGAGGTTCTTTCATCGCTGGAATCTGCTTCATCTTCTGCGTCAGGGTCGGAGTCCCAGTACAGCTCACTTGTTTCGTCAGCTTCTGAGGTTCTTTCCTCTCTTGAGTCTTCTGGTATGCCATCGCTGTCGTCGACAACGTCTTTGGGTGGTAAGTCTGATGAGTCTAGCTCCGCATCTGCCTCTCAGCCAGACTACACCTCGCTCGTGTCTTCTGCATCTGAGGTTCTTTCATCGCTCGAATCTGCTTCATCTTCTGCAACAGGGTCCGAATCTGAGTACAGCTCACTTGTTTCGTCAGCTTCTGGGGTTCTCTCATCTCTTGAGTCTGAGTCCTCTTTGCCTGCTACTAGCAGTGTGAGCGAGTCCAGTGTATCAACCACCAGTGGTGTGCCAGAGAACAGCAACTCTTGTTCACCAGAGACCATTGTCAAAGAGTGCAACGACTTTAACTTTGACTATCACAGCTCCCACAATAGAATGCCAG
>JAKTUJ010000042.1:0-64908 GCA_030556625.1 Petasospora euphorbiiphila | reverse complement strand
GTGAAAGGAATAGTCGACGTGCCTGTACCAAAGTTACCGTCACTGTCTTCAGTTGGGTAGAAGGTAACGATACCGCTCTCAGAAGAACCATCAGAGTTGGTGTACGTGGTGGTGTATGCATCCGGCACAGTGAATGGAATCGTAGTTGTTCCAGTAGCAAAGTTGCCGTCGCTGTCTTCAGTTGGGTAGAAGGTAACGATACCGCTCTCAGAAGAACCATCGGAGTCAGTGTAGGTGGTGGTGTATGCATCTGGCACAGTGAATGGAATAGTCGACGTGCCTGTACCAAAGTTACCATCGCTGTCTTCAGTTGGGTAGAAGGTAACGATACCGCTCTCAGAAGAACCATCAGAGTTGGTGTACGTGGTGGTGTATGCATCTGGAACTGTGAATGGAATCGTAGTTGTTCCAGTAGCAAAGTTACCATCGCTGTCTTCGGTTGGGTAGAAGGTGACTAATCCGCTGTTGGAAGATCCATCAGTGCCGGTGTATGTTGTCGTATACGGGAGTGGCACTGTAAATGGAAGTGTCGTTGTTCCAGTGGCAAAGTTACCATCAGTGTCTTGAGTTGGGTAGTAGGTGACAATACCACTTCCAGAAGAACCATCAGTGCCAGTATAAGTTGTGGTGTATGGATGTGGAACGGTAAACGGAATTGTTGTAGTGCCTGTTCCGAAGTCACCATCAGTATACTGAGTGGTGTAAAAAGTCACAAGGCCGGTCCCTGAGGAACCATCAGTATCAGTATATGTAGTAGTGTAAGGATCTGGAACAGTAAGGCAAGCGCCTGGAGTAGGAGTTTCAATGATTTCACTAATAACACCCTCATCATCCGTATAGTATCTCGTGACTTGCTCACAACCAGTCCAAGCCGCAGTAGTGGTCACCGTTATTGGAATATCTGTATATAAGGTTAGTATCCCGTATGTGCAAAGGAAACCCTGGCGAGATGCACCAGTATAACTGGTCATCCCAAGGGAAGATAGTGGTGTGTTAAACACCAAAAGTATCACCTACTTCCTTCACCCTTACCATCAATGGAACCGGCAGCTGGTTTCCATGCTTGAGAAGCCACATTTTTATCAGTAGCTCCGTTTTGGCAAACCACTTGCAAATTGAAACTTCCAGAATACATGTCAGGGGTTAACATTGTCCCAAATAGAGAGAAAGCCAAACGCTGTCCAGCCGGAGCAGCTCCAAAAGTAACGAGCAATTTCTGGGCAGATTGTTGCGTGACCGTATAATCCAAAGTGTTGTATGCAGTATAGAAACCGAACGCGTTAATAGCAGTCACACTGTAAGCTTCCAGACCAGCAGTGGTTACTGCAGCTGTATTGGTGAACTCGACGGTAAATGTCCCTGATTTAATAGCTTGGCCTTGACACAACTGACTGTCAGAAAGGAAGTAGTAGAAAATATCATCCCTCATAGTAACTCTGCTCATAAGCTGGAAACCAGTTGTCACTGCTGGCTTAAATGTTACAGTGGATTCCAAATTGCCATTCCATGTTACAGTGTTTACGCCAGAAACCCAATGAGAAGCAGCTTCCATCGTCTCAGACCTACCACCTCCATCAAAGAGAACATCAAAAGTGGAAGTACCGGCAACAATAGTATGCTGCGAAAGATCGGCGGTTACACGGCAGGTAATAACGGTCTGTAAAGATCTTCCACCTGCAGGGTTAACGTTGCAGGACGCAATGGTCTTTCCATCGGACATGAGATCAAAACTGTTGGAGACGGCTCCGTTCTTAATAAGTCTGAGTTCGTAAACGTATGGCATCGTTAGTGTAAAAGTATCACCAGTGGCAACCTTATTAGTGTGAATAGACCAAGAAACTTGGACCTTCCACCAATCAAACGGTGTTTGCGTAGGTGCCGTGCCAGTACTAACGATGGAGTCAATACTAGTAAAGACGCCATCTACGTTCTTGGCCACCGCACTGGATAGAAGAGTCAAGGCAATGCCGTAGACTTTAAACCTCATTGCGTCTGTGATTTCAAGACATATCGTTTAGTTCCGTAATTCAGGGGATAAGGATCCATACTTATAAATACGGGTGCAATTTGCCGAAGACTATCTTTCAACGAACTTGGAAGGACTCTGCATATGGTGTTTGAAAACCTCACAGATTGGGTCTACTGCAGGCACATGTAAGTTCAAAAGCAGATTTCGTACATGGAAGATTTAATAGGTAATACCTATATGAAATAAATTGTTCCGTGGTAATAATGTGCTTTAGAGTTGACGATGACCACGCCCCGTAGTACCCTGTTAGATGGGAGAATCACCGTAAACATCCGAAGATCTGGAATGTAGAACTTCATTTCGTAACAAGTTCAGACCTACCAGAGGACAATAATTGTCTTTTACAATGTTGTTAGAAGTATTATAGCCAGGATTAGTGCCCTGTAGTAACAGCCAATGTTCTCAACGTCATATTCAGAAAATAAGGTCAGCGGTATATGTAAGCCTCATCAGATTTTCTGTTACTCTTAATCAGTGGAAGTTATGTATGTTGTTTCTGGACTCCCATGCTGGTGGCTGTGCTCTCGTTTTCTCTATATTTAGATTCCTAGTCCAGAGTTTACTTATATTTTCCACAGCTTAAGATGTCCAATGCCCGCAGATTTAGCAAAAGCAGGATCGCTAAAATATGCATTAGAGGGATTAGCGGACGAAACTATGGGAATGCAAGCGTATGTATCTCAATGCTAGATGCTAACTTTACCAGGCTTGCAAGTGGATTGAAGCGGTTGACAGACTATGCCACTATGGAAATGGGGTAAGGACCCGGCGTATGCCACCCTGAATGGACAAGAACGCAAGCAGAAAATCATTGACAGAACCGTCTACCACATCAGAGCGCACTTCAGGACTTACTAGAACTCAGAGAAGCTTTGACTGAAACAAGCAAAGCAGAATCTCCACCAGGGTAACAGAAGGGATGATAACAAAAGTTCAAGAGTCAGGAAAAGGATCTCGACTGGTATTTTTGTATATATGAGTTAAGGTGATCCAAAATATAAGTTAGAAAAAAAAACACTAATTGTACCGTCTGTGTTTGATTCGGAGAGTTATAACTTATTCATGAAGAGTCAAGACTCATCTTTGAAAAACTCGCCGCTGGATGCCACACTAAAGCCAAACCTTCACTGTTTTTTTTTTTTTTTTTCCCTTTTTTACTTCGCAACTTTCCGGTGATAACTGGGTTAATTCCGGAGAAGATTCTTAGCTCGGCGAGAGCACTGGATTTGGGGTTCCCTTTAGAACCATGTCAACAGTCGCATTCAAATGCAGAAGGATCTGAGATTTCAAATGAAAACTATGCATAGGTGTCGGAGCCTGGGGGTCCAAGTCGACCAAACTTTGGGCCCTACCTAAAGCACATAAGTTGCAGTCAGCCAAGCAATAGGGGAAGTCTGGTGTAGATGAAGGACGAAATATCGGCTGGTTCTCAATATTGACAGAAAGGAGTCTAAACATACCGCCCTCCATTGGTAAATCCAGAAATCCAGTGGTCTGGAATCGGGATGCTCAACTCAAGAGATCAGGTAGCTGAGAATTATTATTTTTCAAATTCTGAAGTTGGGCATCACTCTATCTTGGAAATGTGAAAACAAAAACGCCATGACATATGATCAGAACTCTTTTTCCATTGACTGCCGAATACCAGACTTTAGGTATCATATTACCATAACTACAAAGCTTACTTTCAACTGTGCAAGTCTATCATAATGATACAGCTACTAAAAGAGTCTTTGAAAATCCTTCCGGTTGCATTGTTTGGTCCTGCGTGACCTACCGCTTTATCAAAACATGTGAAAAGTTAGGACCAAACACAAGATTTTGCAAGAAGACGTGCGTTAGGTGTCATTGATATCATCAACCCCTGAAACCTTGGAATGTACGCTGTATTTTTTATTGTCAAAACTCCATCTACAACATAGTACAAATTTCGACCATTGTTATTGCCGACAGCCCTTTTCCATGTCTAAGCCTTTCTACATGTCTCAGAGCTCCTTGCCGTATTTTAGGCGATAGGCGTATGTACACCTCAGATCACCGTTTGCTTCCACATATTAGCAACAACCGTACAACAGAGATCTCGGATCTCGCTAGGGAAAGACCCGACACAAGCATATCTGGCACCAGTCCAAATTTGCATATTGTATTCAGTAAATGTGAGTGCCGAACCCCCTCATGAAGAACGGCTCCCGATTAGTTTTGTCGCATTTTGGGGGAGCGTCTGTCACAGCCACAATAACGACCTGGCCTTAACTCACGTACATCTACAGTAGGATTTGGATTTGTAGTAGTGTTAGTTTTGGCGAGTCAACAGTCGAGTTGGTTACCCGGAACAGGAAACAACAATACGTACTGTTGAGTTACGAATGAAGGTGGATGAACATCTAGATCGAAATAAGAGAGGAAAGGGCAATCCTTATGTCAATTCCTTTGAGGTATAAACCCTGTTTGCAACATGAGAAAACGGCGCTTAATCCAGAAGTGGAAGCCGAGAGGCCGAGAGTACAGGAGTTCACATCCCAAATAGGAAATGAGCCAACACGTAAAATGACAGGTGTCATGAGATATCAGGACCATAGGTCCCCCTTGGTTCCCCAAAAACTACAAATAGAATAACAAGCCGAAAAGGATTAAAAGAGTTTGCTCTGATTCAAGGGTGTTCACATATTCTTGGAATGATGATTATCCACAAGCAACATTTTTTTTTTTTTTTTACTTTTAGTACGAACGTAGATTTAACATGTACGCAGAAACGAGTAGAGAATGTTTGTAAATACTACAGTTTGGGGAAAGAAGCATAACTTTGTCCGTCTCTTACAATAAGCTGTGGGCAAGCAGTACAGAGACTTGAAGTTCAAATAGAAGCAAAGCATCGAATCTGCCGATAAAAGAGCTTCTTCCGTAAGAAGAGTCTTAATCTCCTTAGAATTGTACCGATAACCGATAATCAATCAAAATACCAAATGCCGCTGAAACACTGGACTAGGATCAAGTGTTGCAAACATCTCCCAACAAAAATAATCAGGCGTTGAACAATTCAGCGAGAGAGAGGCAACAGGAGTACTCTTAGGTTGAGACGCTTGGACTTGCTTCTAACTGGGAATCTTGAGTAGTTGTTTCTACGTAGGTTGTGTGGGTGTCGTGATTTTAGAGCTAGTTTTATGAAATACTTTCAATGCTGTAAGCCACCAGGTAGAAGCTTATTATCCCAAATATAGTACTTTATATAATTATTCATTCAGGGATTTTAGGTGACCGCAAAAACAACTTCTCAGATATCCCAAGTAACATTACCAGCAAGTATAAAGTCAAGACTACCTGAAGGACGTGCAAAATACCTATATGGAGATGATCTGTGGACACCCATCTTCATATATCAAAGCCAATACGTACAACCCACAAAATTCCAGTTCCGGTCTTGAAACCTAGAACACAAGGTCATGCAATCATTATCTATGAGCTTTCATTCTCAAACATCAAAGAGAACCTACAATGTTCTAGTCCCGAAACTGTTAGTATCACAGTATCATAGTCCAAGACTGATTAGAATTTATTCTTAAGGACAAAAAAGAGGCCTGATTACACCGAGAAAACAAGGGGACCAAAAGGGTCACTGAGCTTCCATAAGCAAAGAGTCAACTCATCGAACCAGCAATGTGATATTCTTGAAACCAAGCCATCAGTGTCAATATTTTCAAAAGTTAAACTATTCATTCATTAAGAAGCATTTTAGATCGAGAAAAATGGATTAGGAAACAGGCCATAGATCGATCTGGGTGGAAGGTGGAAGTGAAAACTAGAACAAATATTGAGACTCGCATTTGTAGGGATGTGACTCTTTTGCTCGCCCAGCCTCTCAGTGCTCAGAAATACTCATTACTTGTTCGAGTGAAATAATGGCAGAGAAATAACATTGTGTTTGTGGCATGTTTATTTTCCTATTTGGGAGTGCTGTTTTGTGGCAGTTGTTAAGAACGTGGTACAAATTAAGCCAATATGTATGCAAGTGCACTTGGCCCGAGAATTGAAGCGATCCATGAATAGATGGTGAACGATGGAATCCCTGAACCACTCGTGGATTTTATTGTGTTCAGGATAGTAACGGTTTGTGATGGGATACCAATAGGTTGACGCTGCAGGTAGTGGGAAAATGCCGCCATCTTAGTGTCTGGGGATGATACAAGGCACTTCCTGGCAGCGATTGGAGCTATTATACATAAAATGCTTCATATCAATAATACTTGACTACTTTGATCCGTTTTCTGGAGTGTGTTATAGCTGTTCCAGGATATCCAGATGGTACAAAAGTGAACAGACTAGTTCTTATATTGGACATTCCTCTCCAAGAATAAGAGCAAACTCAATAAAACTATTAGATAAAATCAGAAAGTTAATGCTCACATAAGGAGAATATTTCCCCATATATTTCATCATCTTCATCATCCTGAGGAACAGGAGCACTTCTCTCAGCCATCAACGTCTCCCTGACTGTGAAGGCTTCTTTGATTGTCATTGGCAATTTCTCCTTTGTAAGCTCTGAAATCTCCTTCTTCTCCTTTTCATCCATGTTCAAGCTTGGATCGTCCCACCAGTCTTTGTTCTGGAAGGGAACCATATCTGAGGAAATAACTTGATCATTATAAGGATCGCAGATAAAGAAGCATAGAATCTTTCTATGACCAGCTTTTGTTTTGTCCTTTAACTCAAATGGCTCAACGTGATGCTGATAGACATTTGGCCAAATGACAACCTTGTTAACCTCACTCTCAACCTCACCAATACTTCTCACAAGCTTATCACCATCGCTGAGTCCGTAGACATAATTGCACCCGAGATCATCACCTTGTTCATACATCGGTTCGGCAAATGCGGTTCTGAATGCCAGTTTTGATGTAGAAATGTTTTCGTTGTCAAAGTAGTAAATGATAGTAGCAACAATGTCTTCATTTATAGTCCCCTCCACGTGCCATGAACCGCCTGGATAAGTTGGCGAATCCGGAGAAAGCTCGATAGTTGCCAATTTGGTAATGACTTTCAACTCTTTGAAGTCAGTGATATCAAAATCGGAAATAACTGGATCTTCAGAGTATTCTTGGAAAACTTCACGGGCAAACAGTTCAATTCTCTTCTCCCAGAGTTCGTCAACATCGACATCTGAATCTGCTTCTGCTTGGGCTTCCAAGTCCTCAAAGTGATCATACATGTAGGTCTTACCATTTGTGGCATACAAATTATCACAAATTTCAATTGGGATACGATGGTAAGTTGGTGAGGCGTAATTTGCCAGGGCAAAGGCCAGGCCTGGAAGAGTCTGGTTAAAAATAGAAGAAAGAGTATTGTATAACTCGGCATGCTCAAGAGGATGAAGATTGTTAATGTAAGATGTGAACTTGTATTGGTCACCTTTTTTCGAAAGGATACTTGGGAGCCATTGGAAGTTTTTGGAAACACCATATGAATTTTCATGCAAACCTTTAGCATCTGGAATTGCCTTTGAGTATTCTGCTATCTTGAGCTTACCATCTTTTCTGATGACAGTGGTGCCGTACTGCACTGGGAATAAGGAAGGGTGAACCAAGTCTATGACTTTCTTGTCTGAGCCTGGATGGTAATCCAGGTCCGAGCCAAAGCTGTCATGAAGTTTCTGAACTTGTTCAATCAAGTCCGATCTCGTCTTGTTTTCAACAGATGTAACACTTGCGACGATTCTGTAATCGCATTGCATTGTGAAACCTGCCTTCTCGAGCCCTGGGTACTCATGCTCGACTCTCTCGACCCATTCCAACTCTTTCAAAACGTAGTCAAACAACTTGTCGATGATCTGGATGTCTGCAAACTGTTCTTTAAGTTCTGCTCTCCATTTGCTTGTAATTTCAGGATTCTTGTACTTGGTCTTCCACTGTGGTTTAGCACGAATTGCAGCAGACATCTGGTGCATTCTCCAATGGTTTAATGGCTGTGCCGGTGGGGCATCGGGCCCCCAGTTGCTGAACCAAGGATGCGGGAAGGGGGAAACACGAACAGATGGTTGCTTTGGAAGCATACTAATATTTCTAGCGTATACAGAGTCTTTTAAACGACCATGGCTTGGGACAAGTGGGCCAAGAGTCGCATCTTATAGTGCGGAGAGATCTAAATAATATCAAGGGGAGACGCTGTGGTTCTAACCGACCACGCGGGCGATCAATTTAGTCAATTTAGTCAATTTAGTCAATTTCATTGAGTTAATTTATGCAGATACTGGCTAGTACGCCGCTAGTAGTACCATTGGAGAGTTTAGTAGGTGCTATCTGTTTCCCCCCGATTCTGAGGAGATTCCAGAAGGTAGCACAGTACCTATTTACATTTTCTATTTACCCATAAGTCATCCTGATTTAATACTATCAACCCAATTCTGATCTGTTGAATTTACCAGTGCTCACTCTGCCCTCATCTCACCGTCATGTTATCGTCGTCTCATCTTAAGTCCTCTGGTAGAGCCGTACGTACGCACATAAAAGAAGAACAATGGAGATTTTTCTCTCGTTTGAGTGTCCGTTCTCATCTTAATCCGTGCAAGCGAAGGAATCAATCACGACACGAACAGCTGAGAGCTGAGAGCCTGAGAGCTGAGACTCCTGAAGGCTGAGACACCGGAAGAGGAAGAGGCTAGTGCTAGTGCTATAGCGCTATAGCCTATAGCTAACCGGGACTAGGGACTAGTCCAGCTGATGATGACGTGGTGACTGGTGACTCATCACCGGTCGGACTTTGGAGTCTGGGCTTGCCGTTGCTGGCCGTATCATACGGTACATTGCACATTGTATATGGTATATGGCATATGGCATATGGAATACGTATGGGTATATGGTATATGGAGGTGGGCGTCATCTGATCAGGTCATCGGCGGTGCGGGGTTGAAAACGAGACTGCTGCACTGCTGCCGAGTCTCCCTCTTATTATCGCGTCATCGCGTCTCTAGTCTCGAGTCTCTCCCCCTCACCCCTCACCTTTCATTCTGAGTCACAGAAGTCTCATACAAATTTTTTTTTCAGTTGAAAAGTTCACTCACTTTACGCTGCTTGATCGCATCGAGACATAACGTGGATGTATAAGTAAGCCCCATAGCCCACACATCTACACCAAAAAGTGGAAACGTGTGCTGCAACTCGAGGAGACTATGTTCAAGCGCAGTACAGCCATGTTCCAGAAAGCGACGAAACCTTACGCTAACATGCTTAAGGACCCTTCCACAAAGTACAAGCCTTTCCCACAGATTGCTCTCAAGAACCGCAAGTGGCCAGACAACACGATCAAGAAGGCTCCAAGATGGCTGACGACAGACCTGAGAGACGGTAACCAGTCCCTGCCGGACCCTATGAGCGTCGAGCAGAAGAAGGAGTACTTCCACAAGCTGCTTGAGATTGGTTTCAAGGAGATTGAGGTTGCCTTCCCATCTGCATCTCAGACCGACTTTGACTTTACCCGTTACGCCGTTGAGAATGCTCCAGATGACGTGAAGATCCAGGCACTTGTCCAGTCCCGTGAGCACCTGATCAAGAGAACAGTCGAGTCTCTTTCCGGCGCCAAGAACGCCATCATCCACGTCTATCTCGCCACATCTGACATGTTTAGAGACATTGTCTTCAACATGTCACAGCAAGAGGCGATTGAAAAAGCCGTGTGGGCCACCAAGCTCGTGCGGTCGCTGACAAAGGATGATCCATCGCAGCAGGCTACGAATTGGACCTACCAGTTCTCGCCAGAGTGCTTCTCCGACACGCCAGTTGAGTTTGCAGTGGAGATCTGTGAGGCTGTCAAGGCTGCATGGGAGCCAACCGAGGAGAACCCACTCATCTTCAACCTTCCTGCCACCGTTGAGGTTGCCACGCCGAACGTTTACGCTGACCAGATTGAGTACTTCCACACGCACATTTCAGAGCGTGAAAAAGTGTGCATCTCTACCCACTGTCACAATGACAGAGGGTGTGGTGTTGCTGCATCTGAGCTTGGTTTGCTTGCTGGTGCTGACCGTATCGAGGGATGTCTCTTTGGTAACGGTGAGCGTACTGGTAATGTCGACCTCGTCACCCTCGCATTGAACATGTACACACAGGGTTTGTCCCCAGGACTCGACTTCTCCGACCTCGAGTCTGTCATTGAAGTCGTTGAGAAGTGTAACAAGATCCCAGTGCACCCTCGTGCTCCATACGGCGGTGAGCTTGTCGTTTGTGCCTTCTCCGGTTCGCACCAGGATGCCATCAAGAAGGGTTTCGAGAGACAGCAAAAGTCCGACAGCCCACTGTGGAGAATCCCATACCTGCCATTGGATCCAAAGGACATTGGCAGAGACTACGAGGCAGTCATCAGAGTCAACTCGCAGTCTGGTAAAGGTGGTGCCGCATGGGTTGTGCTGCGTGCACTTGGGCTCGACCTTCCAAGACCATTACAGATCTCCTTCTCGACTGCTGTCCAGCAGGAGGCCGATGCATTGGGCCGTGAGCTGCGTGCCAGCGAGATTGTCTCTCTTTTCAAGAAGAGATACAACTTTGACAATGCTGGTCCAATCTCGCTGGGCGAGTACGATGTCCTCAAGAACCCAACGGTTGCCGATGGACGTATCTTCCGCGGTGACTTTGTCCTCGACAATGAGAACCGCATCACCACTGAAGGTCTCGGTAACGGTCCGATCTCGTCGTTCCTCGATGCCCTCTCGCAGTTCACCGGGTGCAAGCTTGGTGTGCAGAACTACACTGAGCACTCTGTCGGCTCTGGCTCCGGGTCCAAGGCTGCCACGTTCATCCAGCTCGTGTACGTTGACAATGACGGTGTCAAGCAGACGCGCTGGGGTGTCGGGCTCCACGAGGACGTTTCCCTGGCTGCCCTGACGGCCATCCTCTCCACCGTCAACTCCCTCATCACCTCTGGCGCCATTGAGCCAGAGTACCCGCAGGCTGAGGACTCCAAGGCCTCTGCGGCTGCTGGCAACACCCACTGAGCGTGGAAGACAGCACAAAAGCAAAAACCTCCACTTATTTATAAAAGGAACATCTAAAAAGAGATATACACGTCTATAACGGCTCATTGTAGAAGCAGAAAGTAGCCGCCGATGGCCCCCTCTACTGTTTTTTTTTCTTTTTTTTTCTTTGTTGGAAATCGTCCAAGTTGCCCTTCTCTCTCACACTCTTTTCCAACACTAAAAGTAAACAAGAGCTGCTCCCAGTGCCAAACACCACCGAGGCGGTTAGCTGTGTGTGAACTGAACGGTGATTTGCTGCTCACAGGGAGAAGATTCCACAGCATTGATCTCTTGCCGCTGCTTTGAAACTGCTACTACTGCCACCTCCCCGTTTCTGCTCATACCCGCCCACCAACTAGCCTACCGGCCTACCTGACTGCGACAATTGCACAGCAGCCGAACAGAGAGGAGAACACAGCCCGCTTGTACACGTGGTGATTACCCTTCTTTAACAGTCGCTTGACATCTTTGCCTTAGCCGCCGTTATACCCTTGCCTTAGCCGCTGCCCCCCTTTGCTTCTCCGACTTTTGTTTCCCTGCATCATGGCGCCAGCTTTTGACAGCGAGGTGCTGGAAAACCCAGAGCTGTACGGACTGAGACGCTCTGGCCGTCGCCACGTGAAACCTGCCAGCTTCATAGAGAGCGACCTCTCGGACGAGGACGACGGGTCCAAGGTGAGACTGCCTGCGAAGCGCAAGAAGAAGCGTGCTGAGAACCAGGATGCAGATGCGGATCTTGACATGCAGGACAATAGTGAATTGATCGACCAGGACTCTGACGAAGATGAAGATGATGACGATGACGACGACGAAGAGTTTGGCGTTACCGTCTCCAAGAAGCGCTTTGCAAAGAAACGCAAAGTGTCCAAGAAGACGAACAAGATCAAGACGCCGTTGACAGAGGAGATCCGCTTCAGCTCGAGAAACTCGCGTGTCGTAAACTACAATGTGGACAATGGTAACGATGACGATCTCCTGGAGTCTGAAGACGATGAAAACGACTACTACTATTACGACAACAACAATAGCAACTCGCTCGAGCCAGCGCAACGTGGTGTCGATATGGTGGTGGATCACAAGTTTGTTGATGAGTCTGCAGATCCTAACATGCCTCGAGACCTTGCACAATCGAAAAAGGACTTCAAATTCCTCATCAAGTGGCAAGATGAGTCGCATATCCACAACACATGGGAACAGTACTCGTCACTGATTGGATCAAAGGGTATCAAGAAAATTGACAACTACATCAAGCAGTTCATCATACTCGACTTCCAAATCCGTCATGATCCACTCACGACGCGTGAAGATATCGAAGCCATGGACATTGAACGTGAACGCAGGCTCGACGAGTTTGAAGAGTACAAGAAAGTGGAACGTATTGTCGACAGCGAGAGACAACTCAACGATGATGACGAGGAAGTTTTGAAATACTTTGTCAAATGGCGTCGTCTCAACTATGATGAGGCCACTTGGGAACTTGCAGATGAGATTGTCAAGTTGGCTCCCCAGGAGGTGAAACAATTCCAACAACGTCTCCAGTCAAAGATATTGCCATCCATGTCCTCCAGTTATGGTACTTCAAGACCAAGGTTCGAGAAGCTTATCGTACAACCCAAGTTCATCAAAGGTGGTGAGTTGCGTGATTTCCAGTTGACAGGTTTGAACTGGATGGCCTTCCTTTGGTCAAGAAACGAGAATGGTATCCTTGCCGATGAGATGGGTCTTGGTAAGACTGTTCAAACTGTTGCATTCCTCTCATGGCTCATCTATGCTCGTCGGCAAAACGGGCCACACATTGTTGTCGTCCCATTATCAACAGTACCGGCATGGCAGGAGACATTTGAAAAATGGGCACCAAGTCTCAATTGTGTACACTACATGGGAAACACAGAGGCCAGAAAGACTATCCGTGATTATGAGTTCTACAACAACAAAAAAGTCAAGTTCAACGTGTTGCTTACAACTTACGAGTACATTCTCAAAGACGCTGCAGAGCTTGGTGCTATCAAGTGGCAATTCCTCGCTGTGGATGAGGCTCATAGATTGAAGAATGCAGAGTCGTCATTATATGAGGCTCTCAACTCATTCAGAGTTGCAAACAGAATGCTCATCACTGGTACTCCTTTACAGAACAACATTAAGGAGCTTGCTGCTCTTGTTAACTTCCTCATGCCAGGAAAGTTCCAGATTGATGATGAAATTGATTTTGAGTCCGGAGACCAAGCACAAGAGGAGTATATTCGTGATTTACAAACGAGGTTGAAGCCATTTATTCTCAGACGTTTGAAGAAGGATGTTGAAAAATCATTACCATCAAAGACTGAACGTATCCTCAGAGTTGAACTATCAGATCTTCAGACACAGTACTACAAGAACATCTTGACTAAGAACTATGCCGCTTTGAATGCCGGCTCGAAAGGGTCTCAGATATCTTTGCTCAACGTTATGAGTGAACTGAAAAAGGCATCCAACCACCCATACCTCTTCTCCGGTGCAGAGGAACAAGTACTGGCAAGATTTGGCGACCCATCTGATGGCAATATTCACTCGCGTGAGGACATCCTTAGAGGTCTCATCATGTCTTCTGGTAAGATGGTGTTACTCGACCAGCTACTGACACGACTCAAGAAGGACGGACACAGAGTACTTATCTTTTCCCAAATGGTTCGAATGCTTGATATCTTGGGTGATTATCTCTCGATCAAGGGTATCAACTTCCAGAGACTTGATGGTACTGTTCCATCTGCTCAGCGTCGTATATCGATTGACCATTTCAACGCTCCAGATTCTACCGATTTGGTCTTCTTGCTTTCCACAAGAGCTGGTGGTCTTGGTATCAACCTTATGACAGCAGATACTGTGATTATCTTTGACTCTGATTGGAATCCACAAGCGGACTTGCAGGCCATGGCCAGAGCGCACAGAATTGGCCAGAAGAACCACGTTATGGTTTACAGATTTGTCAGTAAGGACACAGTCGAAGAAGAGGTTCTTGAGCGTGCTAGAAAGAAGATGATTTTGGAGTACGCCATCATTTCTCTCGGTGTTACTGCCAACGTCAACCAGAACAAGAAGAACGAGCCATCTACAGGTGAGCTTAGTGAGATTCTTAAGTTTGGTGCTGGTAACATGTTCAAGGCTAGCGAAAATCAGAAGAAGTTGGAAGACTTGAACTTGGATGATGTCTTGAATCATGCAGAGGACCATATCACAACTCCTGACCTCGGTGAATCCAACCTTGGTGGTGAAGAGTTCTTGAAGCAGTTTGAAGTCACAGACTACAAGGCAGATGTTGATTGGGATGACATTATTCCTGCGGAGGAGCTCGCCAAGCTTAAGGAAGACGAGAAGAAGCGTATTGAAGAACAGTACCTTCAAGAGCAAATCCAGATGTATGCAAGAAGACAGGCTGCTATTAATAAGATGCAGAATCCTGGTGCATACAACCAAGATGATGACGATGATGATAATAACGATGATGATGATACATCCAAAAAGTCAAACAAGAAAAAGAAGGACTACAACAAGATCACAGAGAAAGAGGTCAGAGTCATTTATAGATGTATTCTCAAGCTTGGTGATTTGTCTACCAAGTGGGATGACTTGATCCAAGAGGGTACACTATCGGAGAACAAGAATCCTGAACTATACAAGAAGGCGTTTGCCGATTTGATTGAGACCTCCAAGGAACTTGTCAAAACTGAAGAAGAGCGTCGTACCAAGACTCTTGCCGAGTTGGAAAAAGCTGCTATGGAATACAAGGAGAAGGAGAAGAGCGGCGAGACTGCTTCGCTGCCTGCTGGCCAGAACCCAATGTCAATATGGTTGGCCAAGCGCAAGGAGCGCAAGGCCATTCTCTTTGAGTACCAAGGCGTCAAGAACATTAATGCCGAGTTGCTTATTTCCAGACCCGAGGACATGGAGCTTATTCATCAGGCTGTTGCTAGCTTTGACGAACCACTTCATTTCAAGTTTAACACCACGATTAAGCCGGTCCATGGCTGGACATCCAAGTGGACTCAGCATGATGACGAGATGTTAGTTGTTGGTGTTAGCAAGTATGGCTATGGTTCTTGGGTTCAAATCAGAGATGATCCATTCCTGGGTCTGAGTTCTAAAGTGTTTTTGAACGAAGTTGGTACTGCGCCGGGGACGAAGAAGAAAGCCAAGGCTGAAAGTGAAGTGACAATGCAGGAAGCTGATGACTCTAAGAGCCATTCACAGATTAAGATAGAGTCTGAAGTTTCAAAGGATGAGTCGCAAGTGCTGTCTGGTACCACTACTGCAAACACAACAATTGAGACATCTGCTGCTGCTGCTGCTGCTGCTGCCACTGCCCCTGCTACTGCTACCGTATCATCTGATGCTGCTGACAAGCCAAGTGTTCCTTCAACGGGTGATGACTCCAACGATACTGCCGTTAAGAAAGAAGATCTTCCAGCCGAGAAGAAGAAGGTGGAGAAGGATGAAAAGAACACCAAAAAGGTTCCAGGTGCTGTTCACTTGAGCAGAAGAGTTGATTACCTGATCAGCGTGTTGAAAGGTGGTGACACAGATGATACTGCTAGCAACACACCTGCACCATCGACTCCAATTGCAACGGAAGTCAAGAAGAGAGTGAGAAAACCTAAAGCCGAGGGTGCTGCTACAGCTAAGACCACCGGTGCTAAGGTTA
Organism: Petasospora euphorbiiphila; assembly: GCA_030556625.1. Classification (NCBI taxonomy): domain Eukaryota; kingdom Fungi; phylum Ascomycota; class Saccharomycetes; order Phaffomycetales; family Wickerhamomycetaceae; genus Petasospora; species Petasospora euphorbiiphila. The sequence continues at coordinate 49,206 of JAKTUJ010000042.1, read as the reverse complement.
TTAAGCCTAAAGCTGCAAGAGCCAAGACACCTGATGGGGCAAAGGTTCACAAGCGTGTGAAGAAGGTTGATGACAAGTTGATGAAGAAGCTTCCAACGGGTCCTGCATCCATGGCGAGGGAGAAGGATAGAGAGAAAGATAAAACACATAAGGAGGTACCGGTATCTGATGAAGGTTACGAGAGCATGGATGAGCAAAAGTGCAAGACTACGTTGGACCCAATGCGCCATTCATTGAAGAGACTCAAGAAGGGACCTACGGGACTGGACCGTAAGGAGTGGGCCCACATTTTGAAGACAGAGCTCTTGAATGTTGGTGACTTCATTGAGAAGGTTGTTGGCGGTGCTGCTGGGAACAAGGAGAAATTGTCAAAACATCTTTGGTTCTACACGTCGCACTACTGGCCGAACGCCAAGGTGAAGAGCAAGCAGATCACGTCGATGTACCGCAAGTTGAAGGGCGCAACGCACGAGTGAAAAGTGGGAAAGAAGGGGAGAAGAGAACTATATGAGACTCTGTAATGCATGAAGAACGCGCTTTGTTAAAAGTGTACCTGAGTTTTGATCGAATGCGTCATGACCGCATCGTAGTTCCGAATCGGGATATCTGTAAACAAGCGAGAAAGGACCCCAGCCTCGACCTCCGGGTTGCTCCAAATTCCAAATTCCAATGGGTGGACTGGAAGCTCAACAAGGATAAAGTGCACATTCCGTTCTCTATTTATTTACTCTTGAGGTTACATTTCCTGACTTGGTGAGAAAGTCTCAGAGTTATTGGAACGACGTTGCATCAAGAGAGACTGCTAGTCAAGAGGGAGATAATCAAATATTGATCAGCTGGTTACAGGAATTGGCAGGGACGAGACAGTAACCAGCGAGGAGCGTTCTATACTCATACAGTGAAGGAAGACAACAGTGTTCATCGTTACCGCAAGATCTCATTGCAAAGAGGAATAAGAAGCAATGACGATACGCAAGACATACTATTCTGAAACAGAAGCAGAGCCTCAAAGGCAAGGGGAGAACAAGCAGGAAAAGAAACCAGCAAGCGAGATTTCTATGCACATCACGGCACTTGTTGAGGACTTCATTGAGTTCCTGAACCTCGAGGGTGCGTACACTGTTCTAAAGAAGCTTAGTACTGCACTCGGACAGTTGATCGTCAACTCGCCATATGTGACTACAGAATGGAAAGGACAGCTTCACTTCCAGAGTTTCTTCTTGGGGTTTGGCAGCTTCATGCTCATGATGTTCGTCTACCCATACACAACCAAGTACTATGCCGTACTAGGGTCATTGATGAAACATCTTGCAGTGCTGTGTGCAGTGACTTTTCTTTTCAACTACCTTGCCCGTCACAAGTCATCATCAACAGCAACAAATGATGAGTCTTCAAAGCGCAAACCGGTCGAACACAAGTTTACAGAGCTGGAGTACGCTGTCAAATCTTCTGAGCCAACACGACCAGCATCACCAGTGAAGAAATACCGAAGAGCACTTCCCCGTCGTGAGACAGAACCAGCACCAAGAAGATCGTCTACTGGGTTCAGTCCAACTGATGCTCAGATGCTAGTAAGCATGACTGAAGAGCAGCAATTCCGTGAAAGAGCGAGAGTGGATGCCCCAACGGCGACCCGGAGGGCTACGGAAGATGGGTACGATAGGTTTATGAGTGGGGCAGTGAGAGAGGAAGGGAAAAGAGACATGTACAACAACTTCATTGGCGATGCGGCCAAGAGAGATCTGGAAAGACAAAAGTACAAGAACTTTGTTGGTGCTACAAGGGAACATATTGTTAAAAAGATGTGAATGCTTTTCCCTGCATTTCTTTATAACGGCGTGGATATTTTTGATAATGGATAATGAAACTTACGACTGGGAACTCATTAGTAGCTCTGGATTCTAAACACTCAGTTCAATCCAATTGAATAGTTATGCTACTGTCGCATTCTAATTCCTAGCACTTATTAACCTTTTTTTCCTTTTCTTTTAACGGACATAAAACAAATTACATTGACATGCTAACTTAGAAGTTTGGACCTGGGATCTCGAAAACAACCTGCTTACCGGTCAATTTGTTGTAGATGGACTGGAAGGACTCCAACTTGTAGTCGACAGACTGGGTGTTCTTGGAGTCCAAGAGGACCTTCTGGATCTTGTTACCACCAACAAGGTATCTGACTCTCTTACCAATGATCTCAGTTGGGAAGACCAAGTCCTCCAAGATCTTGTCGTGGACAGCAGACAAAGTTCTGGATCTTGGTCTCTTCTGGAGCTGTCTAGAACGACGGGATGGCTTTGGCAAGATTCTGCGCTCAGCCAAGAAGACAACGTGACGGTCTGGGAACTTCTTTTCAAGCTCACGGGTCAACTTAGCCTGGACCTTGTGGTAAGCAGAGACAGATGGGACTGGGACGAAGATGGCAATAGCCTTCTTACCACCGGCAACGTCAATCTAAAAGGGGATGTTAGTATTCTGGTTTAGTTGTGGGAGCGTCGTCACAGATGGCAGATGGTTCATGACATGTGTCCAAGGGATCCAATCTGGTTATGAACTGTCGGTTACTTCGTAATCATAATTCTGATCTGACTTGAATTAGATCATGTGTCTGTGTGAATTGTGTTTGCCATTGTTGTCGTAATATGAAAGTTCGTGATTGATCTGTTGCATTGTTTCTTGATGGACAAACTGATTGATAATACGGTGCTTCTATCCTCCTTCACTTCGCTCTTCTCTCTGCAGAACATGTGTGCTCATTCATCATCCTTGTTGATCATCTGTGACGCTTAAACTCCAAACTGCTATTGACATACCTCTCTGATGGACTTGAACTGGAGGGTTCTAAGGTCGGCCTTCAACTCGTGGGAGTTGGACTCGAGGTCAAGGAAGGCCTGGGCAACCTGCAACTCCAACTCGGATGGCTTCTCGTTCAAGATCTTAGCAGCAGCAGACATCTTTGTACTGTGTAGTTAATCGGCCTTCTCGTCTTCAAAGCTTTGTGTTGACGATGGAAAGTTTTTGTATTTTTCAGCCGGGAGGCCCCGCTCGCTCAACTTTGCACACTGGGACTGCTATCGCAGGGCAGCATAACCGCACTTTCTTTTGCAAAAGCGGCAACAGCGCGTGTTAGGGCCACACTTATCCCAGATGCCACGCGGAAGTGTGGTGTCCAGATGTATTAACGGTACCCTCTTGAACACCACGTGACTATAATGCTTAGGGCAACCATTGTGGAGCAGCGTCCAATTGCTACGGGCAACAGGGCCATCTTTATGGGTTGCGCATCTCCGGGACTCCAGGATTTTGCAGGAGCTGTGCTCTGCTGTTCTTTGAGTGATGAGTTGTGTGGATGATCAGTAGGCTGAGCAGACGTTTCCTTCATACAACAGCCTTGTTGAGAATGCCACTGATTCCCTACACAGAGCTCAAGCCTCTGGGCGATTTGACCGAGGAGTCCAAGCGTTTGGCAGCCTACAGAGCTGTTGATGACAACTTCCCACCAAGTGCTAAAGTTGTTGGTATCGGCTCAGGTTCGACTGTTGTCTACGTTGCCGAGCGTATTGGCCAGAGAGACGACAAGCAGAACTACGTCTGTGTTCCAACAGGGTTCCAGTCCAAGGCGTTGATCATCGACAATGGACTACAGTTGGGCTCGATCGAACAGTTCCCTGATATCGACATTGCATTCGATGGTGCCGATGAGGTTGACACACAGGTGAATGCCATCAAAGGTGGCGGTGCGTGCTTGTTCCAGGAGAAGCTCGTTGCATACTCTGCCAAACACTTCATCCTCGTTGCGGATTTTAGGAAGAAGTCCAAGAACTTGGGTGTAAATTGGGTCAAAGGTGTTCCAATCGAAGTGGTTCCAAGCTCGTATGTCTACGTTCAGAATCAACTAAAGGCGCTTGGTCCAGAGAAAGTTATCCTGAGACAAGGTGGTTCCGCAAAAGCAGGCCCAGTCATCACGGATAACAACAACTTCCTGATCGATGCGCACTTTGGCGCCATTGAAGATCCAAAAGCCCTCCACGAGAAGCTGATTAACATTGTTGGTGTTGTGGAGACAGGTTTGTTCTTGGACCATCCAGATAAGGCATACATTGGTGAGCAAGATGGGTTTGTCACTGTGAGAACGAAGCAGGGCGATGTTACTTTGTAGATTGAACAATTGAAGCTCATGTCAACGAAAATAAAAGTAGAACTCCTATTAAAAATAAAGTTAAATCAGATATTACTGATGAAAATATGTCCAAATGAAGATTGAAGAATACAGGAACATAACAAAGCAAAAGAGGTGCACACAAGTCAAAAATCAATGCGATGCCTTAGTACGAGCAGCAGTTTGCTGTTTGTGGGTATTGGCGAGCCAGCTCAAACCTTCCACAAGACCTTGTCCAGTGAGTGCGTTCGATCCAATCACGGCATATAGTTGTGAATCCATCAAGTTCTTCAATTCGAGCATCTCAGCAATTTCCAACACTGTTCTGGACCCTGGTACGTCTTGTTTATTGGCAAAGACAAGCAACGAGAACCCCTTTGCACTCGCCGTGGACTTCAACTCCCTAACGACTTTATGGAGATGCTCCTTTGTCTCTTGGAATCTCTCAGGATCGGATGCGTCAACGACATAAACCAGTGCGTTTGTCTTTGGGTAGTAGTGACGCCATAGCGGACGCAGACGATCCTGTCCGCCAACATCCCACATGTTGAACTTGACATTCTTGTACTGGAAAGTTTCGACGTTGAATCCGACAGTTGGCCCTGTTGTCTTGATCTTGTCCAGTTTGAGCTTGTAAAGGATAGCTGTTTTGATAAGTTAGCATCACGGCGACCGAGATCTGGGAGTCGGGGGGAATGAGAAACTCACTTGTTTTCCCGGCACTGTCGAGACCAAGCATCAGTATCCTGTAGAATTGTTGTTAATATCCACTTGCAAGAATTCATCGTCAATGCCACTCACTTCATTTCCGTTGTACCAAAGAGCTTCCCCTAAGCATTGTTGTTAGTCCAATATGTCCCCTGGATACCAGATCTTGGATGAAACACGCACCATGAGCTTCGACACAGATCCACCCATCTTGGACTATATCTTTACCCTTCACGATACGGATACTAGGGAGATGAATACAACTGGGACGACAATGAGAGAGTACTATCGGCAGACTGAAACAGATAATGGAGAAACCTTCTGCGGCAGCTGGGTGAATGCGTTTCGCGTTTTGGTCCGTGTACAAATGTGCTTCATCTCTTTTGCCGGCAAAAGGAGCGTGCATTACCCCCTGATTTTATTTATATAGTCGTTACCACTGGGTAACAGGTATAGATAACCAGCAGTCGCATTCCACATGTAAACCTCTTCGCCCATTGTGCGGTGCAAAAAGGCCTCAGTGGGTCTCCGACGCCTCGGACTTTAGTGCCCACCTCCCGGTGCATCTCAGTTTCACTCGAAATCCACATAACTCGTTGGGAACAAGCCACTCACTCCGTTCAGCTCTCCCTCCGTCCAGCCGGCGTCGTCTGCCTTGAGCACCTCGATCCGGTCGCCGGCCCTTATGCTCAGCTCCCCGTCCTCCTCCGCCGTGTAGTCGAATTTGGCGACGCAATAGGACACCTTACGAGCTCCTTTACGAGGGGACACAGCAGGTGGTTCTCGCTTCCTCTCAGCCACTGTGGCTACCTGAATGTAAGAAGTAGGAACGAGTCCTCTCGACCCGTCACTTTTGGAGATCTCGGTCCATCCCGAGCCGTCGTCCGGCGTCACAACGGTGAACTGCTCCTGCGCAGAGATGGTGGCCTCGTCGGCTCCTGTGGCCTGATACGCATATAGAGCAGTGCCCTGCAGAACAGTTCCCTGTGTCGTAGCCGACGAGGAGACAGACGCTCCCCTGTTTCTCAACAATGAGCCGATCTTGAAATTGGAAGAGTGATGCGACTTGCCTGACACAATCGATTCCCCATCGCCAAACGTGTCGTTCCCTGCACCAGCACTCAGATCCTGGACGACTTCTTTCTTTGAAGGTCCGCCTTTAAGACGCGCCAAAAACCCTCTTTTCTTTGTAGTGATGGTGAGATTGTCCAAAGCGAGGTCCTGGTCACCGGCATTGTTCTCAATGGTTTCAATCTCGACTTGAGCGGAGACATGCGCAGTCTCATCAACGACAAAGCGTTGAAGCGTTGTCAAATACCCACCGAGGGAATCCATTGAGGCTTTAAACTCAAACTCTTCATCACTCTTTGTCTTCAACTCTGTTCTCTTTTGCGATAATGCATTCAACTGTTCTCTTTCGCTTTCCAAAATCTGATCGTACTTGGCCACATTTTTGTGCGCTAAAACGAGCAATCTCTTCAAAGCCTGTACTTCTGCAGGCTTAGTGATGAACTGCTCATCATCATGCCAGATCGAGGATGGAATGTAGTAAAAATCCTGTGGTTCAGTCCACTGAACCTGGTTATGCTTGATGAACATTGCAGAATCCAAGTGTGGTTGGTTTTCAGCAACAACAGTCATGGTACTTTCCAATGCCTTTGTATCTCTAGTGTTACGATTCATTTGCAAGACAGAAGCATTTCTCCATAGTCTATTCAATTGCATCGTCTTGAATTCAGAGATGTCTTGCAAGAGATCCAGGACTTCTGGAAGATCCTGGTAGTAGAACTTATCCTTGACTCTGTTGGCAATGTTGATCTTGAGGAGATACTCGTTCTTTGCCACATTCATGTCTGTCTCCTTTTCGGTCAATTTACGTTGGTACTTGTCCTTATTACCTGATTTTTCAGCTTTTGATCTGGTGGCCTCCATCGCTGTGCATTTCTCATCATAGTTCTTCTTGGCCTTAGTGACGGTGTCAAACACCTCTGTTTTCTGTTGAAGCAACGTATCATTGTACAAGTTCTGCACTCGCAATTGAAGCATCTGACACGATTTCTGCAATGCCAACACCTGATCTGCAGCTTTTATCGAGAGTTCATTGGCAAAGTTGAGATGGTTCTTACCCATCGTCTCCGTTTGCGACAACACCTCTGTCCACGCCACCAAAGTGGCGCTCTCCAACGACCCAGGCGTAAGCTTCGGATGATCACCCACAGAGACACCTGTTGTTCTTGCGGCTTTCTTCTTCAAGAATTCAGCGCTGATTCGTTGTAATTGCGCAGCATACTCCTTTTCGACTTGTGACCGTTGTCTGTAGAACTGCTCAACGTCCGTCAACAACCCGAGATTGTTCTCAAGCCAATTGTCCGTCTCTGCAAACGAGTCCTTCAAGGAGTTCCCGATGCTCACACTCATTGTCGTTTATCCACTTGTTGTGATAGATGTGTTACAAAGAGATCACAGAACTGCCCGGCCCCTAATTTTCGGGACGTTGTCGACAGAGAAAAGTGTTAGGCAGCCCTGGCAAAATCTGCTAATATCGTTGTATTTAATTGCAATAAATGGGCAGTGGAAGGGAATATTGTTGTGTGATATCCAGAAATATTTGGTTTCATTAATATGTCAACTGAGGTCTTTCCAGAGTTCCAATCGGGTTCTTTTGGTGCTGCAACGGTCGATGCTTCTTCACCGACGAGCTCTTGTTCGCACCCAGATGGATTTAACCAGCGTATTACCATAGAGGCCAGTATGAGTCCTACATAGTAGATTTAAACCATAGGAACACCAGACCACCAACCTAAAGAACAAGAGAAGAGAAAAGTGTTGATCTTCTTTGTGTTGACACAAAGATGGCGCCAACAGGAGAAGAGCTCCGGCCACCGGGCGAATTCGAGAAAAAAAGCCCACAAAGAAGACGAAGAGCGGAAGCAATCGCTGAGGAAACAACGGCGCTTCAACCAGGAACCCATTGCTTTCGCTCATTGAACCCTCCAGTTGTGTCTTCTAGCAACTACTTATAACACCATCCAGTTTGTGAGAATAGCCGCCCGCTGCAAGTACACGTGGCTGCCAGAAGAGAAGAGAAAGAGAAAGAGAGAGACCCCTTTGCTGGTAACTGCAAAGTGCTGTGCTGACTTTCCACGTTGAAGAGAACACCTGCTTACCTCAGGGCAAGTGCCACAGGCTTTGTGCCACAGCTCCACCGCTTCCCCCGTCTGGCCACAGGAGACCGCCATTACTGGTCCAAGGCCCGCAAGCTCAGACACAGGTTGAAAGCGGCAAAGCTTGCTAAAGAGCAAGAGGCCACCAGGATGACAGACAACGGGACGGCCCGCTCCAAGCGGCAGCGGCTCTACGACTTGGTCAAGACGACGAAGGACGTGTACATCCCGACGATCTCAAGCACGATCTCCCAGTTGGCAAACGAGGCCACCACGAGGGCCCTCAGTTACGCTGACGGAGACTCATCATCTCCAAGAGAAGTGCACGTGAACACCGACACCAAGGGCGCTCAGATCCTGCTGTACCCGCACTTCACGAGACATGACCCGGACAATGGCGAGTATCACACCCAAGTGCACGGGTGGGTCTTCTCTTCTGAGGGTTCTACCAGGAAGAAGAAGCTCATCTATACACTTGCAAGACAGTTGGCAAAGACAAACAACGGTGCTGTTTCCGACATCACTGCAGGACAGTTGGAGGAACAACTCAGCACAATTAACGATGATGACGCTAGCACGATATCTTCAACTTCCTCTGAACCAGTCTCCGCAGCAAGCGCAGGCAGCATCAGGCCCTTGAAGCGTGCCGGTACCTCATCGAGTGAATCGTCAATGGCGTCGGTTCAATCGGAGACGGACGAGGTGCTCAAGGAGAGAATTGCCAACTTTGTCAACAGATCATTGGGATACACCGAGTTGATCGTGGCCGTTGGTGGGAAGAATAGAGACGATATCGTAATGGTCAACTTGCTCACGGACCCAAACGGTAACTTCAACACTGACGTTGATACGCCATTCAAACCAACATACGTCCAGGTGGCCCTTGCCAGCGACGAGAAGATCTTTGTATTTGCAAACACAATATTCCCTGGTACTTCTAAATATGGTGTCATCAGTGACATTGATGACACGATTAAGCACACTGGTGTTTGCGGTGACAAGAGAACCATTTTCAGAAACACATTCACTGAAAGCATGGAAAACTGGGAGATTTGTGGTGCAGCTGATTGCTACAGATACCTTTATCAGAAGTACGATATGCCGTTCTTCTACGTTTCCAACAGTCCTTACCAACTCTATTCGAACTTGCTAAAGTTCTTTGACTTGTTTGAATTTCCGAAAGGCTCGATGTATTTGAAGAAATACAGTGGGAACATTTTGAACTCTTTCTTCGAACCATCACATACAAGAAAGAAAGCACCATTGGAGAGAATAATGGAACATTTCTCAGATAAGAAGTTCTTCCTGGTTGGCGACTCCTCAGAGCAAGATTTGGAGGCATATACAGACATGGCAAGGGCGCATCCAGACAAGATTGCAGCAATCTATATCCGTCTCGCTGAGAATTCGATGAGCATAGAAACTTTCAAGATCCTTGTGGATGTAATCAACAAGAGAAGCATACCGCTTCATGAAACGGCACAGGACATTGAAGACAAGTTGAAGCAACTCCAGACAAGTGAACAGAATTTGATCGACATGGATGATGATACAACACCACCCATTTCCAAGGAGCACATGGCTAAAATCATGGAGGACTCCAAGGTGAAATCGGAAATGGTAGGTCAAGGTGCAGCGGACTTGGAGCAAGGTTCAGGTGACGCTTACTTTGCGACATCCAGCAGCGCCTTACCAGTTGATAATTCACCATCCACACAATCGGAATCAACACAGAAACGTTCTCCTCCTCCACTTCCCTCAAAACCAAAATCACTGCAGTCACTTCATATTTCCCCAACTTCAGCTGATGGCCCTGCATCGTCATCTTCTTCTGGTTCGAAGGCCCCACCATTGCCAACAAGACCAGTTCCTCCTCCACCGCCACCAAGAAGAAGAGCTGGACCAACAAAATCACGTTCCCTGGATCAGACACCACCTCCTTCATTCAATTCAAACAGCATTGGAGATGTTGAAAGTGAAGAGTGGATTTCTCGTATCCTTACATCACTTCTGATTCTCAGAAAGGCGGGTGACATCCAGTTGAAGTTGTTTGTTGAGTTTAACGAAATCCAGCAAGATATCGTTAACTACATTGAATCACATCAATCATCGAAGTCGAGCGAGGAACATTAGGACTCGCAATAAAAGGGTTGCGTTTCTTTGTTGATCATTCACCAAGTGTAGTTTTTCCTACATCACTATTAAATATTAAAGGATAGAATATACTGACATTAAACTAACCAAGTGCCACATCCAAATACAAAGAAAATCGTTACAATGTATAAAGGTGTGGGAGAAAAACATGCAAGAGTTATGATGTGACGTTTGTATGTGCGCTCATCAGGCTGCAGCTTCTACTGCGGCTTCTGATTTTGGTTCTACATCCTCTTTCTTGCTCTCCACACCATTACCAGCATGCACCTCTTCCTTGTTCTCCTCTGGAGTATCAAATGTTATGTTCTTACCATCACCGTAGTCCTTAATATTCTCATCAGTTTCGTCAATGACCTTTCTAAACTGTGACATATCGAATGCAACCTCAGAGTCATCGTTGTTCTCCTCAACATATGGCTTGTTGAGGAACTTCTGTTCAAAGATTTGTCTTCCTGTAAGTCTCACCTTAGCAGCAGCCTTCTTACTCTCATTCAACTTCTTGATTTCGTTTTCTTTCTTCCATTTTTCAAAGGACTCCACTGTGATAGGCGTAAGACCTGTTTTCGGCAATTTCTCCCTCTCAGTTTCAATGAACTCTTCCAGTGTGATTTTTGGTTGAGAGTCTGCAGCCATCTTCTCCAATCTCTTCTGTTCCTTGGTCTTCAAGACAAATCCTTCGGGCAAAGAGTGCTTGTACATACACTGATCACCATTGTTCGGACAAATCCAGAACCAACCGTACTTGCCATCCTCAACGGCCTCGATAAAGTGCTTACACACCTTATCCGTCGTCGTTCTATTGTTTCCATGCTTGGACTTAATGACGGATCTAAGTTTCTCCTCATCCCATTGCTCCATTGTATCAGCTTCTTTCTGCTTTCTGTCATCGGTGTACAAGTCCTTCTTGGTGGCTCTCTTTCCAATGTTCATGTCATGGGAGAACTTACACTTTGCACCTTTAGTACACTTACCATCTCTGAAGTTTACACATAAAACTGTCTTTGGATCGACACCAAATGGCACTCTCTGTTGAACTTGGGCCCTAAGCAACAGTTCTGCTTCTTTCTTTGCGGCTTCTGCAGCTTTCTTCTCTGCAGCTCTCTGCTTCGCCATAGCAAGCTCTTTCTTTGCCTGGGCACTGCTCATGGCAGTCTGCTCGACTTCACGAACAAACTTCTGGACTTTGGAGGACTTGTTTTTCTAGAATTCTGGTGTTAGTTCTATCGTTCATATGTGGTTGGAGTTCTCTTCATCCTGCACTTCACTTACGTTCTTCAAGCCAAACGTCTTGTCCTCCACTTTCTTCTTAAGGTCCTTCTTCGGAGCATTCTGCTTATTCTTCTTTGGCGGCATTCTTCTTATTAATCTTCCCAGACTCTTGCCTATAAGCTTCCACGAGTCCGATCAAACTCATCAACCTCAACTTTTCACTTTGGAGTCGTTGATTAAAAAAAAAAAAAAAAAAAACAGGGAAGAAAATGGTATGCGCCACATATGATAATCCCCTTACTCCGACTTTTGATCTAATTGGAGATTGGGAAGTAGATTAGAGAGAATATCTCTATATACAAAGTATATTACTACATAAAGATCAGCAATACCAAAAGAGCAAACATTACCATAGCATAGAAGTGTGAGTTGTGGCCAACAACCGAAATCAGCTGTTAGTATGCTAAACAACACTAAACAATTAAATGTCAAAACACGAGACAAGGCAAGAAACTTCCAAACTGAAGAAAGAAGGAATAACGTAGGAGAGAATATTAAATGAGAATAGCCAAAAGAAGACTTCCAGCTATGGTTACCAATGAGAGTGAACGGCTCGATCCAGATCCATCACCATAAGTAGAAATAACAGCCGAGGTGGATGACAAGGCTTCAGGTGCCAACTCCGAGGCCAAAGAGCCTGCTGGCGAAGTGAAGGCATTCGTAGATATGGTATTCGTACCGCCATCTTCACTTGTCGTCGATTGCAATGCTCCAGCAGCAATAGTAGTCACACCTTCCGAGGCAATGTATGTAACAGTACGTGGTGGTGAAATTGTAGCAGCACCGGAAGATATACCAGTAGCAGCATCAGTAACAGCGCCAGTAGCAGTATCAGTATCAGTATCAGCATCAGTAGCATGTGCTCCTCCTGGGTTTGTTGTTGCGTAGACCACATCAGTCTTGGTTATACCCTTAGAATCAGTGAATGTTGTAGAGTAAGAGTATGTGACTGCCTGCGTGATGGTGGTCACACCAGTCACATAGTTGGATCCTGAATCAGTGCTTGGATAGAAGGAAACAACACCTGTAAGAGAATTTCCATCAGAATCCTTGAATGTAGTCGTATAAGGATATGGAACTGTGAGCGTATGAGTAACAGCGTCTGTGGTGGCCAAAGTTGACTGACTTCTATCTGTGCTTGATGCCTTGAAAGTATGCCCGGTAGAATCTGAGTCTGTTGCAGCTGAGCTATGGAAAGAAGTCAAAGAAGCATCGAATGGTTCAACAGACCCAAATGACGATTCAACAGAAGAGAACTCCGAAGAAGAAACAGATGAAGACGCCGAATAGGAATCAACTGAAGAAGACACCAGTGAGGATCCTGAAGAGGGTTTAAGAGAAGAAGAAACCACTGAAGACTCTGAAGATGGTTCAATGGAAGAAGACAATGAAGCAAAGTCCGAAAGAGGTCCAACAGATAACAGTGACGAAGACTCGGAAGATGAATCCGCAGAAGACCAAGCTGATGATTTAACCGTAGAAGACACTGATGAGGTCTCTGAAGATGATTCATCAGAAGAAGACTCTAAAGACGAGTTAACAGAAGACGATCCCGAAGTAGAATAGGACACAGAAGACGATTCAATAGAAGAACCAGAAGCATCTTCTACTGACGAGGATACTGATGAGGACAACGGTTCAATGGAAGAAGATAATGAAGCAAAGTCTGAGCGTGGTCCCACAGATAACAGTGACGAAGACTCAGAAGATGAAACAACAGAAGACGAAGCTGATACTGATGAGGACTCTGAAGCAGGTCCAACAGAAGAAGACTCCGAAGTGGACACTGAAGTAGACTCGGAAGATGAGTCAACGGAAGATGAAACCGAAGGTTCAGAAGTAAATACAACAGAAGACTTGGAAGATGGTTCAATCGAGGAAGATACAGATGAAGGTTCCGAGGACGATTCAGCAGAAGATAGCACCAATGAAGACTCTGAAGATGAGGCCACAAAAGAAGAGACCGATGAATCAACGGAAGCAGGCTCAGAAGAAGATTCAACGGGAGATGAAATCGATGAAGACTCCGAAGATGATTCAGCAGAAGACAATTCGGATGAAGACGCAGTTGAAGACTCCGAAGATGATTCAGCAGATGCAAGTAACGAAGGCTCCGAAGATGAATCGACAGAAGACGGAGCTGATACTAATGAGGGGTCTGAAGAAGATTCAGCAGAAGAAGACCCGGAAGTAGACTCAGAAGTAGAGACGACCGAGGATGAAACCAACGAAGGTTCTGAAGATGATTCAGTAGAAGATGATTCAGTAGAAGACGATTCGGATGAGGACTCAACAGAAGAGGACTCGGAAGATGTTTCAACAGAAGAGGACCAAGAAGACGACTCAACAGAAGATGATATCGACGAAGACTCTGAAGATGATTCAACAGAAGAAGACACTGACAAGTACTCCGAGGATGACACAGAAGATGGCTGTGACGAAGACTCTGAAAATGTGTCCACAGAAGAAGAAACCGATGACTCAACGGAAGCCGACTCAGAAGCCGGATCGGAAGCAGATTCAACAGTAGATGACACTGACGAAGACACCGATGACGACTCTGAAGATGATTCGGAAAACGAGCCACTGGAAGAAGACACAATTGAAGACTGCGAAGGAGATTCAACAGAAGACGACAGCGACGAAGTTTCCGAAGATGAATTCACAGAAGACGAAGCTGATACTGACGAGGACTTTGAGGAAGATTCAGCAGAAGAAGTGACTGATGAAGGCTCCAAAGATGATTCAACAGAAGAAGAGACTGAGGTAGATTCGGAAGAGGATTCAGCAGAATACGGCACCGATGAAGATTCTGAGGATGATTCAGCAGAAGAAGTGATTGATATAACTTCAGAAGAAGACTCCAAAGAGGACTCCGATGAAGACTCCAAAGACGATTCAACAAATGAAGAGATTGGTGTAGATTCGGAAGAAGAGACCGAAGAAGATTCAACAGAAGAAGTTACTGGCGAGGACTTGGAGGAGGATTCAGCAGAAGAGGTCACTGATGAGGACTCGGATGATGATCCGACAGGAGAAGACACCAACGAGGAGTCCGTTGGTGATTCGACAGAAGATGATACCGATGAAGAGACCGACGAAAACTCCGATGCAGACTCCGACGCAGACTCCGATGAGGATTCCAGTGAAGACCCCAAAGACGATTCAACAAGTGAAGAGATTGGTGTAGATTCTGAAGGAGACCCTGAAGAAGATTCAACAGAAGAAATCACTGGCGAGGACACGGAAGACGATCCGACAGATAAAGGCGCCGACGAGGACTCCGAGGATGATTCAGCAGATGATGACGATTCAACAGAAGCGACTGATAAAGACTCGGATGAAGACGATAAAAATTCGACAGAAGAAGTCACGGACGAGGACTCGGAAGAGGATTCAACAGAAGAAGAAACAGATGAAAACTCCAAGGAAGACGCAGAAGGTGGTTCAGATGAAAACTCCAAGGAAGACGCAGAAGGTGGTTCAGAAGAAGAAATAGATATAGATTCGACAGAAGAACGCACCAACGAAGACTCCGAGGATGATGTAGACGTTGATGAAGAAGACTCAACCACTGAAGAAGACTCGGAAGAAGACTCAGAAGACTCGGAAGGCCCAGCAGAAGATTCAGAAGAAGATTCAACAGAAGAAGTCACTGACGAGGACCAAGAAGAGGATTCAGCAGAAGAAGCCACTGATGAGGACTCGGAAGACGATCCGAGAGAAGAAGACACCGATGAAGACTCCAATGATGATTCAGCAGATGATGATGAAGACTTGCATGAAGACTTGGATGAAGATTCAGATGAAGACTCAGATGAAGACTCAGATGAAGACTCAGAAGAAGATTCAACAGAGGAAGAGGATTCAGCAAATGATGATGATGAAGACGGTTCAGCAGAAGAAGTCACTGAAGAAAGCACTGAAGAGAACTCAGAAGAGGATTCCACAGTTGAAGACCCCAAAGAGGATTCCACAGAAGAAGGCAGTAATGAAGGCTCCGATGAAGACTCCGAGGATGATTCCGTAGACGATGATGAAGAGGATTCAACAGAAGAAGTGACTGATGAAGACTCGGATGAAAGCACGGAAGAAGACTCAGAAGAGGATTCAACCGATGAAGATTCCGAAGAAGATTCAACAGAAGAAGGCAGTAATGAAGGCTCCGATGAAGACTCCGAGGATGATTCCGTAGACGATGATGAAGAAGACTCAACAGAAGAAGTGACTGATGAAGACTCGGATGAAGACTCGGATGAAGACTCGGATGAAGACTCGGATGAAGACTCGGATGAAAGCACGGAAGAAGACTTAGAAGAAGACTCAGAAGAGGATTCAACAGAAGAAGTCACTGAAGAGGACTCGGTGGACTCAACAGAAGAAGAGGCCAATGAAGAGACGGATGAGACGGATGAAACAGATGAAGACTCCAATGAAGGCTCTGAAGAAGATTCAACAGAAGAAGAGGACAATGTAGATTCGGAAGAAAATTCAAAAGAAAGAGAAACCGATGAAGAGACTGATGAAGACTCAGATGAAGACTCAGATGAAGACTGCAAAGACGATTCAACAGAAGAAGTGACCGATGGCACAGAAGAGGACTCAGAGGAAGATTCAGCAGAAGAAGTCACTGACGAGGACTCCGAAGAGGATTCAGCAGAAGAAGTCACTGATGAAGACACGGACGACGATGTGAAACAGGCACCTGGTGATGGTGTTTCGATGATCGCAGTAACAGTACCACCTCCACCAGTGGTGAATTTGGTGGCTTCTTCACATCCTGTCCCCAGCTCTGAGTTAGTCACCGTACTTGGAATTGCTGTTTATATGTTAGTAACTGCAAGCTTCAAGAGAAACCCCAGACGGTGCGCGAGGCATAAAGCGGGATGCAAAAAGATCTGATAACCGCTTCACCAAGGAAACTTCTAAAAAATGACTTACCTGCCCGAACAGTAGCGACATCGACGGCTGGGCGCCATGCAGTTGTATACCGTGCCTTATCACGGCGTCCATTGCTGCAAACGTATTTCATGTCGACCTTGGCACTGTATGTCTTACAGGGCGATTGGCCAAAGAAAGAAATTGCCAAACGGTCTCCAGCTGGAATAGCACCAAAAGTAATCTCCATCTTGTGTGGGGAATTTTGGGTAACCGAGTACTCCAAATGGCTGTATTCAGTATAGTAGCCAAACTGGTTGATGGCGGTTGCAATGTAAGCTTCTAGGTCATCGGAAGACATTGAAGCAGAACCAGTGAAACCGATGGAAATTGTTCCTGATTTAATACCTTGGTTGTGACATAACTGCTGGTCAGATAGGAAGTAGTGAAAGACATCGCCCCTCATGGTAAGTCTGCTCAAGAACTTGAACGAACTTGTGTCAACGGCTTTAAATGTTACCCTTGAATTTAGGTCGCCATTCCAAACAACAGGGTTCGTGCCTGGAACCCAGTGAGAAGCGGCTTCTATAGTCTCTGATCTACCACCTCCATCAAAGACAGCCTCAAATTTGGCACTGCCGGAAAGAACAGTATTCTCCGGAAGGTCAGCAGTGACACGGCAGGTAATAACGGTCTGTAAGGATCTTCCACCTGCAGGGTCAACGTTGCACGAGGCGATGGTTTGAGAGCTTCCATCGGTCGTGAGATCAAAATTGTTGGAGACAGCTCCGTCCTTCAAAAGCCTGATTTGGTAAACGTATGGTATTGTCAGTGTAAAAGTATCACCAGTGGCTACTTTGGAAGTATCAAAGGACCAAAGCATTCTAATACCCCACCAGTCGAATGGTGTTGATGTCGCTGACAAGCGGGCATCAAAGATGGAGTTGATGTAAAAGACTCCATCGACCTCCTTGGCCACTGCACTGGAGAGCAGGGCTAAGACAATACTATAAATGCCAAACCTCATTGCTTGTGTAGCCCGAAATCTCTCTCTCCGCTGCAAGAATTAGGACGATTGGATTCATATTTATAGATACGGTTGCCTTATGCGACGACTGACGAATCTGCAACGAATCTATACAGAAAGTGTGTAAAAACCTCGCTGTTCGGGCCCGTGTAACTTATGTGATGAATAGCATATTTAGTTTGGCGCTAGTACAGCACAGCGGCTTCTTTTCTGCTTTCTATTTTTTGGGGTGTTTTTAACCAGTCTCAATGTACTAGAGGGACGCTCTGTGATCTTAACGTCATGTTCAGAATATGATATTAACGGTACATGCAGGAACCGTCTAATGCTTTATTGATCTCTTGGATGGGTGGATTATTTGTGTACTTCCCTCCATACAGGCAGAGGCCCTCTAGTTTCACTAGATATAGTTGTACAGTTCAGAGTCCATAGATCTGATCTTCAATCAGATTAAGTGGACCAAGGCACCTTGGTTCCACAAATGCACAATTTCCAAAACTGATCAGTGAGCACTCAGGTGTACGTGAATGCATGCTTCTGCGTGCTAATGCTCAATTTTTTTCTGTTCCAAAGTTACGACTCCGTTGCTTTCGCTCTAGGAGGTTCATTCGTTTCGATTTTTCGGCATAAGAGAGGCTTAGAATGAGCCATTGTTGAAGATTGGTGTGCTTCGTTTCACAAGTGTCAATTGATAATTGGGATGGGAAATCCAAGAATCATCATGTAGACCGGGATCTTTAGCAGGAAGCTGGATTGGTTGGCAGGCACGCTTTGGCCCCTGAGCTTAGACGAGACGCATATGAATGCAGGTAGATCCGAGATTTCAGATCACTATAATTGAGATGAGAGGACTAAGCCAGGAGGAGACAAACGGTGTGCCCTGTCTAAAAGATATGGTTTGAGGTCCATCAAGCCGTTGTGAAACACTGGTGAAGGTTAGGTAACGTTCTCAATTTTAAAGTAGTAGTTAGATACCGTCCTCGGTTGGTCAATTCAGTGGTCTGTGATGATTCTCAAGTTCTCAACTACCACTGGCGTATGATATCATAATTAGAAGGTTGATCTGCCTACTTTTGTTAACTTTCGAGTTTTGAAACTGCACAGCGGGCTATTTTCTGGATACACCAACAATTGAACAATACCTTCTCACACATCCGGAGTTGAGTTGTGTTCATTGGCAGACAAAGCCGGATTCTAGGGATTGATAATTGATACACACAGAGGACACCAACATTTCCTCTTTCTGGTTCATCTACATGTATAGTCTAAGAGTTTTGACTATGTAATAGATTCGGGGTTAAAGCCAACCCGCTGAACCCTAACGATCAAGAACATGTAAGTGGGTAATGCCTCTTCTCAAAGCGCACACCCGAGTCAAATTCATGAGTCCTAGCTGGTTCTAGGTGCTATGATCTGATCAGGAATGAACCAATCAGATCCCTGGTGATACTAGTAGTCTTGCCCCAAACTACCTACCCATAGCTGAATTGTATTTCTCGTTCTCTTACAGGTTAAAACTCAGATAAAACACCCGTTTTTTGAATGTAGAGGTGCTTTAACATGGCGCATTGATATTATGAGCAGCAATTGTACATATGAAGCGCTGATACTTTGCCACGCATGTCATTTTTTTTAATATGCAACAGATGCATCATCCACTGTTAATGGTCAACTTCCAACGTCTCAAAGCCTGTCGCTGTTTCCCCGGAATCACACCTAAATGCAGACCATCTGATAAACTCCAACCATGGGAAGACTAGAGGGCGCTACAAACATATCGGGAATCAATTCAAAGCTAGATATACTCATTTTTGGTAAATGCGGGTGCAGAACCCCCCTGCCACAGTTTCCCAGTTTCTTCGGCACTTTGGCGTGCATTTGGGGTTCCCTTGGCGGGAAAAAGCATGTAATGTGCGCTTACCGACAGCTTCCAAGTTTCGAAACCCTGTACTATTGTTTAAATAAGCATATGTTGCTGCAGGGTGGTTCACTCTCGTTTATGAGTGGCTCATTTGTTGTTATACCACAACTAGTACGGTAGTTACTAGTACAAGACGCCACCAGTAACGATGTGTTCATGAGGCTTAGAAGGTAGGAGCTAGGCATAACATCCGAAATGCCTTACCGCATTTCCTTGTGATGCACAAAAACCCATTTTTCCGTACTCCTAGCTGAATCTATGATCAACAGGCCATGTCAATTCTAACTAGCCAGTTAAAAGGTCTGTACCTGCTCACATGAAGAAGTTATGGTACTCTTTATGAATATTTGTGATGGTGTCCGGGTGTTTTCCGTCCCCCTTTGCCTACCAGATTCGGCGAGATACTTCCAATGGTTCTAAAACAACAATAGAAGCCTATTAAAGCATCTAGCGCTGTCCAGAACCACCAGCCCAAGTATCTCTCTACATATGAACGACCGCACCATGGATTTGAGGTGGGTCCCAAGAAGAAAGAATCTCAGAGTTGCGAAACTCCCGAACCGACATGAGTCAATGAGTCAAAGACCACAGCCAATCCCAGAGTCCACAACGTAACAGTCTCTAACCCAACCAGTCCCAGGACAACATGACCTATGAGCTTCCATTCCCAAAGACCAAGTAGTACCTGGAACCGATATCGCCCTAATCTCAACACCAAACAGTTAGTAATACAGTCCCGATTAGTCCCGGGATCAACATGATCCATGATCGTCCATCCTCAAAGATCACGGTTAATCCAGGGAACAGACAAGGTCCTAGTCTCGACACCAACCTTCAAGGTTCCAGGATTACCAAGATCCATGAGTGTCCATGCCCAAAGATCAAAGTTAACCTGGAACCAACATCGCCCTAATCTCAACACCAGACAGTTAGTAACACAGTTCCGGGATCAACATGATCCATGGGCTTCCATTCCCAAAGATCAATGGTGGTCCACGGAACAGACAGCACCCAAGTCTCGACACCAACCTTCAAGGTTCCAGGATTACCAAGATCCCTGAGTGTCCATGCCCAAAGATCAAAGTCAACCTGGAACCGACATCGCCCTAATCTCAACACCAAACAGTTAGTAACACAGTTCCGGGATCAACATGATCGATGAGCTTCCATTCTCAAAGATCAATGGTGGTCCACGGAACAAACAACATGCAAGTCTCAACACCCAAGTCTTGACACCAAACAGTGACAATCCCAGGACCAACATGATCTATGGGTGTCCATTCCCAAAGATCATGGTTGATCCCAGAATCCACCAAGTTGCAGTCTCAGCCACTCTTGCAAAGCCAGTCAAAGTCACCAGTCCACCAAGAATCAACTTGAGAGCCAGAACGGCCGCGGCCTGCTGGAACAAGCCACAGGTCGATCAGGGCAGAAGTGAGATCGAGGTCAAGTGTGAGGTCCTCCAAGATCAAACACCTCAACCCAGATCAACTCCGACCTGCTGGAACAAGTCTGAGAGGATCAGGGCAGAAGTGGGATCAAGGTCAAGAGCGTATGACACGCGAGTAGCTCCCCGTGTTTGCTGAGTTGTCAGTATAGTCCACCAGACTTGGGGGAGGAAGTGATGAGAAGAAGAAGGGAATTGTGTTTGTGTCATGTGTACTTTTCTATTCGGGAAGGGGCAGTTGGCCTTGTGGCAGACCTCCAAGAAGTGGTACAAAACCGATCTGTATGCGGGTGCATGCACTGGGAGTGAGATTTGGGAAAAAACTCCATCAATTGTAGAACGGACTGAAATCAATGCTTACAGATGAAATATTCTATTTTATCTCACCAAGCACACCTGGGTTATATTTGGGAGGCCGGAAAGCTATTATAAATCCTGAATGTGTTTAACACCGATCATTTTGGTAGGCTGGCTTCGAAGCTTGAGTCTCGGGGACCCCCGATAGCTCAATTCTACATCTTTACTCCATTTTAGTTGATATTATATCACAATTATCTCTATAAAGTAGTTTAATAGCTGTATATAGAAATCTATTCCGTGTTGTTTGCTTTCCGGCTGACCACTCTCATTAATGTCAATGGGATATCACTCTCATCATTAGAGGGAACCTGACCCAAAGACTTGGTGCTCATTTGGTCATCACCACGTCTTATCCATGAGCCAATAGAATATACTCTCTTTCTGAATGCGCTGGAGAGCTGATTGCTTCCAGATGTGACGGATCTGTTGTCGTGGAGAGCAAAAGGAGCATCATTCTCAAACTCCTCAGAGTTTACACTATCTTCATCATCCATGTCATTCGAATCGGTAGGTGGTGTAGATCTAGAAGGTTCTTCAATTAATTGATGGTACCCTCTTGCTGCTTGAGCAGCGTACTCAGAATACAGCGACCGACTCAAGAATCCATACTTGAATTCGTTGACACCAACAAGAACTTTGCTCAGCTCTACTAGTTCCTCAATGTAACTGATGACTTCTTCTGTGGCAGCACTGGATGCGTTCCAACTGAGAAATTTCTCCTTCAACATTCGATCAACGGCGCCAAGTCTTCTGTTTCTGAAACTCAACACAATCTCCGAATCACTGTCACTTTCGGGATCACTTGAGGTATGAGTTGAGGACATGTGATACTTTGTCTGAACAAGTTCTCTGACTTTTTTAACAAGTCTTTCATGTGAGATTCTCGAACTGGGTAAATACTGTGGAAGTGGTGTCTTTGTCCGCAGAGCGAATTGAACAGCCTTAAGTGTGTTGTTCATCGATGCAGTCAACTGACGTCTGTAAGGGTGTGCCTCTTCGTTGAATTCTTCAATGATAGCAGAACCATACACTCTTCTCAAATGAGCAACGTTTTCAAGTCGATCTAAGATCTCTCTTAGAGTGAAAATAATCTCATAGAAGATCTTTTCAATGTCATCATACTTTCCCTTCAAACGGGGTTCCTTCTTTGCACTGGCTCTGTATGCATCAGCTCTGCTCAATGCAGACTTTGTAGACGCAGATACCTTCTTGAACACGTCGAATCTCTTTTGTGAAAGACTCATCTGTGTACTTTGACCATCCAGTGCTGCAGCGTAGAGTATTAGCAACTTTGAAATGTCTCCCACAGAGTTCACAACTTCATCAATTAACAAATCTCTTGCCTTCACAGGGAAGAATACCACTTGGCACAGCAGGGCAACAGCACCACCGTAAATCATAGCAAGACACCGTTTACCAAAGTTCTGTAGGATTGATCCACCAACTTCAGAAGGTAGTACTGTAGAGAGCAGCACGATGTAAATTGAAATGATCCCGATGATTGCAGCTTTGACATACGGCGTTCCAAGAAAGAAATAGAAACCTGGGACGGCACCGATAGCGGTAATGACTGTCTCCAAATATGGGTTCGTTTGATGAACAGCAGCAACATAAGACAAGTACCCCCATGCTGCACCACTAATGACACCAACTCCTCTGAGGAAGAAGACAAAGAAAGTGCTTCCGACTTCTGGTTCCAAAACAAGGATGCATACGAAACCAATCCACGTTCCTCTAATATCAACGAACCAATGTCGAGACTCAGGAACAAACATGGGGAAAGTGGCAAGTGTAAGCCCAACGGCACATTGTGTGCCAAATCTGAAGTGTGGTTTATGCGAATGGTAGAAATCAACCAGGATTAAGACCAAAGAGTGGTGTGATATAGATGGTTTCTTCTTGGGTTCGTTATTCTCATAGCTCACAATATTTATGGTAGATGCCCTATCTCCATTGAGAGTCGCCATTTCATTGGAGATCTCAACTGTGTTAGCATGGTACCATGCCTTCATTGCATCCTTGGAGAACAAAAAGGAGACCCACACACGTTTCCCAAAGAATCTATTGGATTCTCTGTCCATTCTGTAGCTGAAGATCATTTCAGCTTGCTTAAGAAGGTTACAGACCGAGTTTGCTGTCTCTTTGAAATTCATGAGAAATGATGAAAGAAGGAACATCTCGTCGTTGGGTGTGAGGAAGTCCTCAGCGTCCGTGTTTAGAGTCTTGAATTCCTCACGAAATTGAACACCCAACTGTGCCATTGCAGTTGTCAGGGAGTTGAGATTCTGTTCAAAGTTGACATTCTTGAGTTCATCCTTGTGATGGTTTCCTGCATCGTAGGAATACGAAATGGTTAAATTGACAACTTGTAACGCTTGGGAGATCTCGTCACAAAGTGTCAATAACGGTGGTTGTATGCGTTCCAACGTACTCCTCAACCTACTATGAGCGGAAAGCTCTAGTTGGCAGGCATTTATAAGCGCATTTGTGTATGATAGTTGTGTTTTGATGATATCAATAGTTGGCTTCAGTTGCGCTGGTGAGAGGTATGAGTATGAAGCCTCGTAAGTGCATTCTTGGAGAACGGCTTGTGAAGTAGCAAGTTTTGATCTTAATATAGCTTTCTTCCTCACAATAGGTGCTAATGAGGACGCCTGTGGTGATAAAAAGAACTTAACTGTTGAATTAATAGTATCCTGTAGTTCTGTGAGAGTCTGCGAAACAGATGTCCCGAGGTAGGATGATCCAAACTCCGGGAAGATGAGTAAGTTGCACCCCAACGAGATTGCAATGCCAAGGAAGAACGGCACTGTATAGTTCCTTACTATAGGCCCGGCATCAATAGCGATATTATCTGTCAATGCAAAATGCACCACGAGGAAGAAGGGGAAGACGACGAAGAAGAACTTGTGGTTGATGGAACGCATCCAGCCATGAATGAAAAGCATGATGATGTGCATGACTGCCAGCCAGGCCAAAGCGGCTCTGTAGTCGTTGTAGTTCTCCTTCAATTGCTGACGATCAGTGAGTTGTGATTTGCAAATCTTCTGTGCAATAAACCTGCTGAAGAGGGCATAGGCATTACCGATGAGAAGGCCCGTCGAGTTAAACAGGACAGACTCGAGCATCGACCCAAAGCGCCTTCCTGGATGCACCATCACTGAAATCAAAGGAACCATCGCAGGCTGTCCCCCAAGATGTCGTAGCGTGGTCGGGTTGAGACAAAGAATGAGCGCGATGGTCGAGTTGGCCGTGCACTTGACTATGCGTTGTGCCAGAGTCCTGCTTGGTACTTTGGCTCTGAGCCACTTGCATAGATAAGAAACGTGCTCGTTGACCATTCTGAGAGTACAACGATGTGTGAGTAGTTTGCAAAAGGGTGTCACAAATAGAGCCAGTGATCTGCAAGCACTCAAATGTGGTCGATCAGCCACAATTTGAAGGTGTCAACCTCGATTTCACTCTCGGAGTTTAAACACACCTGTCAACTGATGATGATAAGTCCCCCCTGAGCCCCCACGCGATGCGATGATCCTCTTCACATCCGGACACCACAAAGGGCACCGCGGAGTTCCGTGGCGCGAAATTCCCGATTTGGCAAGCGCGCCACCGGGACACGCCGCGAAAAGGCGCAAACTTGCGAAAGCGATGCGAAAGGCTGGCGCAGGAACAAAAGTGTAGTAAACATCATCACAACAAAGGCTGAGCGGTGAGAGCGAAGAGCAGCAATAATTGGCGGGTACAACTGGCGGGATGACGGGCGACAAGAGACGGTCGCTTCTGTTTCCCTTCCGCACGGAGAAGAAGCCCGAGGCAAAGTTTGAAGTCGTCAACCGCAAGCGATCACCGCTGGCTGGTCACACTGCGGCGGCGGCTACTTCATCATCAACATCAACAGCATCGACCTCAAAGCCAGCGCCATCTTCAACGGCGGCGGCGGCAAGTGCAGAGAGACCGTTGTCGTCAACGGCACCGGCAGCGGCTAAAGCCAGACACCCAACACCATTTGATAATGTGGCGAAACTGGTAACCGCCGAGGCAACACCGAGACAGGCAAGGGCTGCACATCCACAACACACAGCCGCCCTGGGCAAGAACCACCACAAGAGCGGCGGCTCTCTACGGCTTGACGTCCCGATGGCCAACTTGAACGTCAGCAGCGACCTTCCACCACCCCCGGAGCACATTACCCGGTCCTTTGCGCCAAGTGTGACGATCCAGGGCCGGTCCGTGTCCATGGCGAAGAAAGAGGCGCCGCTAAGAAGGAAGCCGCCGCCGGAGATTGTCGACGAGGTGAAGACGGTGGGAGAGGTGAAGGGATCTGAGCTTCAAGATGATGATACGAAGGAGAAAGAACCATCACCTGCTCCACAGGTTACTGTTGAAGACCTTCGCAGCATCAATGAGACGAGACCGATCATATTCCGCAGACAGAGTCTTCAAAGCAGTGTCCATAGTGCACAGTCTCAGCTGGACGAGTCCCTATCACGGACACAGACCCCTGAACAGGCACCTACGTACACGAAGGCGCCTCTTCACAGTCCGGAATATCTTCCTCCGTCTTTCAACAAGGCACAGAACAGCAACAGAAGTAGTTTTGCCTCACAGGGATCACACGAGTTCTTTGACGCTAGGGAGAACGTGGAGAAGAGTACACCTAATCTGGATCAACAGATAAGTACAGATACGTTTGATGTGAACATCGGCACAGAACTGTACTCCCCAGAAGCTCAGAATAATTATAGCGTGGAGTCATTTACCCACACTATTAACTCATTGGCAGAGAGTGAGGCGAGCCGTCACTCCGTTGTGCAACCACTAAACTTCCACAGAAAGACACTGAGTGCTGTCTCGGACAAGACTGTCACACCAGAATCCTCAGATGTACACACGCACAAGAAGCAACTTTCGCTGTCCGATGAGATCATGAGAGACATTGAGAACTTTAGAGACGATAGTTGGCATCATGATGGACTCAACAGCGAGGACGATGAGGATTATACTTCCCCAGTAACACCGCTCCAGTTGGGTGATAGAGAAGCGCTCCCTCTGCAGATGCCAGAAAAATCATCACCCTACACACCTTTAGAGTCTTTGAAAACAGCAGAAGAGCCTGTTGTGGAATCTAAGAAGCAAGGTGCACAGACGGAGCAAGTTTCAGAAGAAGGCCCAATCATTGATATTGCTGAAGAAGACAATAACTCTCTTTTCAGAGACTCATCTGACGAAGCAATTACAAAAGGTATCAATCCCCTACCTTTGGATCCAATGGAGGGCTTACAAGCACCGTCTGTATTGAACACGGCAAATTTATCAAGAACAACCTCTATGGAACCAGAAATTGATTTCATCCACTCACCATTACACGAATACAATGGTCTCTCTGACATTCCACCATCTTCTACTAACGACGAATATGATAAGAGTTATTCTACATGGTCTGACAGACCAATGTCTTCCTCACAGCCAGATACTGTTGAGTTTTCTGAGGAACCAACGTCACAGGAACCGGCTACAACTGCAACTCAAAGCTACTCAGCAATACCAAGTGCCCAAGCCAACAAAATTCTTGTTCCAGAAACACCGTCAACACCCAGCATAGTGAGAAGCACTGCACCCCTGACCCCTGCATCCTCAGGTTACACTAGGGAGAGGACGCCGAGAACAGAATCGTCTTTAGAAAGAGATAATAGTTCATCATACAGCTATCACCAGTCTCCAGAACGCCGCACATTCCATGTGGTGAACGATGGCCAGTACAGTGATAGTGATTCAGAATCATTTGATGCAGATGCTGAAGAGAACATCAATGGTGACTACAGTGTCGTTCATCAGAGTGATTTGAATTTGAAAAATGTCAATTCAAGTATTGCTGAGACCAGTTCAGATGCACTAAGCTTTACTGCCAAGTCACCGAGAAATTCAGAGTTCAGTATCGGTTCTCCCCCAAAGATGTCATACAATGGTTCTTTCAACTTTAGTGATCAGGATGTGGGATTTGGTGGCCCAATCACACCGGAGCAATCAATTCAGCCAAGTTCTGAGAATAGCAGTCCTATGTACTCAGGGTACAGTGAACCGTTCTCTTCTTCTGCACCGCCGGTAACCCAACCGATTTATGATACCAGAATTGAGGAGAAAGTAGCACCAGTACAAAATCTGGGCCACTTCCAAGGGAAATCACGGAGACCTCCTCCAGGTGGTGCACTTACTGTCCCAACCCGCGTTGCTAGAAGCACATCGATATCAGCGCTAACAAACAACTATAACACCATTCAGGAGGATGTTCCAGCACCACAAGCGCCACCACATCACCATGTTCCACAGCGTTCGAAGTACGTTGAGATGCTACGTCTTGGTGCTGGAACTGCTAATACCAATGTCTCTGCACAGGTTTGGGGGCTACCTATTGGTATTGCCGAGATTGACCATTCGAGATTCAAATCATCAGCTTCGAAATCAGGGTACAAGAGGCCAACGCGTTTGGTTAAGAACGATTTGAAGCATGGGAAGATTAAACAACGCCAGTTGGCATTAGAGGTTGATGATGACGACGATGATTTGGGTAGGTCTGCAGGGCTTGATATACGGGAGTCTACCGAACTCAAGAGATTTGAGTCTTCTAATTCTCTGGGACCATCCATTGGATCTCCAACTCTGTCAATGTCTAGTCTTTCTCCGAGAAAGGAGCCATCTACTCAGAGCAGTTTGTTGAATAGATCAGGGACGCTCTTGACTGATAAGTTACCACAGATTTCAGTTGGCGTTGGTCGTACAGGTACAGTAAGAGATGGTTCGAAGGCACAAATGACATTGTTTATTGCAAATCCGGACATTGACAGCGATTAATTAATTTTCATTTTCATGGCTGAGCTTTTGAGTAGATACTCCCTTAACATACTACATCTGAATGGATTGTAGTTTCTGCTTGAGTCTCAACACTATTGAACAATACCACTGAGGTACTGTAACGCTATGAGGCTTCCCTCGGGCATTCCAGTTATCGTCACAGTTCTATAAAGGCCATTTCTGACAATGTCATCGACGTTAACGTTGCAGCCAGAACGTGCTCTTATTTCGTTAATCTTGGAGCCACCTTTGCCGATGATTGCGGCGACATGATCCTGTGGAACCTCAATTGTGCTTTTCATTGGCCCTGATGACTTTAGTTTTAATTGACATGCTTTAATGGCTTCTTGTATCTGTCGTTTGGCAGATGTCAATGGGTCCTCATTTCTCCTTGGAGTCGATGTTGACACATTTGGTTCAGTGGTAGCTGGGTTCGAAGTTGAAGGTTCATGGTTGAGATAACGGAGGAATGCCTCCTTGCTCTTCTCAAGCAATTTCTGATTGGTCTCTGATCTTTGAGTAGATGAAACACGGATTCCAATGACGGGGATCTTAACTTCAGGTGGGATGTCGATGGTGTGATCGTCCTGAGCAATCGTAGACAGACTCTTGATAATTTGAAAGATTAACGACACGAATCTCGGGACAGTCTGTGTAACGTACACTGATCTGTAGTTGGAGAATGGGATGTTCTCATCTGAGACGTCCACAGAGGAGTCTTCAAAGATCCATGTCATTGTTTCTAGAGCAGACCACGGTAGAAGTAGTGTCGTATGTAGTTTTTGATCTTCTCCACAAAGTGCTTTGGAGACGTTCTCAGCAAGCACAGAAGACACGAGAGAAACACCATGAACTACTTGTTTATGGGTCCCTGTGATAGTGACGTCTCTATCAATGCTTCCCTCGATCGGTTGTGAGATGACAAGTATCGAGCCAGTATCTTCGTGGATTTGCTCCAAATTCTCGTGCACAATTGCACTCTCAGTCGTGGACAAGCTAATCCTCAGTTGGTGTGTTCCACTGGCTTCTGGACTTCGCTTTTGGACGCTCGCTGAAATGGCTTCTCGTGTTTGTTGTGCTGCTGCCAATGGTGGTGTATAGGTATCAGTATGAGGTCTCTGAGGAGGTGCTGAAGAGGGTTTTGCCTCCTTTCTCGTACGTTTCTTCACTGGCTCCTCCTTCTTGGCCTTTGCTGCAGCCCTTGTACGTTTTGGTGGCATCTTGATATCAAATTATGTGGTGAACACCAAAGAGAAGTGTCTTTAGAGCGTATTGATTAATGGCTTCTTCGAGACCACCAAATCTTTAAAAAAAAAAAAAAAAAGAGCTCCAACCATCAACGTAAACAGAGACGGATCTTTCACTTTTCTCATTACTTCAGGATTTGTCCATTATTACCATTAGACGATGCCCGTCACACCTTTCAGAGACTTGGATTCCTCATTTGAAGACTCAAACCGATTCCAATTGGACGAATATGATAACGACAACTCACCGTTTCTCAACATCAAATCATCCCCGTTGAAAGCGTTCGCTCTTGATGAATCGCCAACGTCGACGCCGAGTTATAGGGTCAGAAGCCGTGATCTGCTGCGTGGAGTACAGTCCTCACCATTGGGCAAACCTCTCTTTCATTCAAGCAAAGGAAGACACAAACAGTTGCAAGATGATACCGCTTTGGATTCCCTTGGTGAGATGCTACAGGATATGAAGTTCAAAGAGCGTTACATGATGGTTAAAGATCAGATGGGGCAATCGAGATTACGTACGTCGAGGGGACACTCAAGGAAGAGTTCTAGAAACCCTACCCGAGGACACACGAGAAGACCATCTTTGCAGGTTGTTGATACAGGTCTTGGCACGTATGATGGTGATCGAGAACGGGAAGAAGAAGTGGCCAGAGCACAGGATGAAATTGTTTCTAGACTGGAGAAGAGGATGTCGCAAAGGTGCAGTGTTATTCAAGACAAGATACGGACAATTGAAGAGGAGAAACGTCGCCTTGAAGAAGAGAAGAGGCTCAGAGAGGAGGAAGAGAGACGCAAAAGGGAAGAGGAAAAAAGAAGGTTAGAAGAAGAGAAGCGGAGAATGAAGGAAGAGGCTAAAAAGAAGAAAGAGGAGGAGGCAAAACAGAGACTGGCAGCTGAAAAGAAGGCCAAAGAAGAGGCTGAGAAGAAGGCAAAGGAAGAAGCTGAAGAGCTCAAGAAGAGACAAGAGGAAGAAGCGAAAAGAGGTAAGGGAGTCACTAATGTCAAAGAAGTCGAGGCACTGTTTATGCATTACAAGCAAATGATCAAGGATATCAAGAACGATATTGTGCTCAAGGTGAAGTCGGATCTACCAACCAAGAATGCCATTCTCAAGCACAAGAGAAAGATCAATCCGAAATTCGGGCAGTTGACGAACTCCATGTCTCAATTACAACGAATCAGCACAGATGTTGTTGCCATGATCAGCGAGACAAGAGAGATGGAAATTGCCTATAAGTGGATCCTCAATTTCGTTGCAAAGGCAATTGTTTCACAGGCAGAGACCGAGGTGCGTGCCAAACCGTCTTCCTCTCTCCCACTGGCGAAGCTGACACTATACCTTCTCTGTGAGTTCCCAGAGTTGAAAGAGTACCTCATGGCAAGATTTGTCAAGAAATGCCCCTTGGTGATTGGGTATACGTGTGCTGTTGACACCGAAGAAGGCCGTTTGCGCATGGGGTGGAAACGCCACGAGGACAAGAGGTGGGAAGATGAGATCACATATGACGAGCGTATGAGTGGGATGGTGACGCTTTACTCCGTCATAGCACGCTTGCCCGTTGATCAACAGCATTTCAACCAGATGCCGCACCCACTTCCAATAGGCGAGACTTGGAAGATGCTTGCCAGATGGATGAACATAAAACCGGAGCTGCTAACGAACGTGCACTTCACCTGTGCATCTGCCTGGTGGGACGCCAGTGCCAGCGAGTTTATCAAGTGCTATGGACTACAGGCCCGGAAGCTGATGCAGTTGATGTGGACTCAATGGCCAGCCTCTG
Source organism: Petasospora euphorbiiphila (assembly GCA_030556625.1). NCBI lineage: Eukaryota > Fungi > Ascomycota > Saccharomycetes > Phaffomycetales > Wickerhamomycetaceae > Petasospora > Petasospora euphorbiiphila. Next base: position 18,239 of record JAKTUJ010000042.1, on the reverse strand, counting down.
TCGAGGACAAGAGGTTCACGGGTGCGAAGACACTTCAGACTGTGGGGGAGGACTGGAGAAACGAGGGCGTTGTCAAGTCATTTGACGAGATGGAGCCATGATATATGAGCTATAATCCTATAATAGTATAAAAGTAGTCGAGCGTCTTTCCTAATTGGGCATTTGCGCGGGGCGCCTATTACCCAAATAGGTAACTATAGCGACAGAGCCTAAAAACACACCCGGACACCTCATATAAAATACCGGCTTCAAAACGCGGTTGATGCGTCTTTGTTAGTTATGTCTCTCTCTTTTGGAGCTCTTGAAGGGTGCCACTGGTACAAGGCGAACTCTCGTCACTTTAGAGACAGACACCGGGTGAGATGCTACAGGTACTGACGGGTCTTACGACTCCTCGCACGGCCGATCCGCTGGCACACATCAAGCTTCCGTACGTGGAGGAATGGCTCGTTCCGTTGTACGACCATCCGACGCTCGATAACCATATCCATGAGCTCATTGGTGCATTTCTCTTCTATCACTTTCTATATATACTCTCCAGCTTTTTCTTCCCGCTGGCCTGGCCCAAGACGTTCCAGTCCCTCAACTACAAGACGCGCGTCGACTTCCATATTCATGTCGTGTCGATGATACAGAGCATCCTGATCCTCGTGCTGATCATCCCGCTCTTCTACGACAAGGAGCTTGCGGAGGATAGGGTGTTTGGGTACACGCCGTACTCCGGGTTTGTGACAACAATGGCACTGGGATATTTCCTCTGGGACAGCGTCATGTCCCTGGTGTACGTTCGGTACTTTGGGCTCGGGTTCCTCGTCCACGGTCTTGTCTCATCCGCGGTCTTCTTCATCGGGATCTCGCCTTTCATTGCCTACTATTCCGCCATATTCATATTCTTTGAGCTGTCTACGCCATTCCTGAACCTCAGATGGTTCGGTCTCAAGATCCCAGGGCTCTTCTCAGATACGTTCCAGTTGGTGAACAATGCCATCTTGATCCTTATCTTCTTCTTTGTGAGAATCTGCTACGGGTTCTACCAGGCATTCCTGCTGTTCTCTGATTTCTACTACTACTATGATGATGTCAGATTCCGGCCATGGGGAGCCTTTATTATCTTCACGGGTAATGTCACATTGGATATTTTGAACTGCTATTGGTTCTACCGCATGGTTAAAGTTGCATATGCCATCCTCGCCGATATGTTCACTGGCTCCACTGAGCGCGAGGAGGCCAAGAAGGATATCTAAAACATTCAGTACATGCTTGTTTCATTTCATTTGCCCTTGTAAGGAATAAGTTCTATATCTATGCAACCTCGGATTTGAATTTGGCGTACTCTGGGGTCTCTAATACCTCTAGCCCAATCCGGATGTCTGTCTGGATGTCCTTGATCAACGCCTCTTTGGTGGTATAGTTGAGCTCGGGACGGATGTACCCGAGTATCGTGAAACTGATCAAGGCACCGTAGAAGTTTTCTTTGTATTCATGCATAATGTGTAGCTCAACGGCTTTCTCTTTGTTCCCGTAGAATGGGTTCCATCCTATGCTAAGCACCGTCGGCAATACCACATCAAGGTCTTCAGCCTTATCGAGCCCTAATCCATAGGTATACTCCACGTCGACACCATTTTCACGCTGTTTCACGTCTTTCTCGTGCTTCTGCAGGTCCTGTGTGACCTTGACCCACCCAAAGTAAACACCAGACTGCAACTGCTCAATCTGCTTACTGCACTCCTGGACATCGACATTCGCTGTAGGGATACCAAGCTCTGCTGAACCACGCCCAAAGCCGGCAATGACATGGACATTCCTCTCTGTGACCGGGAACGGAGGTCTCGGCGACTCGGGAATCGGCACGTCCGGTCTGCTCATTGTCTCTCTTCCCGAGTAAATACATGGCTTCCCCTTAGAAAGAGTATTAGTCAGACATATCTGTGATAGATGATCATCAAAACACATCCGGACATCTCTCTCGGTAGAATTACCCAAATAGGTAATTCCCTATGTCGGACATTATTAAATATATATTATAACACCCGGACACCACAAGTCATAGACACTGCCCTTTCTGCCTCTTTCTTTCACTTGAAACTGGGCCATTACTCTCGTGTGCTGCTTTAAAGCCGGTACGAGTGTCTGAGCATAGTTCACGATGAGTATACGACCGTACAGCACGTGGTTCACTTCCAATTTGCGATGGTCGATGGCCATCCTCTTCGTATGCACCACTGCTGCCGTCAGCTATATAGCGCTATCTGAAGAGGACCCTGGCTCTGTTTCTCTCGAAAGCAGCAGCACTATCACCAACACCACTATTAGCAATGCAGTGGAGAACGTAACAGACATACGATGGAGTTCAGTGAACCATAAAGACACTTCGAAGGACTCCTGTGACGTTTCAACTCTTCCACGCTCAAACAACACAGATATATGCCTATACATCCAGGAGCATTGTTCTCCAGCCATTTTTTCAATGTCAACTCTTTACTACTGTTCGTCCTCCACAATGACAAGGACGGGTATTCTGATGCTGTCCATGGCGCTTTTACTCTTGTTCTTCCTCTCATTTGCATTACTGACACAACACTTTCTTTATCCGAACCTCTCGCTACTGGCACAGCTTCTCCAGATTTCACCTAGTATTGCAGGGCTGACACTACTGGCCCTTGGTAATGCCGCACCGGACATCTTCAGCACACACTCAGCCATGTCACACAGTTCGGTGTCATTAGCACTGGGTGAGCTTGTTGGTGCTGCCAATTTCGTGATTTGCGTTGTCGTTGGTGGCATGGGTATCCTGAAACCATTTGACGTTGATGGGTATCTATTTGCATGGGATTTGGGTATGTTCGCGTCTCTTGTCGGATTGGCATTCTTCTTTATAAGTGATGGGAAGTTGTGGAACTGGGAGTGCTTGGTTATGGTGTGTGGGTATTTCCTTTACGTTGGTTACCAAATTCTTTATGCAAATGACTTGGCCGAAACTGATCCCAACAATGTCATGGAAGAAGGCCTTCTCGGGGTGGAGTATGACCATCGGGATTCATCCTCGATTAGTTCCCTTGATGAAAACCAGATTAGAGGTCTCCAACCAGTTGGTATCTTGGACGCTGCCAGAATATGGAGCATGAACACACAAGAGGTGGAAGATTCAGAAACACCACAGCTATTGAATCGTCCAACTCTGACAAGAGCTTTTAAAAGCTCAGAGCAACTGAGATATGCCACGGAAGGAACAGACACACTTACCAAATCTGCATCTACGGATCAAGTGAGCAGTCTGGGGAACTTGACAGCAAGACCACCGGAGTTTGTTATTGAAGACTTTGATGACTACCCAACACAACCCAGTGATGCAATCTCCCTCCCGGAAGAGGAACTAATGGAACCAAAAGTGGGTCCGTGGTGGAGGCATCTTCTCTCTCCCTTGACAGATGATGAACCCATGACACTTTTCACAACCTTATCATCACCCTTGATCCTTATCCTCAACGTACTGAATCCTGTTTTCCCTATCTACCTCTACAAGGATCCAATGAACCACGAGCGAGAGATTGAATTCAAGACTAATTTTTTCATATTCCAAGCGGCATTTCTTCCGTTCTTTTTCATGTATACCCTCTCAGACAACCCAAACTTTGTGGAGGCTGGATTGTTATCGTTAGTGATGTTGTTCGGTGGGAGATACTTGCCATATACCATCACAATCCCACTATGTGGCTTCATAACCTCCATTCTCTTGATCATCCTGACATCATCCAATTTGATCATGCTCCTGAAAAATCTCGGCGTTGTCCTTCGCATACCTGAATCTCTTTTGGGACTAACAGTTTTAGCAGTTGGAAACTCCACCGGAGATCTGGTTTCCAACTTGACATTGGCAGGATTAAACATGGGAATCGTTGGGTTGAATGCTTGCTTTGGTGCACCATTGTTATACATCCTTTTCGGTATTGGCCTCAATGGATTGGTTATCAATCTCACAAGGTCTAGACAGTGGATGAAGCTCGAGATGGATATCAATTTCAGAGTTAGTGGGATAGGACTCATGACTATCTTGCTTTTCTATGCCATTTTCGTTCCTTGGAAAGGATGGCGCATTGATCGAAGTATTGGTATTGTTGGTGTTGCATGGTGGGTCATTGTCACGGGTGTTAACGTTTACGTTTCTCTAGGGAGTTGAACTTTTTGTTTTGTTTTGATTTTTGGTGAATTTACACAGGCCAGAGAGACATGTGCTGGTCAAGCATAGGTATCAAATATATAAGACTTAGATTATATTAACGAATGATAAATTATGATATGTACAACTAGAATGTGAACTCCTCCAATACGATGTTAACGTCATGGTTTTCCATGCACTTCACACCGAATTTTCTTAACTCCACCATTAACGGATGAGGTCCACATCCAATGACATGCAACTTTGTAAATGGTGCATCGATCGTGTCAAACAGTATCTGTTGCATGTCAGGTCTTCCCTGTTTCGATGTACACCAAAGTGTGATCTTATCACTTGGATCAAATTTAACTGTTTTCAAGAGTGTTTCATGACGACAGAGCCAAATGAAAGAAACGTTGTAACCGGAGTTATGATAATGCTGTAGAAGAGGAAGTGTTAGAGCAGAACCAGCACCACCTGCGCACAAGACTATCTTTTCAGAAGGTGCTCCAGAGAGTGGCGATGTCACTGACGGCAGGGTATCCAGCATCAGCGATGATGGTGTCTCAAGAATATGTGCTTTTGATTCCTCCTCTGAATCGTGAGAATAATCCGTCATACTTGGAAGTGTATTCTTCTTAGGTTCTTCTTCCGGAGCAGCAGTAGAGTAATAGCCGTTGGTATCGCTGTCATTAGGAGCATGAACTTCGTCATCTTCATCGTACACGAGTTCATATGCTCTCTTGTTTTGTACACTTAATGGTTTTAACTGCTCAACGTCCGGTAGATGTGCATGTGACAACCCATATGGACCATGTATAATACTGGTGAAATAGGCATGCTTGGAACCCGAGTCCTTGATCTGGTTGTAGAGTTTTTGCGTGAATCCCTCATACACCTTGATCATCAATATAGCCGTTCCATCTTCCTGCACAGAGGCAATCGTGAAAGGATGTGATTCAAACCATCTAATGACTGGTATTTGAATGAAGAGATGATTTGATGGTGCCCATTTGAACTGACGATTGTTGAATTTGAAGAAACACCACGAGCAGATTTGTTGAAGAAATGACAAAGACGAGACTTTTGGATCAATGGAAATGAAAAGGTAGTTTACTCCATCGTCACCAGTTACGATTGTGACTTTGCACTGAAGACACCAGTAGTACCATACCCATCTGACGACACGATCGTAAAGCAAAGCGTAGACAACGAGCATCGTGAATGGTACACAGTTGTGGTGATGTCTGTAGAAGACCGGGAGGAATGCCAAAGATGATATTATGTGCACGTAGTAAAAAAACTCGTATGCCTTTGTTCTAACACAGGCAAATGATGTGAGTGTGATAGCCAAGTAGGCGGTGATGATAAACCACCCACTTACCATGATCTTGTCCTTGAAACAGTACTCCCATGCTAGTGCATAAACAAAGCCAACAGCGTGGAGAAGAGAGAACAGAACGACAAGGATTCCAAGCCACTTGTGATAGACCAGAACATTTTCGTAGGAGACATTAAGGAAATGAAGTAGTGGTCCGGACTTCAATGGGACGAGGTACAACAGCGGTATATTGCAACCGGCAATGAGGCCTGTGCGTAGTGAGAAATTAAAAGAGTCGTCAATCTGGAAGTGAACAAAGAGCACAGCGGCATTAATAGCATAAAAGATGAGGACAATGATGAAGTTGGCCCATGTATTGAACCAGGACTTGATGAGAGGAATCGGTGGTTCCGAAGAGAGCCATTGATGTATCTTGATGCACTGTCTCCTTACAAAACTGTACTGTCCTATTGACTTATCTTTCTTCTGATCTGATCTGGTGAAATACCGGTAGAGGATGTAACACGCTCTGTAGACGAGACTCAGAGACACTAGGAGACAGACGGCGATGACGAGGAACATCTGATATACCCATATGTTATCTTTTGTCTCACCGATGTGGTGGTAAGTCAGCATGTGTTTTTTCCTGAAAGGGTCCTCATAACGGAAAGGATAGCTGGGAGGATGCCAGACGTTCATATTGAAGACGAAGTTCTTGCTGGTTGAAAGTAATAAATGTAAATGTCTGCTGATGCCAGATCGGAAAGATAACTGTGATCAAGAGATCGCGGTCTCAAGAGGGTCTGACGAGGGTCTCAGGTTTGCAGCAGGGACGACTCTAAAAGAGCTATTGGGTCTCGCAAACGGGGAGAGATCAGTGGGCCTTGTTCTGAAATGAAGTAGTCTTTGTCAGACAGATGCGATGAGAAGAAGAAGTAATCACTTTCTGTAGAGAAGGGAAAGAATGGAAAAAAAAAAACTGCTGCGGCTTTGGCAGCTGGACTTCCGGGCTGGAGATGGGATAAAGGAGACTTGGACTTGAAGCGACACAAAACGGAAAAAGCACTGCCAGCAGTCAGATAACCGCTTGGGTCAATTCAAATTCCGTGGAAGGAGCTCTGTCCAATAGCGTAACTCGCCAAAGTCATCGGTCATTTTCAGCTTCTGGGATTCATTGGTGGTTTCTTCGCCAAAACAAAAGCGGCACCCGAACAAGCCCGATTGGCGTGGTACGTACCACACTTCATTTAACCGGTCGGAGGAAAGTAAGACCCTGAGCATATAGCGGGAGGAATAACTTGTAAAGAGTACGGGAGGAGGATCATGGGCAGAGGCAGAGCAATGACAAATACGTAGGTTTGAACATTGGAAGGTGTGGGTTCTTTGACTGATAAGGCGGATAGAGAGGAAACATCTCATTCTAATTTGTAAACAATATGCGGGATTCTTCCGGCTCCGGTTCAAATATCCGATCTTTGACATGTGAAGTCTCCAGAAAAAGCCTCAAATATTCTCGTTTAAGTTGAAAGAATTTGTATATATACAGGAACTGGGAACACATTCTCCAACTGATTTCGGTCGTCTGGCCCACTCGACTCCATTAGGAAGTGGTGGTTTGGTGATATGGGGTCCTCTTGATTAGGTGCGCTTACCAATTGTTTCCAGCGGTTTTCATGCTTTTCCATAAAGTGCGCGTACCGTTATGTTTCCAGTTCACGTGCCGATATGGCTTCGGTTCGAAACCAGTGTACTGCTATTTAACAACAAAATCTCAAACCATTGGATTTTGACTATATAGCAACATAAAGAGGTATAGAATCCCAGCAATACAGTTGGCTCACTCTACCGAGAGACTATGACTGTATTCTAGTCATTATTGTCCTGGTATGATTGGTGTCCGGGTGTTTTGCGGCCTGGGCTCCGATCCGGCATTGACGAGATACTTCTAATGGCTCTAAAACAACAACATAAGCTTAGTAGAGCATCTAATGCTGTTTAGAACCACCAGCCCAAGCATCTCTCTACATATGAACGACCACACCAGGGATTTGAGGTGAGTCCCAAAGAACAATTGTCAAAGTGCCGCTCCCATCATCATCATGATATCATGATCCTCATCCCGTGAAGGACTTGCAACATTCCAGGACCAAATGACCAAGGAGCGTCCATTCTCGAAGGTCACAGTCAATCCATAGCCTCCACAAAGCCCAAGTCTCAAGACCGAACCGTTAAAGGTCCCAGGAAAACCCTAACCCTATGAGCGTCCATCCTCAAGGATCAAAGCCAGTCCACGGAACCGACAGACGTTCTAGTCTCGAAACCAAACAGTTAGTATCACAGTCTCAGGGTCAACAAGACCTATGAGCTTCCATTCTCATAGGCCAAAGTCAAGCCTCGAACACACAACGTTCCAGATTTGAAACGAGACCGACAGAGTTCAGTACCAACATGATCAGTGAGCTTCCATTCTCAGAGATCAAAGTCAATACCAGAATCCACCAGATCTCCGTCTCAAAAGCAAAACGGTAGTGCCAGTCACTCTTGCAAGACCAATACCACTAAGAACCACCTTGAAACCCCAGAAAGATCCTGACCTGCTGGAACAAGTCTTATATCGATCTGGGTGAACATGGGATCGAAGTCAAGTTCCAGGCTCTAAGCCAAACCAAAGTGCAACGACCAACACGCACTATGAGAAAAGTCAAAGTCACCAGAATCCACCAAATCGCAGTCTCGAAGTGTCCATCACACTTGAGAGTCAAACCCACCAGTTCTCCAAGAATCACCTTGGAACCCAAAACGACTCAAACTTGCTGGACCAAGTCTTAGACCGATCAGGGCGGAAGTGTGTTTGAAGTCAAGTGTAGATGGCACATGTGGTGAAGAGAGGTGGAGCTTCCCCAACTCGTTGATGTCTCAAGATAATCCATTAGTAATGGATGGAGAGCGATGGGGGAGATGAAGAAGGCTGTGTTTGTGGCATGTTTACTTGTATTTGCGAGCGAGCTGTTGGCTTTGTGCCAGATTTCAAAGAAGTGGTACAAAACCGATCTGTATGCAGACGCATGTGTCCCCTGAGAATGGAGGGATCGATGATGAGATGGTTGTGGTAAATGATGGAATTTAGGATCCACAAACTGGTAGTTCATATTGTGTTTGGGATAGGCCTGTGTGGTGCCAATTGTTCGGCGCTGAAAATTTAGCACACGTTGCTCATGTATATCTGACAGTTTGAGGGTGTTTCTAGCTGCTGTTATAGCTGTAGCATGATGGCCCGGTGGAAAAGATGAAAACTGAACACAAACGCGGCCCAACCGGAGTTAGTACGCTGTTGCATGAGAGACACACCGACACACCATTACATTTTCAAATAATAGGGGTGCTTTGCTCGACCACCAGAAGCTCTAATCATTATCTTAGTAATACAATCAATCCCCGTGAGAGTTGGACGCTTCCCTATTACACAAGCCGTGTGACGAATGTTACTACATAATATCGAGTGTATCAACTGAACAAAAGGAAGTATCATATTGTTCAAAGAGTAAAAATAGGTATGAAGTATGGTTAATAGCGGAAATCGTCTGTCAGTACGTTTGGAAGTGAAAATATACCAAACAAATAAAATGTTAAAACACGAAAGCTGAGAAATCAAAGTATGCCGAATCAAAGAAAGAAGAATGAACGACAGCGTAGAAGAAGAGCAAACATTAAACCGCAAGGAATAAAAGAAGACCCCCACCAAAGGTTAGCAACGAGAGTGACCATTTAGAACCAGATCCATCATAAGTAGAAATAGCGGCTAATGTGGATGATAAAGAACCCTCATTTATCGTCGAGTAGGATGGTACAGCAGCAATTGTGGTCACATCTTTGGAGGTAACGTATGTAGCTGTGTTTGGTGGAACTGTGGCTGTAGCCGTGACTGTACCAGTAGAATGATTACTACCTGGCTTTGTGGAAGGAGGGTCAGAAAGGACACTAGTCTTGGTTGTTCTTTCGGAATCAGTGGCTGTTGGAGTGTAAGGGTATGGTACTGTCTGTGTGATGGTGATAATATCAGTAACATGACTAGGTCCCGAACTATGTGACGAGGAAAGATCTTGAGAAGATGTCACGTCGAAAGAAGGTGATGGTGTAGTAACGGAAGAGACTGTGGAAGAAGATTGAGTTAAGGTGTCGCTAGATGAAGATCCAATAGTAGAGGAAACCTCTGAAGATGATTCAGTAGAAGATTCTAGTGAAGAAGAGCTTTCAACGGACGAAGAGACTGTTGAAGAGACTGTTGAAGACTCTGAAGAAGACTCTGAAGAAGACTCAGATGAAGACTCAGATGAAGAGGATTCAACAGAAGAAGACTCTGAAGAAGACTCTGAATAAAATGAAGATTCGGACGATGACTCAAGGGAAGATGGAACAGGTGAAGACTCTGCTGAAGATTCAGAAGAAGATTCAATAGAAGATGATTCGGATGAGGAAGAAACACAAGCACCTGAGGTTGGTGTTTCAATAATTTCAGTAATGACGCTATCTGTTCCAGTGACAAACTTGGTGGTTTCTTCACATCCTGTCCAAGGTTGTGTAGTAGTTACCGTAACTGGACGAGCTGTTTATGATGTTAGTATCAGATGATTACAAAGACAACCTCGGAAGGTGCGCCCATATAAAGCGGAATGAGATAAGATCTGATAACTGCTTCATAGTTCATTCACCAGCACAAGGTCTATAATATGACTTACTTTCCTCACCCTCACCGGAAGCGGAACCGGAAACTGGACTCCATCTACGGCTGAACTGGGTCCGATCACCACGTCCACTGCTGCAGACAACTTGCATCTTGACAGTGGCACTGTGTCGTTCAGTCGATGAAGTGCTACCAAAGAAAGAGAGAGCTAGACGGTTTCTAGCCGGGATAGCACCAAATGTGACCACCAGGTTTTGAGGGGATTTCTGGGTGACTGAATGCTCCAGACTGGTGTAGTTTGTATAAATACCAAACTCGTTAATAGCGGTTGCAATATAAGCTTCAAGATCTTCTGTAGAAGCTGAAGCAGCACTGGAGAAATCGAAGGAAATCGAACCGGACTGAATACCTTGATTATTACAAATCGCCAACTCTGAAAGGAAGTAGTAAAAGTTATCGCCCCTCATAGTAATTCTGCTCACAATTTGGTATGAAGTTGTTCCGACTGACCTAAATCTTACCGTTGAGTTGAGATTGCCATTCCAAGTAACCGTGTTCACGCCTGGGACCCAATGAGAAGCGGCTTCCACAGTCTCGGATCTACCACCTCCATCAAAGACGATGTCAAACTCAGCGGTACCAGCAATAGAAGCAACTCCCGAAAGGTCAGCGGTTACGCGGCAAGTAATAACAGTCTGTAAAGATCTTCCACCTGCAGGGTCAACGTTGCACGAAGCGATGGTCGTCTGATCTGACATGAGATCAAAACTGTTGGAGATGACTCCGTTCCTCAAAATTCTGAGTTGGTAAACGTATGGCATTGTCAGGCTGAAAGTGTCACCAGTGGCCACTCTAGAGGTATCAATGGACCAAGACATTTTCACACTCCACCAGTCGAAAGGTGTTGACGTGGATGCCAAATCCGCATCAGTGATAGAGTCGATGCTCGTAAAGACCCCATCGACATTTTTGGCTACTGCACCAGAGAGCAGAACCAGGGAAATCCCATAAGCATTAAACCTCATTGTTTGTTTACTTCTATATATTTCATTTACAAACAACACTCAGGAGATACTGACCCATATTTATAGACACGGATGTAACTAGCCGAAGACCAACATTGGATTGATCTGCGAGGAATCTGCACATCATGTTTGCAAACCTTACGATTTGGGTTCACTGCAAGTGCGTCTAAGTTTATTAACTATTCGGAGTCATCTTCAAAGGCATGGAAACAGTTATTGGTATTATCTTTTTTGCAGTAACTTGTTCAGTAGGGTGCTTTATTCTAAAACGTTGATGGTGATTATGCTTGTAGTTTCCTATTAGCTGGTTCGTGTGGAGAAGCACTACGAGGATAGGAATACCTGAGAATGAGAACGACTTTGTGTGCTCAGTTTAGCCTTATCACAGCACAGCGGCTGCTTCAGCAAAACCCCTGGGTGTTTTCTAACCAGACACCCCATGTAGTAGTAGGATACTAGAATCTAGATGCTCTTAACGTCATAATCAGAACATAAGATCAGTGGTAGATGCAAACAGCGGCAGATATTATTTTCTCCTCATCAAGAGAAGCTGCGTAGATATTTTATAGACAACTATGTAGAATACCCCTGCTTCCAACTACATTTACTTTCTTGGCCCAAAGTCTAGAGCCTAAGTACGTATATCTTCTACGTAGTAAAGAGACCCGAGGCCCCTTGAATCTTGATCCAAATTTCAAAAAAAAAAATACACGCAGGGTCGCAAAAATATGCACTTTTTCGCGAGATTCGCGGTCAGGCAACATGAATGGAATCTGGATGCACATGCGCATTTGCGCTCTGTCCCAGACTTACGAAGTCGCTTTGCTGTTGTTCCATTTATAACGCAAGAAGGCCCACTTTTGGCACCCTCTCACCACATGCAACGTGATGATTAGGCCATCGTTGGATATCGTTCCAGAACTGTGGAATGATTAGGAGAGAGGGGATGTACGTTATCTTGGAATCATTTCCAAGAAACGAGCTTTGGTACCTCCTAATACAGAACAGACACGTTTTTGCCCCTGAGCTTAGACGAGATGCATTCGCATGCAGGCAGATCCGAGATATCATATGACATGACTTTCAAGTTTCAACTGTTTATGAGTGAACTAGACCCCGTTCTTGGGAGGAAATTTGAAAATTTTCTTTCGTCAGACCCTGAAAATAGATTTAGGTTTCCCAAACGGCACGAACAGTATCCGGTTTCGGCCAGTATTCTAGTTGAGAGTCGAGACTCGAGAGCTACAATATAATTTCCCAATCAGCGTGAGTTAGCCTCTCTCGACTGTTAAACATTTCAAATTTTAAGCGCTCGATCAGTAAGCTGCAATACAGGCGGTTCACCAGAGGTATTTTTCCCCTTCCTGATTATGCTCTTAGCCTTTAGGGTTCAATTATTCGTCTATATGGCAGAATAGGCTGTCTATACTATCATATTATGCTGGACAACTTGTTCGAGTAGCTGCTATTTGTTACCCAATCACTCAGGAAAAAAATAAGTTACGAGATGTGTTACGCTAATATTGAGAATTAACCTATGAACCGAACACAAGAAATTATCTTGGAGTTAAAAGAAGTAAGAGAGATATGAATTATGGTTAACAACCAAAATCTGCCGTCAATATGCTTGGGTGAAAGAATACCAAGCAGTTAAATGTTAAAACACGAAAGGGAAAAGAATGAACAACGGAGAAGTGAAAGCATCAGATCAGAAGAACCAAAATAAGACTTCCGCCCATGGTCAATATTGAGAGTGAAAGGCTTGATCCAGATCCATCATAAGTAGAGATGATGTTTGAGGTTGACGACAAGACATCAGGCACGTTTAGGGAGCCTGTTGGAGAGGAGGAATACTCATTTATCGTCGAGTAGAATGATACAGCAGCAATAGTGGTCACTCCGTCAGAGGTAACATATGTCGCAGTGTATGGTAATGGAATCGTACTTGGAATGGTAGGTGTAACAGTAGCGTAACCACCATCTGGAGTGGTAGAAGGAGAGAAAATCAGCACACTGGTCTTGGTTGTAGTCTTGGAATCTGTGAATCCTGGAATGTCAGGATATGGAGCTGTCTGTGTGATGGTGATCACATCAGTCACGTATGGTCCCGAGCTAGGTGAAGAGGGGTCATCATGAGAAGGTGTCTTATCCACAGAAGATGAAGGTTTAGTAACAGAAGGGTCTGTGGAAGGAGATTGAGTCAGAATGTCACTTGTCAAGGACTCAGTAGTAGGGGAAGGTGATGGTGAATGTTCGTTAGAGGATGCCTCGGATATCGACGTTGACGAAGATGATTCCATTGTAAAAGACGGAGACGATGATAAACTTGTAGTAGAGGATATAATGGAGGACGACACTTCCAGAGAAAACTCTGATGTAGATGAACCACCAAAAGAGCTCGCTGGAGGATCTGTTGAGGATATATCAAAGGAGGATATTGTCGATGAAGAGGCAGTTGACGAGGTTGCGGAGGCATCGCTGGATAAGGAGGAAAGGCTTTCTTCAGAACTCGTTTCAATCGGATCTGACGACCAACTAGATGTTCCAGAAGAGGCTGATTGGGAAGCAGGTTCGGATAGAGAGTCTGAGTATTCAGAAGAAGAAGAAACGAATGATGGTTCTGACGACGATCCAGAAGACGACGAAACGGGTGATGTCTCTGATGACGATCCAGACGAAGAGGAAACTGGTGAAGATTCAGAATCTGAGTCAGTTAAAGAAGGAAGTAATGAAGACTCTGATGAAGATTCACTAGCGGACTCTAATGAAGACTCCGACGAAGACTCTAATGAAGACTCCGACGAAGACTCAAGGGAAGACTTTGACGAAGACTCTGACGAAGACTCTGACGAAGACTCTGACGAAGACTCTGATGAAGATTCAATAACGGACTCTGATGACGACACTGACGAAGACTCAAGGGAAGATACTGACGAAGACTCTGACGTGCTTTCGTCGGACTTTGGATCAATCGAATATGACGACTCACTGGATATCTCAGAAGAGGAAGATTGGTACGCCGACTCCGAGGATTCAGTAGAAGACCAAATGGATGAAGACTCTGAGAACGACCCAGTGGAAGAGGAAGCTGATATAGACTCTGATTCGGTAGAAGACACAGATGGGGACTCTGAAGACAATTCAGCAGAAGAAGAAGAAGACTCCCAAGACTCTGAAGAAGATAAAACTGACGAGGACCAAGAGGAGGACTCAACTGAAAACTTTGACGAACTCTCTGATGAAGACTCGGAAGACAATACATCAGAAGAAGAGGATTCAATGGAGGACTCTGATGAAGACTCCGACAATGACTCAAGGGAAGAAGAGGTAGCTGATGGCTCTAAAGACGAGTCAATAGACGAAGACTGTGATGAAGACTCCAAAGACAAATCATCAGAAGAAGACTCTGACGATGATTCAATAGACTCTGACGAAGACTCTGACGACGACTCTGATGTAGACTCTGATGTAGACTCTGACAAAGACTCTGACGAAGACTCTGAGGACGATTCAGTAGCAGGCTCGGAGGAAGACGCTGAGGACGACTCCGAGGACGACTCCGAGGACGACTCTGAGGACGACTCTGAGGACGATTCTGAGGACGACTCTGAGGACGACTCTGACGAAGACTCAAGGGAAGACGAAACACTTGAAGACTCTGCTGAAGATTCGGAAGACGATTCAACAGAAGATGATTCGGATGACGAAGTAATACAAGCGCCTGGGGTGGGTGTTTCAATGATCGCAGTAATGGTACCCTCTGTTCCAGTGACAAACTTAGTCACCTCCTCACATCCTGTCCAAGGTTGTGTAGTAGTTACCGTAATTGGACGAGCTGTTTATGATGTCAGTATATGAGAACTCCACAAATGGCCTTGAGGGCGAGCCGGTATAAAGCGGGAGATAAAAAGATCTGATAACCGCATCACGGGTTCTTTATCAAGGTAACATCCCAGACTTGACTTACTTCCCTCACCATCTCCAGAAGCAGAACCGGCAACTGGATTCCATGTAAGACTAAACCGTGTTTGATCGTCACGTCCACGCTTGCAATCAACTTCCATGATGACAGTGGCACTGTGTGGTTGATTGGTTGTCGTTTTACCAAAGAAAGACAGAACTAAACGGTCTCCAGCTGGAATAGAACCAAAGTCAATAACGAAGCTCCGAGAGGATTGTTGAGAGATTGAGAAATCCAAATCATCGTATGCAGTGCAGATTCCAAACTGGTTGTTGGCAGTTGAAATACCAACTTCCAAACCATCAGAAGACACTGTGGCAGTATTGGAAAATTCGAAGGAAATCGATCCCGATTCAATACCTCGATTATTACACAACTGCTGGTCGGAAAGGTAATAGTAAAAGTTATCTCCTCTCATAGTAATTCTGCTCAAGATTTGGTACGTCGAAGTTGTCGTTTTTGACCTAAATCTTACCGTTGAGTTGAGATTGCCATTCCATGTAACCGTGTTCACGCCTGGGACCCAATGAGAAGCGGCTTCCATAGTCTCCACTCTACCACCTCCATCGAAGACGATATCAAACTCAGCAGTACCAGAAATAAAGGCATAACTGGAAAGGTCACCAGTCACACGGCAAGTAATGATGGTCTCTGTAGCTCTTCCACCTGCAGGATCAACGTTACACGATGCAATAGTTCTTCTATCAGACAAGAGATCAAAACTATTTGAGACTGCACCGTTCCTCAAAATTCTGAGTTGGTAAACGTAAGGCATTGTTAGTGTAAAAGTATCACCAGTGGCTACTTTAGAGGTGTCAATGTACCAAGACATTTGCACACTCCACCAGTCGAAAGGTGTTGATGTGGATGACAACTGAGCATCAGTGATGGAGTCGATGCTCGTGAAGACCCCATCGACATGTTTGGCTACTGCACTTGAGAGCAGAGCCAAGGAAATACCATAAACATTAAACCACATTGCACGTGTGTGGTTCCAAATCAGTCTTCAGGCCTTAACAGTCTGGAGATACGCACCCATATTTATAATTTATATATCCTGATGCAATTAGACAAAACACGACCTATCTGCAAGGGATCTGCTGCAGATCGATTGGAAAACATTGCAGTTTGAACTTTGGATCCACTGCAGGTACATGTAAGTTATAGATTGTTCAAATCAGAGATTGGGATGTGGAAACTCTTATTTGGTATATAACTATATGCTTGTTCTTTCGTCTAACATGTTCTTTAGAAATTATGCTCTAAGGTGCCGATGACTATCACTTGTAGTGTTTTATTTGCTACGTCCTCTGGGGAAACGCCATAAAGATGTGAACATCTGCAATATACAAATCCTTTTGTGTGCTTAATTCAGGCACGGAATACCACAGCGGTTGCTTGATTAACCTCTTGGGATTGGCGTTTCCAACGATGCTCAGCGTAGTATACTAGTAGTAAGGCGCTAGATGTTCTCAAGACTCAACATAATAAGAATACAAGATCAGCGGAGGGATATGCAAGAATCATCAGATTTTTGTGTTCTCCCTTGTCGCTGGAAGTTATGGATACAGTTTGGTTACTCCCTTGCATGAAGTTGTCCTCTTGATTCTACTGACCCTATATTCGTAGCCAGGCCGCCAAGAGCCGAAGTAGATCTTCAATTAATCTAAAAGGCCCCTTGATTCAATAAATGTAGAAGGGCAAAATACACTCTGGCGAGATTAGCGGTCAGATTTATGTGTATGCATTGTAGTACTCCATTTGGTATATGTGCCAAAGTTTTATTAACCAGTTCTGACACCGGGGAGTTAGAAGGCAGGAAAGAGTGGAATCAGGGAATCATTATGGAGAGCTGATACTGGATTTGCTACTCTCTATACAGCCTGGCCCTACAGGCACGAAATTTTCGTCCCTGCGTTTAGACGAGACGCATTCGACTGCAGACAGATCTGAGATTTCAGATGACTTGTACGGTGTACGGTGTACCGCCGCAGCCCGCGAGTTGAAGAGACTTTGCACTTTGGACCCTGTCAAAATGGTGACTTGTTCTCGGCTAAGATACCCGGAAACTGAGGTGTAGATCAGGTATTGTTCTCAGCGCTAAGAGGAGGGTAAGCACTGTATTGGTCAATTCGTCAATTCAGTGGTCAGGGTGACTCACAACTTCCACTGCTACACATTCTCAGGTTCAAACATGTGGTTATACGTGGTCTTATTACATTTCAAGTTTCCAAAGTACGCAGACAACAGTACCTGTGCCAAAATACCTTTCAAGCTAGTTTTCCTGTTCTTTGCGTGATTTACTGCATCATCAGGAACATGTGACAGGATAAAATTTCAAACGAAACACCATCTATTAAAATTAGAACTGCGTCAACATATTAATATTTTGACGAATGGCATACATATCACATTTATAATATCAGAAATTAGAATCTTCATTTGCAACAGGGTGAATGATTCATCCACTGTTAAAGGCACCTTCTATGATCCTACCAAAGCGTATTACACGAATCTATACCGTAGACACATGCACAGCCCAGGCCATTGACCTCTTTAAGCACCAGATAACACTAAAAATCATGGCTGCCCATCCTTTGACATGTGGATATTGTCAATGGTCATTCGGTAAAATGTTACTGCTGCAAAACACTATCGGACATTAATCCTAATCGGGATCGACATGCATTTGGGTGCATCTTGGCCTGCTGAAATGCGCGTCACAATTAAGCAGATTTTGGTACATTTCTTAAAAGTTCAGAGTAATACTTACCGGTATCTTGCGTGTTTGAAACCAATATTGTACTACTAGTTAATAACGCAATTTTCAGTGCCATCAGAATACAGAGGACTGTACAATTATAGCAATTGTTGGAGTACTCTATCTACTAGAATTGGCCAAATCAAGGGTTTGCCAAAAACTGTTTCTCAGAGTACTACCAACAAGCAGAAAATGCCCCAGGTCTTAAAGATGCCGGTTCTGCGGAGTCGGCACTAAAGAAACCATCCCACACATGTTCAATGAATGCACCACAACCCAAGAACTGTGGAAGGCTATCCGTGACAACCCACAGGATCGCATATGGCACCCA
>JAKTUJ010000041.1:0-65443 GCA_030556625.1 Petasospora euphorbiiphila | reverse complement strand
GGTATAAGTGCAGAATTTCGCATTGTTGCCATGGTTACTATGCAGTGGCTACAACTAGCAGAAAAAGTCAGTGCTCGCATGATAAATGGTAGAGGCAGCATTTTTCAAAAAAAAAAAAAAAACCTGAGGGTAAAACCGCGATTCTTCCACAAGAGTTCTATTGTTCCATTAGATAGTTTACAAGCGGAAGTGCGATTACCCGTGTGAAATTGGCAGCGGTTCGGCCAGAAAGCTGGGGAATTCAGCAGACCACCGGCTCGACAGTCGGTACTTGCCGGTTCTTTGGATTTCTCAAGAGGACGGCATCTTTGGTGATAAAAGGATGTCCCTGTTGGATGATGATTCGAAACTGCCTTCATTTGTGCTTAGGAGGCACACAAAGCCTGTGACGTCGGTTGCGTTTGCGCGTGTTCCCGTTGCAATTGCGCAGAAGGCCATTAGCGATGAGGTTGGAGTTGCAGAAGACATTAAGAACATGACACTAAAACCCTTTCTCCTTTCTGGAGATGATGACGGGAAGGTGACATTGTGGGACTTGGCCACGAGGAGACCTGTCATGGAAAGGCAATGCCACACAATGAACATCTTGACTATCAAGCAACTTGGAATCTCAAGTACTGGCATTGATCCCCGATTCTTTGGTCTTGTTGCCACACATGGTCGTGATAATTGCGTCAAGTTCTGGAGACTATTTGATGATAAGGGAGCTATTTGCTTTGCTGAAGTGTATGAACTTCCGGAAAACGCATTGAATTTCTGTAACATTGACATTTGTGGCAGTGAACTTGTGGCACCTAATACGATGAACTCCAATACATTCGACGTGTATGATGTTAGCTTTTTGGCAGACAGTCATGTCGATGAGAGACGACTCGTTCGCAACCTTGAGTCTGTTGACGTATATCAACATCTAGTCACGAGTAAAGGATACACTTTTGATGAGTTCAAGATAAGGCGGGATGATGAAGAGGATGCAAACAGAGTCGATAAATTTGGAATCATCATGAAGCTTCTATGGGTGGACGAGGCTACGCTCTTCATTGGATACGAATCGGGACATGTGGCTCAGTTGAACATCTCAGCTGAGCAAAGATCTTATGAAGTGGTAAGCATAACTAACCATCACTACCCGAACCCTGTTCTTTCTCTGTCCTATGATGCTACCAACAACGTTGTGGTGACCTCATCGGTAGCCTCCCAAATTGTGATACACGATATTGAGCGGAGGGAATCGATACCAATTAAGCTGGTCAAATTTGGAAAGATTTCTTCGGTGGCTACTATCGATGACAAATATGTTCTTTCCTCCTGGAACGGATTTATCAAGTTCTTCACCTTGGATAAGAAGAGCATGACACTTGAGTACCATCACAGCTTTAAGAAACCAAAGGGGATGATATCGGGGGATTTGAATATCATTGGGAACATACAGGGGAACAAAAACGACATCAAGAAAAAAGCCGTAATCAAACCTAATACACTTGCTATTGTCACTGGAAGTGAGGTATCATCTGCTGTTTCCCCGTGCTTGAATAGACGAGACCTCG
This sequence comes from Petasospora euphorbiiphila, assembly GCA_030556625.1. Lineage (NCBI taxonomy): Eukaryota > Fungi > Ascomycota > Saccharomycetes > Phaffomycetales > Wickerhamomycetaceae > Petasospora > Petasospora euphorbiiphila. The sequence continues at coordinate 63,896 of JAKTUJ010000041.1, read as the reverse complement.
CCGTCATAAAGTCTGCCTTCTTGGCAGTTGCTTACGAAGATGGGACGATTGCTATTTACTCTCAATTATAAATGCTAATGGTATGTATTATGGAGTAGTAGTGGTAGTAGAAGTAACAGTAGTAGCAGCAGCCTTAATCTATAACCACAGGCCAGGCCTCTATGAATTGGCGTGGTGCAGTCGAGTGAATATGCAATATTTGGTCACAAAACAATCAGGAAGACTCTTCACCGGATTGATCATCATCGTGATCCTTGTTTTCGTCCTGATTGTATGCTGCTGCTGTTCTTCTTCTTCTGCGTCTTCTTCTCTTCTTCTTTCCTGTTGTATCAGCATGTGCTGGTGATTCATCTGCCACTGGCTCTATCATTGGGAAAGTGAGTGATGTTCTTCTAGTATCATACAACTTTGATGAGCGTCTAGAAGAACCGCTTGTAGATGTCGTAGGGCTCATCTCTCCGTTGTTGTCCGTGGCATATATTCTGCTTGATCTTCTCGAATCTGATGTCTTGTATGGAGATGATGGCGGTCTTGATGGTTTTCTCAGGCTTCCATTTCTCTGTACTCTTGCAAGCGGTTCAACTTTGAACTCTCTGTCCCTGATTGGAATAGAGCTATTAAGATCCTTCCCCAATGATGAGATTCTTTCTTCAACGCTCATGCTTTCTGTTGGTTTTGATGCCTTCTTGTCGGTCCTCTTCTTTACTAGAAGAGGCGACTCCTCTTTCTTCACCTCTGATTGCTCATGCTTCAGTTGGTCTGTTTCAGTCTCGTGTATAACATCATCTTGTTCTTCCTCCTCGTGTTCTGTTGCAGATGGGACAGTTTCATTAGTGATGGTTTCAAAGGGGTCTATCTTGTTGTCGCTATGTTCAAGATAGGACTTTAGGAGATCTGTATGGTTAACGTTCAATTTTTTGGCAATTTCAAAGAAGAGATCTTTAGACGATTGCAGTAATGACTCAGTCTCATTGAGGTTTGAGATTGTGTACTTCTTCAAAGCATCGATAGTCTGTGTCATCAGTTGATCTCTCTTTTCATATTTTTCCTCGATTTCAGTTGATCTTATAGTGATCGACTTGATTGATCTGAAGATAGTGGCATCACTTTTACCAATGAGGCCGACATTTTTTTGGATGAGGGCATCTTTTTCATCAATAAAAGTTTGAAGCTTCTCCTTGAGGTCATTAACTTCAGCAGTGTAGTGGTCTCTATAGTGCTTTTGGCTGGCCACGATTGTGTCGTATGCAACTTTCATTCTCTCGTTCTCCGCAACAGCAGACATCTCACTCTCTTGCAACTTGTTACATCTGGCCTCTAGCGATTTAACACGGAACTGCAAGTCATCGGTAGAGCTCATCGAGTCCGTCAACTGCGCCTCTAGGTCTGTGATTCGTCTCTGCTTCCTATCGAGGAGGGAATTGACGGTGTCATTCTCGTGCTTGACGTTGGATATCTGCTCGACCAGCTGGTCTCTTCTCTTCTTGATGATCTCGTTGGCCTTCTTGAGCTCCTGGTTGTGGTTCTTGACCTGCAGAATCTCGTCCTTGAGCTCGTCGATCTCATTGTGCAAGGACTCGATCACACGGGATGAGGACCCTTTCTTGGGCGTCGACAGGTGGCTCCCCGGCGTGTCGGTAGCGTGCTTGCCCAGCGGCGAGCTCATCGTGATTGTCGCTAGCGGCTTTCTTGGTGGTGTGTGGCAGTCGGTGTACGGGATGTTCGGCGCTAAAAAGAAGGCCAAGTCGATGTTCTCCTTGTTTGTCATGGGAAAGCGAGGTTGTCCCTGGTGCCAGCAGTGGGGGGTCCCGGCGTCTGTCTGTGTGCCTTCAAGAGATCAAAAGCGGTGATGATCTATCTACAGGCCAGAGCGTCCTCTTGAGACGTGCGAAAAACGGAGAAATGAGCAAGAGCTCGCGGAACTTTTCGGTGCGTTTTGGGTGCGCTGTTTATCCGTCGTATTGTCCGTTTCTCTGAGCTCAGACCGGTGTCTTTGGCTCGAGAAACTGCGTTGTTTGGCGTATTGCTAGTAGCAGTAGCAGTAGTAGCGGTGGTGCTGGGAGTTTCCTCTCAAGAATGTGGCTCACCGGTGTTTGTTTACCATTCTCGGCTGCTCGATGCGTCTCCAAGTCAACGAGACAAAGCATGAAGAATTAATGAGACGCCGGAATGCTGGCTCAAGGCACATCACCGTGGCCCAATTGGGACAGGTGCTGTTGTTCCCTACGTTATCGTCGTCGTAGCTCCCTGATCTGCCTACATTAAGTCCGGTCACTGAGGTGATATTACATAGATACACTAGTAGCACACGGAATTCAACGGCCACCACCACCAAACATGCTCATCATCTTGCTCATGTCCGGCATGCCGCCATTGCCACCGCCCATTGCCCTCATCATCTGGTTCATCTGGTTCATGTCGGGCATGCCTCCAGCACCACCGGCACCACCAGCACCACCACCCATCATTCTCATCATCTCGTTCATGTCCGGCATGCCTGCGCCTCCCAGACCCATCCTCTTCATGGCCTGTTGCATCAGACCAGGGTTCTGTTGCAGCTGTTGCATGCCTCTCTGCATCATCGATGGTGTCAGTCCTCCTGGGCCCATCCCTGGCGCTCCAGCACCAGCTCCTTGTGCATCTGTCATCGCCTTCGTCTGCTTGGCCATGTTGGCCATCATCCGTGCCTGGAACAAAATCATCTCCACCTCGGTAGCAGAAGTTCCAGACCCCCTGGCAACCCTGATTATTCTCGAAGGCTCATCGATAAAGATCTGTCCATCGCTTTCCAACTCCTTCTTGTTCATCGAGTCCATCACATAAACCATGCGCTTGAGCTTGTTAGAGGCCTCATCCTCTCCAATCTTTCCCATCATATCGCCCATCCCGGGAATCATACCGGCAATTTGCGACAGTGGACCCATCTTCATGATATTCTGCATCTGTTTCTGGAAGTCATTGAGTGTGAATTTACCCTCCTGGAAGTTCTTGATTGTGTCCTTGTTGTCCAAATCCAGCGATTGTACGTGCTCCATCAGTCCCTGGATATCACCAATACCAAGAAGCTTAGAGATGAAGCTTCTTGGCGAAAACGTCTCAAAGTCCTGAACGTGCTCACCTGTACCAATGAACACAATAGGCGTCTGTGTAGCAGCAACAGCAGAGATGGCACCACCACCTTTGGCATGTCCATCCAGCTTCGTCAAGATGATAGAACCGAAATTAGAACTCTCCTTGAATGCCTTGGATTGCGACTCTGCAGCCTGACCAATAGACGCATCAAGCACCATGATCGTCTGGTCTGGACGCACGGCCTCACCAATCTCAATCATCTCTTCAAACAGATCAGCCTCCTGCCTGTGTCTACCGGATGTATCCACGATAATGATATCAAATTTCTCCTTCTTGAACTTGTCCACACCTTCTCTTGCCACGGCAACTGGGTTTGTCTCCGTGTAGGACCCGTAGTATGGAATTCTAGCCTTTGTGGCATTTTGCTTCAACTGATCAAATGCACCTGCTCTGAAAGTATCGGCACACACAAGCCCAACTTTGAATCCTCTCCTTTGGTAATACACCGCGAGCTTCGTACACGACGTTGTCTTACCGGCACCTTGTAATCCAACAAACATGATAACGTTCCGCTTCCCCTTCTTTGGTTTGTATGGCTGCACACCAGTGTCAACGAGGGCACAAAGCTCATCAAAGACAACCTTCTGCAAAAGACGCTTCTTATTCGCTGGGGTCTGATCATCTCCCGTCAACTTGGCCTTGATCTGATTACGCAACTTGGCCACAAGCTTGATGTTGACGTCGGATTCCAAGAGGGCATTGCAAATTTCCTTAAGCATGGCATCAATTGCCGTGTCAACGTCCTGTGACTTCATGGCGCTCGAGAGCGCACCGTTGATACGGCGGCCCAAATCAGCTAACACCATAATCAAACACTCTCCTTATGGCTTAAAAGTATGTGTGTCGTCTCAAGAGGAATCTCTCTTTTGTGAAGTTTAACCGCTCTTCTTCAACCTTTCACTGATGGCCAACGTTGGTTGAAAAAATGTGGTGTGTGGGTGTGTTCTCATAGCTGACCCGCTGGTATTTGGCAGCAAGGCCGCGCGTGGCATAGAGAAGCTTCTCAATTAATGGGGTTCCATTGCTATAATTAAACAGCTAATTGTTGGTTAGTTTGAGGAAGAGATGGACTTCTTTCTTCCCAAGCGTGATGCTGTTATATCTCCATCGAAAGTGCTGCTGTTTGCCATATATGACCCGACGCTTATAAGTGATGAAGACGATACAGAGACACCACCACAGACTCTTTCCGATAGAGGAATACTGGTGCTGCTTCCACAACCGAAGCCAGAGGAATTCCAAACACACTTGAGGAAAGTTGGATTGATCCAAGGCATGGCGGATTTTGTGCAAAACTACTCTGCAAGCAGCGAGCCGCTCGAGTATGTCGAACTGGATGACCAGCGCGTCATCTTTTTAACGCTCGAAGGCAAGTATAACGTGATACTATCGATCCAGCTCACAAAAGTCGAGGAGAACGGGTCGGTATCTTATACACCGATGGACGTTGCACCGTTGAAATACCTCAGTATGGTGATAAGGCAGGGCTACGAGCACTTCCGTTTGCATAACGGTAGTATTGAATCACTCTGTGGCAGCATGGAACGCGATGAAGTTGCAATGTTCTTGCACAAGTGGTGGTCAGTGTGGCTCGATAACCTATTGGTGCAATTGAGTGAAGATGGCATTTTGAAGATGTTTGATGGTGTGAGGAAAAGTCGATTGAGAGTTGATAGTGAAATTAAGACGACTATTGACGATATGCAGACGCGGCATGCGTTCAAAGAGTGTCTGGTGTGGAATGGGTCCAAGGAGAACTATGAGAATTATGGGCTTGTCTACGAGCACTCTAATGTGTTGGCTAATGACTCAAAGATACGACTATTACGTTGGCTTTCGGAGACCGAGTATTATGGTGCTACGGCACGGTCTTTGTCACAACCCGTTATTGTCAAGCATGCGAGCAAAGAAGAGGACCAAGAGCCAGATCTCTTGAAAGAACAGGTGTATGATCCTTTCAGGTTAGTATGGACGACATTGGGTGATGTCTCGAATGCTACTGGGATAACCTCTGGTGTTGATGCAGGAATCAAGACGTTAAGTGAAGGCGTGCATTTGGTGAACAGTTTTGTGCCATGGTGGGGATCCAGGAGTGCTGGAACCCACTCAAGAAGTGTATTGTCCACTTCTGGAGCCGATCGTTCTAATTCCACGGAGGGAAGCGTGGGTTTAGAGTTCGAGACGAGCGAGGATGTGAGGTTCTTGATAGGTCGAGTTGGTGATGGAAGAGGCGTTGTTTTCAAGAATGTCTACTTGCGGTTAGATTCAGATGAAAATCTACACAGATTGGTTGTGTTCAAGTATTATGATTTTCTCGTTGTGTTGGTTTATGAGTTCAACGTGAACACTTTAAACGATGGGTCTTACTACGAAGGGTTGTATCAGGATCTGCAGAGGTTGGGGAAGCAACATTTCCCACGACTCATTGAAGAGGAGAAAGGTTTCTACTACAGTGGGTTCGACAAGAGTAGCCGAGTCATTGAGAGCAACCTGCCAATGATCCCACCTCATGACGAAGAGGGTGTTTCTAATGAGTCCAAGTTTTCATACGATTTATCCTTGAACCGTGCTCAGGCGCTAACGATACATCGTGAGATACTCACAACTGTGGATTTTACCAATCGGGACCAAGAGTTGGAGAAGCTATTTAGGACCAAGAACGGGTGGTGGGTATACAACCACAAGTCAGACAACCACGAGGTGCTCATTGTCAAGAAATGGAAGCTCTTCAAGAACGGTGTTGACTACCGGCATTCCTTGTTGGAGAACTCTGCTAATGTTGCCGCGTCGATTGGTGCTGATGCAAAGAAGTGGCTAGACGACTACATGGAACGCTATTAACAGCAAAAGAAAAACATAACCTGTATGAAACCAGTCATTCAATCAAATGTCTAATCCATATGCCCTAAACACCAAAACACTAGTATAATGTACATGTCTTATTTCTTGTGCAGCAGGATGTCCCCGACAACCTTTTCAAAAGACTCGATGTCTGAATGCGGTAAAAGTGTGCTGGTCTCCTCATCGCGATGCACGAGGTCATTTGCATAGAAATCAACCATCACCATCACCTCGCTTCTCCAGAGACTCCAGTTGGCCTTTGTGAAGCGCATCTTGTTGGCGGCGCTCCGGGGAAAATGCGGGTGTCCAATGCGTGGTGCCAGGAGTCTGTGTCTATCTGGACTCACTTCAGCTTGTACATGTCTTGCCATCCTAGGCTTCGCTTGCCCGTGCTGCTGCTGCTTAGCAGTTGACAGCCCTGTCAGCGGAGCGAGACGCACACCTTCCGAGGTGTCGCTCGTTCTCTGCGTCTTTGCCCGCTGCAGGCCGTGGGAGAAAAGAGACGTATAGCTCGTCGACTGCTTGTAGGTGTAGTTTGTGTTAGCATTTGGCGTTGTGAGCTGCTGGGCCGAGGAGTGCGGCGGCAGATCAACCGAGGCGCGCTGAGGTCTGTCAAAGAGCGAAGCGGTGTGCTGGTGGCTGTGTGGTGGTGGTGCTGGTGCTGCTGGTGCTGCTCGTGTTACTGGCCTGGCAGTAGCAGTAGCTGGCTGTTGCCTCTGCCTCTTGAACTGCCGTAGTGGCGGTAGTGTCAGATCTGTCGTGAACAGCTTCTCAATGTCCTCGATGGACTTGTTGAAGATCTCAAACTCTGCGCGCTGACGCTTGGAGTTCGGCAGCTGGTGTCTGAGAGCTGTTGCTGACATCTCTATCTGGCTGATGCTATAACAGGTTCTACTACAGACGACTACGTGCCATATCTAATGGGGATGTGTATGCTGCTTTATATCTCTGCCAGTGTGGCAGTGGTGGCGATAAGAACGCCGTGTGATGACGGAGCACCCTTGTTGACGTTTCAAGCGCGAGGAAGAGAGAGGGGTGCGAAAAGAAGGAGAGGAGAGATAAAGCGGAGACACACAGATACACACACACACACACGGAGACTCAGAGACAGAATGGGAAGAGAAGCAGTGGGAAACCTTCGCGAGGACTCGCCTTAACTCACTTTAACTCACCGCACCTCCCCTCCACGATGTGTGTGGCCTTGCAGTTGCAGACAAAAGACGTCAAAACATCGCATATTAACAAAACATGCGGAGAGCGGCTGCAGAGAGAACACAAGTTACAAGTGGGAAAAAGATCGCTTGATTGCTTCGTCCAGAGTTCTAGAAAGAGCACGGGCGAAGGACTGTTGTGTCGGTGCGTCAGTGCGCCTCGGTCCACCTGGGTATGTCTTGTTGAGGTCCAGCAGAGGCCTCCTCGCTCTCGCTTGACGCTGTGTAATCACATGCTCGTGTCGTTGCACTGACCTCTTATCCAGCGCCATCTCATTGCCCCTTTTCTTCTCCTCCTCGTCAAGATGCTGTATGATACAGTGGTAGACTACTACTATAATCCTAATCTCCCCGGGGCACACCTGTCACCAAAGCACGCACACAGCGTTAGGACTGTCACGAAACCCTAAAAGCCCATTTCCCCTCCAATGGGCCACGCTGTGTGGCTCCGCTCGCCATCCCCGCGCACCGCACCACACAAAGCACCACAGCACCACACAAAAATGAAAAAAAAAAAAAAAATGAAGGCTTTCGCGGAAAATTTTTCTCACCTCTTGAGCGCCTAGCTCTCTCCAACTAGAAGGTAAACTCCGTGTGTCATCGCTCTGGGAAACACACAGGCTGATCTCTTGCTGTCTCCAGGTGGGGATTCCTGGAACAGCCTGTGCAATTCCCTCTTGTTTAACTTTGACGTTACCGTTTAACGTTGACGTTGACGTTGACAACTCGTATCGGCCACATCCGATCTGCACAGGTGAGTACCCTCTATAGGCTATTGTGTGTGTGTGTGTTTGGCAGTGATTATTGTGCAAATTACCAATTGTTCCAACTGAATAAGTGTATGTTGACAACTGCTATTATCGTTAAGTTTCAGCCTTGTATGAGCCATGACACGTTACACTTCTGCCATTCTCTTTTGCCAATAAGTACTAACAATAAATAGGTATGTCATCAAGCTCTTTAGCGCAGTTTATTTGTCCTGGATGAGGATACATATCGACCGGGCGGACATAAAATGTTCAGCTCCACCACCAGCAATGGTAGTCGCATCTTCTGTGTACAATTTTTTGAAGGTGTTGGTGGAGCCGAAATTGATGAGAGGTCGCCAAGCTGACTGGACAAATACGACATGTGGCTTGCAAGATGCGGTGTTTTGTGTACTAACAGTATCTCAGGCCAATTTATTCCGATAATGGTAAGTACATCTCCCCGTCCCCAGCATCAACCTAGTATATCAAGCCCGGTTCCCCTCTTGTGCGTTCTACGTGATGATCAAATATTCACACTGTCCGAGGAAGTTTAACTACTCTCCAGTGATTAACAAACAAAAAAAACTGATTTAATGACTCTGATTAACGCCGGCTATCTCGATCCAGGTTGAAACAAGGACGTCTTATCTAGATCATGCAGACCACTAACAAATGGAAACAGCTTGTCAATAGATCAATCATAATTAATAATTCTTTATCTATCTATCTGTAAAAGCCCGGAGATTACTTGTTTGCCCCTCGGAAGTCGCCGGACGGTCGCGCGACGCGGCAAAGACAACAACAAACGCGCCGGCGCAGCGTTTGCGGATTACTCCTCTAGAACTACTTTCCAACCTTTTTTGCTGTGTTTTTTGCTTCTCAGGAACATCCAGTTCCCAGTCTTAATCTATTTCCATTTCATATCCCACGTGTCCGTGCTGCTTCTCCGAGGAACACGATGTTTGCCTTTGGTTCGCCACGCCATAGGCGTTTTGCTGCCCTCACAATTGCACTGACACTCATATTCTACTTCACACTCGTCGTCTTCAAGGACCCAGTGACTTCTTCAGAACAATTCCAGACTTTTAAACAGACTCTTGATAGCTATTTCGAAGAAAATGACAATAACGATTCGGTCCTTGATCATTTCGCAAACAGTGATATCGACTTACAACACACGTCAGTGGCTGATACACTCAAATCTACAGGACTCAAAAATAAGGACACTAATATCATCTCACAGCAGTTTTACACCTCCATATTAAAGCTGCTCGCATCGAAGAAGAACGAGATCCCAGCGCTCTCACTGAAAAAACATGCAACAGACGATAAAGGCTCGGTTTTTACAAAGGAGAAATTGCTCGAATATCTTGTCGTTAACGCAGACGACATGACACGTCTTAAAGCGGTTCATAAGGAGGTTTTCGATGCACTCCCTGAAAAATTCCCATCAGGATTATACAAGGGCAAGGGCATAGTCTTCATCGGAGGCGGACAGTATTCCTGGCTTTCCTTGCTCAGCATCAAATCACTAAGGTCCTTTGGTTGTAAACTCCCCATTGAGATGATAATTCCCACAGAGGAAGAGTACGAACACGATCTATGCGAGGAGATCCTCCCAGCATTACAAGGTCGATGTGTCCTGCTTTATAACGTGCTAGGTGCTGAAGTCATGGACGAGATTGAGTTCAAGGGATACCAGTACAAGTCACTGGCGCTTATAGCGTCAAGTTTTGAAGAAGTGCTCCTGCTGGATAGTGACAACGTACTTGTGTCTAACCCAGAGCCTTTCTTTGAAATGGAACCGTTTGTCTCGACGGGGATGGTCACTTGGCCAGACTATTGGCCGCGTACAACATCCCCATATCTGTACGATATCATGGGCATCGAAGTCACAGAGGACAAAAGAGTAAGAAATGGGAAATGGCCATTGGTGGAGCCGGAAATGGTGGAGGATTTCACTAAAGTCAGTTATCACGATTTGGAAGGAACATTCCCGGATTTGTCTACAGAATCAGGACAAGTGCTCCTGCGCAAGAGTGACCATTTGAAAACACTCCTGCTCTCCTTGTTTTACAACTTATATGGACCAGATTTCTTTTATTTGCTCATTTCACAAGGATTTGATGGTGCAGGTGATAAGGACACTTTTGTATTGGGTGCCATCAAAGGTGGTGAGAAGTTTTACCAAGTCAAGTCTGAAATTCAATCATTTGGTTGGTTTGACAATGGCAATTTTAATGGTGTTTCCATGGGACAGAGAGATCCAGTTCATGACTACCAGCAATTCCTGGAGGTTGAAAAAGACTCGCCTGGTAATTACTCGGCATTTGACACGAGAAGTTCTCCAATATTCACTGTCCATGCAAACTTCCCAAAACTTAACCCATTCCTGTTGTACAAGGAGGGAAAGTTGAAAAACAGCAAAGGTGAGGACTTCCGCATGTACTCGGACATCTCAACGTTCCTCCCAGAACCATTCGATTTCGAACAAGTTCAGTATAAGCGCATGAAGTACATGTTATGTGAATTGAACATGTCCCTGAAATACTTCAACGATATCTCGAGGGAAGAGCTGTGCGGCTTTATCAAATCACATTTGAAATTCTTGGAAGAACATCCGGTGGATAACACGGACAAATGAGATTGCTTGGGTTCAAATTGCATCATTTATAGATAGGATCGTGATAAGCGGTCATGTTTTATGAGATAGCTTGCACACTCCATCTTGGTAGATACATTTCGAATTGGGCTTGGCAGACGTCAAGGTTCCGTATCTCCAAAACTTCCATGCATATTGTAGATAATCAGCAGGTGCATCATGAAGGCTGCCCCCCGCAGCAATACGGTGACCACTGACACCTCGATAAACTTACTCACGTTTTTGATAAGGGCATCAGAAGCGCCCCAAGGCAAATGCCATGCATCACGCATAGCCCAAGATTTGAGGCGGGAGACGCCTGGACCATAAGCCCAGAGAAGAAAACTTCAGTTCTCCTTTCTGATTTGTGATATGTACTGCATTGCACAACTTCTGGAATTTCAGGTGTCAACTCGTCAATGCCACACGACCAGTCACCAGGTGACCAGGTGTATCTACGTTTGCGCCGTACCTGAAAGGAACATGTGGCTGTGGCTGATACATAACTCGGTCTGCAGCGTTCTATCAATGACGACATTGTTTGTAATTATCCCAACCACTGCCTGAATGAATACCTTCGGATCCGTGGAAACTGTTTCTTGGTTACCCAAATTTGGTGCCACATGCGTAAATTGACTAAACTCGGCATGCGCCGTCTCTCTTGACAGATCAAATTTGACGTATGGAAGGCTTATCAATGCCGTTATCTAACATCCGGTCACAAATCACCTTCACTGCTGAATCAGTTATCAATATACCGACATAAACCCGACGATTAATGCCTCATTTTATCTGTAGAAGATGACCTCCAATCAACAGTGCCTCTTATCTCTCGCTCTTACCCATCTTGGTGTTTGAAGCGATCATCATCAGCTTATCAACAGGGGCTGTTTCTAGAAGGAATGATGTTGCATATCGAAAACACGGCATCAATATACCCCTGTAATTCTACCCTTGTTGCGTATTGCTCAAAGCGATACGTCACGATATGATCTATCAGGGCATCCGGTACCTTACTGCCTTTGAGATAACACTTCTCTTGAGCTGTTCTCATAGGCGAATAACAAGTCTAAGATAACAGCGATCAAACAACGAGGAAGTTAGAGAGGTCTACTGGAGAGAACCGGATACATACAACCATACTGCCTCTCAACTCTCAACACCTGCATCAAGGTGAAACCCCCAAGGTTACGCTCCGCAGAACGGCACCCCAACATGGATCCAACAGCGAAAGCGGGGAGTGGTCACGACATCTAGAGTCAAATAACCCACTAGGTGTCAGACACATAGATAGATGTTCTTGTTTCTATTCAAGAACATGTTCTGTCTTTTTGCTGGCATTTCGACGGAAGCAGCAGATCGATGTGTTTTGGTGTGGTGGGTGTATATTGTGACAACCCCGGATTTCAAAGGTGAGCGAATTTATGCTGCATATTCTCGCACGTCATTTCAACGCAGAACAAAAAAAAGAAGCCAAGCCTGCTGGTTCGCAAATCATCATCGTAACAGGTGTGGAAATGGGAAAATCCCTGTTCAGTATGATAGGCTGTGACCAGGATTCTTACTGGAACTTGTATAATTTACTTTTCTTTAGTGGCCATTGCAAAACTGTTCATGTCAATTAATGAGGGAATGCATACCCTGGCGCCGTAATTCTAAAGCTTGTTACAATATTCAGCTTCGGTCAATTTGGATTTTGGCTTTCGGAGTTATGATAGTAAAGAGGGAAAGGGGGTGCAATTGGGTCCAACCTCCCTACAACCGATGTCTTCTATTTCTCTGGATAATGAACTATTGTAACGTTCTCAGTTTCAGACTAAGGCTAAGCCTTCGGATCGCCAATCTGGGAATTGGATCTCAGGTCGGGAATTAAAACACCCAAGTATATGACGCCACTGAATATATGATTCTTAAGCATCTATTTATCTCACTAAGCAAATCATAAAGTAGCTTGGCTACGTATATGGATGGCCGTGGCACTTTTATCCGGGTAAAAACTCTATTCCAAATTGGGTAAATTAGATGCATGGAAGTACATATTTGGATCAAGAAACCCCCACGCACGGAGATAAAACCATCATGATGTATCAATTGTGACTGAGTCTATTCAAAGTTATTTATAATTCCAGCCAACTGAAGTATTGGTTGTCCTTAGATATGATCGGTTGTAGGAGGTCTCTGTGGTTCACTGCGCTTAATCTGCGGACGATCGTTCCATGATGTAGTCTGCGGATCGGCTCTCCTTCATCTGTTGTCAGACATGCTCTAAGTACTTCATTTCGTGTAGTTGTTTCAAATCGCCTGAAGTAGGTGGGTAGACCATGTGTATGGTATCTTGTAATTTTGATAGTTTGTTGATGAATCATGTCGAAAGCCATGTTTGTACGCCGACAACCAGTGATTTAGGTACCACGCTTATCCAGTTCAATAGGTATGTTAGATAGCATTGATCAGCCTATCACTTAATCTCCCTCATTGGCACTGCAACAATTTCAAATTTTCATACGCTGGCTGAAAGGATTATGGATGTTACCTTAGCAACATGCCCCTAGGTGTGTCTCAACCAAGTACAATGTAGCACTATATGATCTGAACGCCATAGCCAAAACAAGTCTACGGTTTTGCCATTGGAGTCATTGGAGGAGATACGTCAACGGGCATAGACGTGTGGGATATGCTGGTGGGAAGGTCTAGTCGAATTGTGAGCGAACTTGGTAACCCCCACGGTCCACCCAGCACGCGCAAGGAATGCATGTTTGTTGTTGGTTTGGAAATTGAACTGGTAACACTCGCACCGGGCGTTGGAGGTGGGTATGGGGGTCAATCAGGGAGGCACTATTAGTCCTTCAAGCCACTTTTAACTTGCAAGTATAACCCCTATAGCTAGCCATTCTTATAATATGAGATATGGTCCACCCATACCAGAACTTGAGATACAGGCCTCCGTATAGAGACAAAGAGGGTATCCAAGCTTATTTTGATCCGCTGCTGATTGGGTCGTTCCTCCTGCAGCGTGGCCGTGCCGTGCTAGAAGGCCGCACAGCGTACCCGCGCCCGGTAGTACTCTCGACTCTCTAGCCGCTGCGGGAACCGGGGTTACCCACCTAGTCTTGGCCTGGGAACGGAAGTGGAGAATGGGTATTCTGTTTAAACCGAGTTGTGAGAGGATCCCTGCCTGCGTAGATCTTCCCAATTGCCAAGTCTCTGACAGCAGTGCTGTATGCTGTTCTTCCTAATGTTAGGGAAGTTGGAAGGGTACACCCTCGGAAGTACTGCTATAGGCAGGCGGCGATCTCTTTCTCTCTCTGCGCACCATGCAGGTTTCTGCACATCTTTCTTTTCAAAAAAGAAATTCATCCAAGAAAAAAAAATAAAAAAAAATTTTAGCCCATCGCAGCCTCGCAGGGGGCGCAAGTGGCATAAAACCAGACGGAATCCCCCCATTCTCCATCACCCCCCGTTCCTCTAGTGACACTCTCTCTATATCTCCTGACTCGTGTGTTGTCTAGCAACCGTCTTCTTTTGTGCTTTCAGGAACCTATCGCATTTTCGTTGCAATTGTGGCATCTTTCTTTTGTAACCCACTAGTTTCGCATACTACATTTTCCATTTGGCTCGTACGTTTGTACAAGAATTTTTTTCTATTCTTCTCTTCTCTCGCACAACAGAAAACTCTTTGTTATCCTACAATGGCTCCAAGTCGTAAGTCTACTCGTTCTCGTGTCCCAACTACCAAAGCTAAACAACTCCAAGAAACCGTGAGACCATCAAAGCCCGTGCTGAGATCAATCTCGACGATTGATGAAAATGAAAACACATACAACAATGTCAACTTCAAGAGAAGAAGAATTGCCCCTTCTCCCAAGACATCTACTTCGACAGTTCTGAACTCCGTTACAGCCTCAAAGAGGGTTGCCTACAGCAGTGTCGATGATGATGAAGACGAGGATGATCTCTTTGCAGTTGTCAGCGACGACGAGCATATTTTCAACTCTGAGGACGATGAATACTCTAGCGCCATCTCTGACTATGAATCTGACTCTAAGACACGCTTTGTTGTCGGTGAAGCTTTCTACAAGAAGTCCCTTGATGAGGACATCTACAGCCACATGAAACTATCGCAGAGTAACTTGCTCTCTGGTGGAGACGTTATGTTTGACACCGACTCGGAATCTGACTCTCCAGTTTCCCCAATTTCATCTATTATGGACTCATTTGGCGAGCTCAAGTCTCTTGAAGAGAATTTCCAGAAACTGGCCGATGAGCACCAACACCAGCATGCCGTTGGCTCTAATTCAGCATCCTCTGCTGAGCCAGAGTCACCAAGAGTGTCCTCCAGTGTGACGCTAGAAGACTGTCTGAACTATGGTGACCACTCTCTTGATGAGATGTTCCAGTCACAGGAAACCACAAAGCAGAAGTTCCTCCAGTATCGTCATGACGAGCGCCACAACCTTGCCTTCCCAGACGTGTCGACTTTCCCACTCCGTTACGACCCATTGGTCAACAATATCACAATGGCCGCTGCTAGCAGAAAGAGAATCCGTGCGTTGAACAGACGTGCAATCCTTTCAGGTATGGCTTCTGAGATGGTTGGTACTGGTATGGCTATTGCTGACTTTGACATGATCTAATGAGAAATTATATCCACTTCTTGATTTATGGTTTGCTTTTGAGTTCTAGTATTTTTGGGTCTTCTTCTTCCTTCTCTCTTCTATTTTTATTTCTTGTTTGAGGTTTCTCCTCCTTATGCCTGTTTCAGTGTTGGCGCCAATATGCCACTCGGAGATAAAGTTTTTACTACCACAGGGGAGAAACCTGCTCACTCGTTTTAATTTTGGGTTTTTTTATATTCATTCGGTTGATTTTATGTCACTGATGGATCATTATTTGGATCTATTGGTGAATTGCTTACTTCTTTGTGATTTCTTGGACTCTTCCTCTTCGTTTGACGCATACCATTGACTTTACACATGCACACACAGTGCTGTGTTGTTCCACTCATTCCATCCATTTAGATATATTTCCGCTACTGCTTGAGATTCGTTCTGATGTTGTTCGTTTTGTATATATGATTCTATGAACAAACGAGTTTTCTTGTCATTTTTATTTGTGTTAAACAATGTATCTCTCCATGATCCCCATTAGGGAACGAAAAAGAGCAGCGGACAATGACGTAATGCTGCCTCCAAACCCGGACAAAAGCATCCAATCTATGGCTGCTTTCTCCCCACCCCCCTCCATTTCCCCAGTGAAAAATTGACCGGGACTCGATTCACTTTTAAGCCATAAAAGCTTATAATTGAAACTAAAAAAAAAATTCTTTTCCCCTTTCCTAAACTCTCAGTGGTTAACGACCGGATAATTACCGCTCTGCGTTTTGCAATTTTTGCATAAACGGTAACCTGATTTATCATTCATTCATCCATCATCGACAGTCCTTCCCTTGTGTCATCCTCATCTCAAGGGTCTTCACTTGACTTTGAGCTCGCCGCACACTCTCTGACTCCCCTAGTCTCTCCTTACCTGTGCCCCCACGCCCCACACGCATACACATACACACACTGCAAGGCGGAAAATGACTGTCCTCAGTTTCCTCAAAGACGTTCTTGTTCCTATTCCTCCTCCACGCACTGCTGCTTTGTTGCCTGAGTCAGACAACTTTGCCTTTGAAGTCGGTAAAGGCAAGGAGATACAGATCCAATCGGACACCGTCTCGCTTAGTGATACCTCGACACTTGTCCCGCAAACCAGACGCCGACTTAAGAATCGTCATGTCCAACTGATTGGTATCTCTGGTGTTATCGGTACTGCTCTGTACGTTGCCATCGGTAGTACTTTGCAGAAGTCTGGCTCGGGGAACTTGCTTCTTTGTTTCGCCCTGTGGTGTATCCCTATTTTGGCCATCACTGTGTCAGTCGCAGAGATGGTGTGCTATCTCCCAATCAACTCACCGTTTATCAGAATGGCAGGTCGTTGTTGTGACGATGCGCTCGAGTTCATGGCTGGATGGAACTTTTGGTTCTTGGAAGGTGTCCTGATTCCATTCGAAATCGTTGGTGCTAATACGATGATTCATTACTGGCGTAATGATTACTCCCCAGCTATTACCATCTCCGTTCAAGTTGCACTGTATTTTTTGATCTCGGTCTTTGCCGTTAGAGTCTACGGTGAGAGTGAATTCTGGTTGGCTATCGGTAAGCTCCTTCTTGCAGTGGGACTCATGCTTTTCACTCTTGTGACAATGTGTGGAGGAAACCCAGATCACGATGCTTATGGATTCAGATACTGGAAGCAGACGCCATTCCCAGAGTATCTCTCTACGGGGTCCCTCGGCTATTTCCGTGCCTGGTTCCAGGGGATGACTACTGCATCTTTCACCATTGCCGGTCCAGATTATCTCTCCATGATTGCCGGTGAGACTGTTCTTCCTCGTTGTTCTACGCTTCCAAGGGCTTTCAAGCAGATTTTTTACCGTTTGACATTCATGTTCCTCGGCAGTTGTCTCTGTGTTGGTATTCTCGTTTCTCATGACGACCCAACTCTCATCTCTGCTATCGCAGAAGGTGCACCAGGTGCCGGCTCTTCTCCATATGTGATTGCTATGGACAACATGCGTATCAAGGTGCTGCCACACATTGTCAATGGTGCGCTTATCGTCTCTGCTTTCAGTTCAGGTAACGCATATACATACTGCTCGTCGAGAAACCTGTATGGTTTGGCCTTGTCTGGTAAGGCGCCACGGATCTTTGGATACTGCAACAAAGAAGGTGTTCCTATTGTTGCTGTCTTTGTTAGTACTTGTTGGGGATTGTTGTCCTTCTTGCAGATGAGTGAGAACTCTGCTGTCGTGTTGAATTGGTTGATCAATTTGATCACTGCTTGTCAACTGCTCAATTTCTGTGTGATGATGACCACATTCTTCTTCTTCTATAGGGCTGTGAAGGTCCAGGGAATTGATCGTTCAGAGTTCACTTTCATCTCCTGGTTCCAGCCTTACACCTGCTTGTTTGGACTTGTGTGCGCTTTCATCATGATGTGGACCAATGGGTATAACGTGTTCACCAAGGGCAATTGGGATTACCAGTCCTTCTTGTTCAACTATCTTTCGATATTTGTTGATATTGGGCTCTTCATCGTTTGGAAAGTTCTCAAGCGTACGAAATGGCGTAAGGCTGACGAAGTTGACTTGATAACTGGATTAGACGAGATTATCGAGCATGAAAGAACATATCTAGCACATTTGGAAGATGAAAAACTAGCAAAGAAAAGAGGCACTGTCCACAAGATCTGGCAGCCAATTCTTTCTGTGCTGGTTGGAAAGGATTGAAGTGTGCTGCATGTTTTGTGTTTTTTATTATTTATTTCATCTATGTTAGTACTTCATTACACATGTTGTAGGCCTCACTGTTTTCTCTCGTATGTACTACGCACTCTCCCTTTACGTACTGAAAGTCTGAATGACCTAATTGAGAGGAGACCCAAGGTTAGATAAGAGGTCAGAGAAACGCGTTACGCGTCGTCCACGCGCCTGAAGGAGAAGGCAGCGGTACGGTCCCATAGTGTGTCCACTCGGTACTATTGTCGTGTGCACATTTCCATTGGCAGCGAAGGTTTGCTAAGTGGGGGGTAGCACCATTGAGTGTGAAATACTTCCAAAGGCTTACATCTTGGGTAAATTATTCGCATTTGTACCTGCGTATAGCACAGAAGAATGACAAGAAAGTAAAAAGCCACAACCGCCAAAAGCCTGTGCAGACTAATGGAGCGCGTTATGCGCGTGTGCCCCGTCGTGCCGAGTCCAACAGTGAACACGAAAAAAGGAGAGAGAAATTAGAATGGAGAAATTGACCCGTCCGGCACAACGGGGAGAAATCAAAAATAGCCCCAGGGACAGCCAACTTAGGACGGCGGGGGATCGGTCACTGGTGATCCGCCCCATTGCTACACAGGCAGCTAAAGGGTCTGTATAGAAGCCAAATCCAAGAGGCAGTATATAAAGCCTAGACCATCACTGCACGATCGCACTTGTGATGCCTGAGAGAGGAATGTGACGCTGCACGCGAAGGATCACAGACAGACAGAGCGACGGTGGTCGACGTGTCTCGGATCTGGGCTCAGATTTTGTAAACAACCGGCTGTGTTTACATTGTCGGGTAAAGATTTTGCGCAGAGGTCTATCGACAGAGTCTCACTCGCTTGAGACTCGAGAGGTGTCGGGAAGGCACTCTTGCTCGTTTGCAGGTCTAGAATGGTAATAAGGCGTGATTGCACGCTATATATAACACTTCCCTGCCCTCTCAGTGTGCAGTTCTTCTGTCAAGGCGGTTCTTTTGCAGGCAATCAAGAGTTGTTGTTTATTTCGCCATTGTGCAAGTGCGCATCCCCCGTTTCTTTTGCGCGGGGTTTTCTTGCGGGAAGTGACTCAGAAACTGTCTCTTTTACTCAATACGTTTCCCTTTGTCCCGTTCAGGTAGCAAATGAGCCAAAGCGGTCAGATTCGCGCTCGTTGTTATGGGAGCGTACTGTGGTGCAAGGTGCAAGTCTAAGCTACGCATTTTCGCAGCCACAAAGCGAGAAAACGAAAAACTCCGACAGACGGCAGTCTAGGCACCCCCAAGACCAAGACGCCTAAACACCTTGTGGCGCCTGGAATTGCGTATGCTCTGAAAAGCTCCAAGAAACTTGTAGCAATTTAAGGAAATGGGAAAGGGGCAAAAGTGTGAAACTTGTGCTTTCATATTGTTATAACTGTAGCTTTTTGCGGAAACACTTATTCACACGGGTACGAGCGTCGAGGAGAAACGACGTGCCATCGTGAAATAAGGTGTGGCCCAAAACCAGGTCACACAGATTCAGGCGGCCATTTCGGCAACAGCGACTATAATTAGCAAATCACCATCGGAAGTTGAAATGGAACAGGTGCGCTCAAGGTGGATAATTCTCATTGAAGAATCGTCGGAATGAAATCAGAAAAGTAGTAGCCAACTCTTGGAGATGCCACTCTTCGATGAAGCTTTTACCTCAGACTCAGTAGCGCCCTTTTCCTTATGTGAAACGCCCCTGGAAAAGTGTCTGGCCCCCCGCTGCTTGCGACAACTTAAAGTGCGTCTCCCAGCGTTACGGCCACCCTCCAAACAGCATATTCTGGAATCTGGAAGAAAGTGCCTATTTTTTCTCGTGCCCGACTGCCTATAAATACAGGGGATCCACCCACTCTCTCGAGTTTTCCCTTCACACCCCTTTTTGATTCCCTACCGTTCAAAACAGTCAATCGCTTTTACAATGCAGTTCTCCACCGTTGCTCTTACTCTCGCCGCTTCCGCTGTCGCCTTCTCCCAGGTTGTCTCCCAGATCAACGACGGTCAGATTCAGGCTACCACCGCTACTGCCGCTCAGGTTGTCTCCCAGATTGGTGACGGTCAGATCCAGGCCACCACCGCTACTGTTGCCCAGGTTGTCTCCCAGATTGGTGACGGTCAGATCCAGGCTACTACTGCCACTGCCGCTCAGGTTGTCTCCCAGATTGGTGACGGTCAGATCCAGGCCACCACCGCTACCGTTGAGGTCCAGACTGGTGCTGCTGCTCAGGTTCAGCTTGCTGGTGCCGCCGCTGTCGCTGCTGCTTTCATGTTGATCTAAGTTCGGTAATACTTGGTTCTCTCTCCCATTATTGCTAGCAGGCTTGCTTGCTTCCCTTGGTAGTTTTACCTCTTCGTTGTATGTTGATTTTGTTCTCCATCAAAGGATCAAAAAAGGTAATGGGAACTTGCTTAATAGGTATACCCCACTTCTTTATCAAACAATTTATTAATTTATATTTGGACCAGTGTAGAATTGATATCTTATCTTAATGCTTTGTTTATCTCTATGTCATCCCCTGTTACCTGTCAACATTGTCAGTTTTCTTGAGCTTGCCGTCGTGGGGTGATTTTTGAAAGGGAGCGATGCTGCGATAAACAAGCTTTTTTTCTGCAAGGGATTGTAATTTGTGGCATTGTGAGTGATACTGCATGATATATCTCTTGTGTTTCCTTAATGCTTGTCTGGGCGTCTTGTAGTCATTGTTGATAAGTTCTTTAAGCCTCCTGAGACACTTTAGTGCTGTTGGCTTTGGGAACTCGGCTTGTGCGGTTTAGCAAGCAACGCGGTTCCATGAGCGAGTCACCGCATGTTTCGGGATGGGAAGGCGAAGAAGAACTCTCGGCTAAGATCTTATGATCAAAGACCAAATGACGGTTTCGAGGTCCCTACAAGATGAAGAGCAGATTGGTTTTGTAGGTGGTGTGACTAAACAGCTACCAATTTGACCCAAGAGATCTATTTCACTCTGCTTACTCTCAAAAGAAGAAAGAGGATAGGGCCTAGGCTTCACACGTGAATATATGACATGTCTATTAATAGTAAGAGTGCAGGGAAATTGTCCTAACTTAAGGCTCGCACAATATTGGTCTGCTTCATGCTAATTCAGACCTAGATGTAGAATCTCAAACAAGAGCCTCAAAAGCAAACACCTCCTTCTGGTGCGCTGTGTCCTTGAAGCTAAAGGTCAAATACAAGAACTATCTAACAATGTTACGATTATGGCGTATGTGTAATCGCCATAGGAAATGACTGCTGTTAGATTAAGAAGCCGTGATACAGGCCTTTTGGCGTAGCCGCCGGTAGGCAACTGCATCAGAGAAAAGTCAAGAGAAAGTGATAATATACGCAAGAGTAACAATGTATAAGTTGAGTTGATTCAAAAAAAACTTCAAAAGTATCGAATTGGCTGTATATTATCTTTATAATGACTCCAAATGGCAAGGAGTTTGAAAACCTTAATTGAATTGAAAAGACCATCTCCAATTTCCATTCTGTGTCATTTAATTGAAGTATCTTCTTGTTAAAAAATAAAAAAAAAATGTTAAGCTCCGTAGACACCAGCTGCTCTCACTTCTGCATTATAAGAGAAAGCTAAAGACATTCATATCATGATTAATATCAATGTGTGATATATACACTACTGCATCAGAGGGCAAGGGCATGAATTACATACCATCACACACACATACACACCTGGACATTCACCCCAACACCCGATCACCTGCCACCATAAGCAGATCACTTCAGGGGCGCGCTGCCGAACCTGCATAAAACGTCAAGGTTAACCCTGGCTGCGCTGGCTGGGAAACGCTGTGATTTGCGCTACCCCCACTCCTGACTCCCCCCCCTGAAAACAGCACACTTTCAAAGCCTCCAAAGCCTCCAAAGCAACAAAGCAATTTATACATGAAGAAAGTGGAAAGTGCTGTAAATGGCTTTCCCACCAGCCCCTTTCTGCAGACATGGAACGAGCAAACCGCTGGATATTGGTAGTTTGTCGTTGCTCCGTGAGACCTGAGACCCTTGTTCAAGGGTACATAAGTCAAAGAGTAAATCCAAACTTCAAAGCCCATATATAAGCGCCAGACAGCAGCGATGGTGGTTCATGGTCCGTGGACGATAGACAAAACGGCATATCGATAACGTCTGACCACTATACAGATAGATAGAGATAACGTCATGTGCTACGAAGTAAGTGTCATCTGTAGCAATCGAGACGGTTGCTATACTGGTCTCAGTCGCTGATGGCAAGGCATCATCAGTGAGTAAATGATGTAATTATAGAACACGCATGGCAAGTACCGATAAAATTCTCGTGTAATAGTACTCCTGCTCGTCATAATCAGTACTTGTTCATGACTCATCGAAAGCTTGCAAGCTCAGGGACAAGAACTGTTTCCACACGTCACTTGGTCGCGTCATTGTGCACGCGAGTGTGGCTGGGCGGAGGGAATTGGTGATAAGGTTGCTTATCTGGGAAATCTGTTTCAGGAAGGAAGCAGCAGCAGCAGCAGCAGATGCTACACAGCCTCAGATGACGCGTGTATATAAAGGGAGGAGCCCACGTCCATCTTCTCGGCCTGACACCACTCGGAGTTTGCTCTTTTCTTGTCTTCAGCATACTTTCGCTTGCCCCACAACTAACTAAATCATACAATGAAGTCAGTCTACATCCTCGCTGCCTGCGCTGCCAGTGCCCTTGCACAGAACTCTTCCAACGACTCTTCGAGCTCCTCGTCTGGTGCTGCTAACGCTGTTGTGTTAGACTCTTCCTACAAGTACGGTGTTGCTGGTCTCGCCATTGCCGCCGCTGCCGCTTTGTTCTAAGATGGGGGCCTTGATACACCCAAATCCATTTTTTCTTTAATACGCTTGCTCCTTGTTCCATGGATGCATCATCAACTCAGCCTTGCTTTGTTCCAGTGTGCTGTTCTGTATTTGCTACTGCATTGATTAATTCCAAATTTGGCTTCCCTTTTGTGTTGTCCATGAGTAGAGGAGAGAAGCCCTAAATAACAATGACCTTACTCTTTGAGGGAAATGTAGAGATCATTGGAGAGGCCTTTTGCCAGATTGGGCAACCAAGCTCGGAACTCCGCTTCCTTCCAGAAGCAGTCGCGATGCGCGTTTCATCAAAGACACAGAACACATCTTGAATGCCAAACCCACAGTGCAATTAGCCGCCCCCGAACCGAGTAGAACCACCCATCAATTGTGCTAGAGATCCCACACAAGAGGTCCTTTGAGTTATCCAAATTATAATTGCTGGACCCTGCATGGCAAGCGGCGAGGCTCAGCTAATTGTCCCCGATCCCTGAACCGATACTTGACAGCATGTCCTTCAAGACCATTGTCATCACCTACGTTGTCGGCGGCATCACTCTGCCGCCATTGCTCATTGTCGCTATTCTCTATCTGGCCTACATCGCAGCGCCTAAGTTCATTGAGGACGAGGACCAGCAGGCTGATGACGACCTTTCCGATTTCGACTCTAAGGAGTACCATTCCTTGAGTCTCACACAGCTGCAAGAGGAGAACACCTCCGGCGTCAAGGCCTTCAAAACCGGCTGGCTGACCGTCACAAGGGAGTATCATCATTTCGTACCGAATGAGAAGGAGAAGGCCCCGGAACCGAAAGATAAGACTGCCAAATCGGCCGTTAATGCGCTGTACCGTTTTGTTAAGAATGCTAAGAAAGACGGCGGCAAGGAGAAGCAGGAGACACCAGACCCTGAACAATCAACAAACGCGACAGCACAGACACCATCATCGACATCCAACCAGACTGTGACGAAGACTGTCAAGAAGAAGAACAGGTTCTTTGCCGTGTTGAGACATGGGAACTTATTCCTCTACAAGCACGACAACCAGAAGGATGTACAGCACGTGATGGTCTTGTCAAACTATGTCGTTACAATCTGGCCCAGAAACTTGAGAGATGGTGAGTTGTTCACCAAGAAGACAGCAATTTGCCTACTCAAGAGACAACCAAGAAAACAGTCCGACTCTCCACCAAAGAGTCCTGCCGTACAGTCTGATGGTAGAGACATTCCTGAATCCACTTATGACATGCTAGAGACAGGAATCATCCCTCCAGGAGGGATGGGTTTCTTCATATATTGCGATACAAATTATGAGAAGGAAGATTGGTATTTTGAGTTGATCAAAGCAACTAAAAGGGAGAATTATGAACCGACTGGAACGGAGTTGGACCAACTAGAACCATCCATTTATGCCAACGCGCTGCACTTCAAGACTGCTGATATGATATCTCTTATCCAGACACTCCATTCATCTGAAGGCCAATTACATACAAGATGGCTCAATGCTGCCATTGGAAGAATCTTCCTAGCGTTACAAAGCACAGATTTCTTTGAACACGTTGTCGAAACGAAGCTCTTGAAGAAGTTGGCCAAGATCAACAGACCTGGCTTCCTCGAGGAGTTCCAAGTCAAGAAAATTGACATTGGAAATGCTGCTCCATTTATAAGCTTCCCGAAACTTGAGACACTGAACCCAGACGGATCTTTGAGAGTCTCGTTCAAGTTCTCTTACAAGGGGAAACTCTCCTTGCAGGTTGCCACGAAGGCCAATATCAGCTTGGGTGGAGCTTTCAAGACTCGTGAAGTTGGTATACTGTTAGCAGTCACGGTTAACATGCTTGAAGGTCCATTGGTGATCTCAATCAAACCGCCTCCTTCAAGTAGAATTTGGTATACTTTTGAGAAGATGCCAGCCTTGGGCTTGACCATCGAGCCAGTTGTTTCACAACGACAGATTACATATGGAATGATAACAAAAGTCATTGGCAACAAGTTGAGAGATGCCATCAAAGACTCCCTGGTGGAGCCTGCGTGGGATGATATCAGTTTCTTCAACACATCTGATGAGTTCTACAGAGGTGGTATTTGGGACACTACAAAGAGACCTCACCAGGATGTCCATACAGCTGATGACGAAACAGCTGACCCGCTAGACTTTAATGAGGAAGAGGTGGCGGATATCAATGAAGATGGCGAGGCGGCAGAAGTTGTCGACGAAGAGCCGCTTGATTCTAGAGAGACGTTCTCCAATGATGTGGCATCACATAGTGAGGAGAGCTCTCTAAGATCCCGTGCTACTCCTGTCTCAGGACACAGAGGCGCCTTTGCCAAAAGACCCACTGAATCGTCACTTTCCACCACAGATGAGCAATTCCTGTCCGATAGCTCCTTCCCTTCAAGAGATGCGCAAACGAGCCAAGATAACATATCAGAGACTGATGTCAGTATCGAAACCAATCGGAGTCCTACAATGAAGATGCTATCTGAAGAAACTGCAGCTGGTAAGAAGGCACTGTCTACTGGTTTCAAGAAGATAGGAAAATGGTATAATGACAAGAACAAGTCTGGTCAAGGCAAGAATGAAAAACCGTACACACCTCCTGAAATGATATCAAGAAGAAGAACACCTTCACAGACAAAGGAGAAACCGAGATCAAAGAGTAACGCAAGCAGTACCGACGTTACTGATACACACAAGAATGCTCCTGCACCACATTCTTTCCCTGCGGAGTACTTGTATGGAATTGAGACACAAGCTCCTGATGTTGACAGAAACCTGAAAGTTATGCCACCGACCAAAATTGCCGATATGAAATCTCCATATTCACAGGATGACAGTAAGTCTTTACAGTTGAACTCTCCTGCATTGACACAACACGACTCGTTCCCATCGTCTCCAGCATCTCCAAAGAAGGGCAGTTTACCAAGAAGAAAGCCAGTATCTGAGGATGCGGCAATTAGTGAACTTGGCTCACCCACAAGTGTGACATCTAGTGCAGTGAGTACTGCTGGTCCTCAAGAGGTACCAGCTAAGACTCCTCCGCTTCTGCCCGCTAGAGAGGTGACAGCTAAGACTCCTCCAGTTCTTCCAGCTAGAGAAGTGATAGCGACAAGCCCACCAGTTCTTCCGGCCAGAGAGACCACACCGAAGTCACCATCGCTTCCTCCTTCAATAGATGTGACTGAGGCTGATGTTTCAATTACGAGAGATGTATCCACTGCCGATGCTGATGTTTCAAGTGTGTCCATTGAGGCTGTTGTTTTGCCAGTTCAAGCTAAAGCCCCGGCCCTTCCACCACGCAGTAATCTTACTACATCCTCTGATACTGCTCCCGCTAAACAGGATGCCGAGAACGAAGTCGCAATTGATTCAACCGAGGAGAAGTAAGATGTTCCTACAATAAACTGTATCAATATTCATGTCATTAGTCATTAAAATAGTAGCATGATGAGATTACCAGAATGCCATCCAGCCAATGTACATCTGGCACAGGTTTTCAAGAGATGTGGCCTGTTGAATAAGGAACTCTGCCTGGCCTGGAACACTCATGGGTAGACCCTCTTTATCTAAGATACCTCTGATCTTTCTTCTGATTGTTGAAAGGGCAGATTGAGGAGTGTTTCTATTCTTCCTCTTGTGAGACCATTCCATGATAGGATCATGTAAGAACGATTCCAAAATATTCATAAGTGTAGTCTCATTGGCACGGATTAAGTTCAAAGTCACTTCACATGACTTCCTGAATGTACCCTCAACACCAGTTACACCAAATGCATCAACCATGTTACGTGTAAGTCTGAAAGGAACACGTTCTGGGACCGCTAGTTCCAGACCCTTCTCAAAGAGACAATCAAAATCAACGTGAAGAAGACCACCATTGTTTTCATTTAGCAACAAGTTCTCACCGTGACGATCACCCAGACCTAACATGTACCCCACCATCGACATAACAGCAGTAGTTGTTGTGTAGTTGTTTCTTGCATCATACCAGGATGATGGATCCGGGAAATTCTCAATAAACCATTGGTACAGGATAGGTGGATAGCGTGACATGATCTGATCTTGGAAGCAACGCGCCTTCATCGGAATATCACAATCCATGTCAAGTACTTTTTTGATGGCATTGATATCCAGTGAGATGTTGATGTTTGAGTAATGAGTTTTGATAATGTCTCTCATAGTTCTGCTATTCTCAACCCACTCAATGATACCATATACCTCGTTTAATGGGATTACAGCGTATGTGTTGATGTGAAGTTTTCTCTGTTCAGATTCGTAATCCTTCTTCAACAAATGGTCAATCATTGTAGTAAACTCCATCAATTTTGCGTCTTTTCGAAGATCGTCATTCGGTTTACAAAGAACACCGTACAAGAGACCATTCGAGCCTCTCAGATAGATGTGCCTTGGCAACTGCATGGAACTCAAGATGTCAACTCTGTTTTCAAACTTTTGGATAGTAACACGAGAGCTGTTAGGGAAAGGGTTGTGGAGCTTCATAGTCTGAACAGAATTTGGAAGAGTGATATTGAAGTTTGTTTTGACTGGAACAACAAGTGGACTTGGTGTACACGAGTGATCAAAATCGAAATCACTTGTTAATGAAAGCACTCCTCTCTTTGGAACCTTCTTCTTCGAAACAGAGATAAGCTGATTGAATAATTTCTTAGATTTGTCAAGGATCCTGCTGTTCGTAGTAGAAGAATCACGACACTCTGAACTCGAAAACAACTCAAGAATTCGTTTTGCCTTTCTTTCTCTTTCCTTTTGGGTTGAGTGATACTGTGCAAGGACAGGCCACAGTGAATGTGAAGGATATTCATTCACCACCATTTGTGCAATCACCACAATCTGCTGACTTGTGTTCTTGTCAATATGAAGGAGACGAGATAGCAGTTGGGAAAACACTGTGTACCAGTAGTAGATAGGAATTCTCTCAGTCGATTTCATGATATCCTCAAGAATTGTCCGCAGGTTCTTCCGTCTATCAGACAAGACGACAGAATGCATTGAATCACTAATGCTTTCAGGGAGATGGCTAACTTCCTCAGCAAAATCTAACCACACAGTAATCACCTTTGGAAGTGCTTCATAGAGATACTTTGTGCCACACATGATGGCTTTCAAGTAGTTTTGGATGGTTCTCCGTTCAAGTTCGCCAGAAATGCTTTTCAGATCAATCTTTTCAGTTCCAGGTTTCGATTTGATATCCAGGAGTTTGTTGTAGTATCTTCCAAGTGCATAATGTGACTTTTCCCAAGAAGGATCAATCTTGATGGTTGTGTTATATTCCTCCAGGATCTTCGTGGAACTGCTGTTGTTTGAATAGTCAAGCCATTTGGTATACTTCAACTGAATAGCTGCACGTTCCCTCACGGAGACATTCTCTGTATTGGACCTCATATCTTCAATGAAATCAAGTGCCCTAGTACGATCACCCTGGGCCCAAAGTAACTTGGCATACTCCAACTCAGTGTTCTCATTCTTCATTTGAATGGCATGCATGATGGAGGAAGTTGCAAGATCAAGTCGGTTGTTCTTTCTGGCAGATTTGGACGACTGCAACCACGTCTCTGATATATCTGCAATATTGACTTTGTTGCCCAAGGCTGAATCAGCAGAGCGTCTAACAGATGCCAGAATCCAATTTGACTTGAAGTCATTTCCAATGTGCGTAGCCCTGATATCCATTAACTCCTTCAGTGATTCGAATTCTGGACTCTTCACTTCCAGAATAGATTCAAGATCACAGATAGAATGAAGAAGGACCAGATCAGCGCGATGTTTCTTAAGGGAAGTTGGCTTCTGCAAACCAAGATTTGCACCAAGGGCGAGATAAGCATTATCAAGCGCCTTCATCATGTCCACCTTATTCCCATGAGCAGTCAACAAGGCCTTTCCTAAGTGATAGTACACCAAATTTGAACCATCCGCAAGATCACGATTGGCATCAAGCATATCAAGCCATCTTTTAAGGTAATAAGACTTGCCCGACAACAGCGAAGCTTCAAGACCAATATCAAGCCAGTCTTTCTTCACGTTACCTGAGTCCAGAGACACTAATGAGTCTAACTTCTCTAGAGCCTTGTCATAGAGATTGTGTTCAAACAGCGAATTCAAAAGTCTTGTCTCTCCATCATTAATTGCATAATCGGCAGATTTGTCCTCTCCAAGTGCTTCCAAACAATCTTGGGCCATTCTCCAGTTGTCACTGTACTCAAGCTCGGTAATTCTGTCATCCAAGCTTTTAGTGGAGAATTTCTTCAGAACACCATCCAGAGCATCGTAATCGCCAATGTTAGCATATATGGTTTGTAGAGTTCCATAGAATGAGTCTCCAAATGAATCAAGATCATTGTGTCTGTGGCATTGTTCGAGATAAAGTGCAGCTCTCTCATATGAGTTAGCCTGGAATGAGCACTTGGCCATCAAGGACTGCGGAATGCATTCCAACAATCTTACCAGTTTCTCAATACCCGGATCCTTTCCCTTGAAGCCTCTTTTCTTTAGTAACTGTTTCCTGGAGAAAATCCACTTACTGAAATAATCCAATAAATTGAACACAGTTTCATATGCAAGTTTCAATCCCTGAATAGCAAAATGATGAACATCATTCATATCAGTCGAAAGCACAGCAAAAATCTCCAATCTGAGGTTATGTAGTCCTTCGTCATTATCATCCATGACAACAGAATTCAATGCAGCATAGGGAAGAAGGAAATAACACAGTGAAATATCCTGCTCTTTCACAATAGAGGAACATGTGGTGAACATCTCACCAACATTCGGATGATCAACTCCCCTCTTTAGTAAATCCATCGTCAGTTGCCGAACCCATCTATCATGATCAGTAGTTATTCTGAAAATCGGATAGGAAAGCTTGACGTAGTTACTGACAGTAGCATTATATCTCGAGCAAACCAGTGGAGTCAGAGTTGATTTCGATATATCACTGAACTGATTCCATAGGGCATACTCTGGAGAACTTGAATCGGCACCATTGAGATCAAAACGAGTCGAATCAAGCCCACAATACTTCAGAAACTCTTGCATGGCATAAGACAAGAACTCTTGCTTTGTTGGGTCGTTAGATGCCCAAAATGATGGAACGAGACGCTGGTTCAAGAACATCACCATGAACTTAATCTTGTCTCTGGGTTCCTCAAAGTTCGAAGCAATAACCGGTTGTCCCTTCTTGCGCTCAATCTCAAATTTTGTGGGATCCAGAGCACCAATTTCACCCAAGCACCTGGAACACTGAATACAAATATCATCAGTGGAATTAAACTTACTCAGAATATCAAGAAGAGCTGCTATGAGTGTAGATACCAATGGCGAATAAGCTGCTCTCATTAGGAAATTGGAATAGAAATCGGTGTTGTACTTCTTCAGAAAACGAGACAAATCAACAAGAGCTTGTTTCACAACATACTTGTTGTCATGTTTGCACCTTCTTGTGATATCATGGAGGAGGCTGCCTGGTCTGTCAGATTTTTGCATGATGTTGTGGACCTGCACGTACATCTCTGCGAGTTCATCTTCATCACCAAGAGAGTAGAATGTGTAGATGTGCCTAGTTCTGAATGATTCCGACTTGTCAAAAAATGCTGAAAGCAATCGTTTCGCTTGAGCCTTACACTGATGATCAAAAGAATTGATGTTCTGGACGATCGAGGCAACAGTCTGGTCTAGCATTGATACCAGATGTTCTTCAGCAAGACTTTGGCAAAGGACACGCCAGCATCTCAACGTTGATTCACGAAGAAGAGGATCGTCAAGAGAAGATTGAAAACATGTACAGATCTGTGGAAGCGTGGACACAATGTAAGATCCAAACGAGCTGGAAATGCTAATCAGAAGCTCAATACCACTGAAAGATCTCAATTTCTGGTCATAAGTTTGATTCCCGTTCGCCCCCCTGATTGTGTCTGAAAAGAGTTTTGCAAGACCAAGAATATGTGATTGTAGGAAGTTTCCGAAGAGCACAGACTCATCCTTCTCTTCTGAATTAAGTCGAAGAGTGAATAGAATCGACTTCTTGATTAGTTCGTCATCTTTGGTGATACCA
Source organism: Petasospora euphorbiiphila (assembly GCA_030556625.1). Taxonomy (NCBI): domain Eukaryota; kingdom Fungi; phylum Ascomycota; class Saccharomycetes; order Phaffomycetales; family Wickerhamomycetaceae; genus Petasospora; species Petasospora euphorbiiphila. The sequence goes on along the minus strand of JAKTUJ010000041.1, from coordinate 33,065 downwards.
TGGAACTTGAGCAGTTCCCAGACAACTTGAAGAACAGGAAACAGATCCTTCAGACTGGTAGATGAAAGCTCGGGACATGCGTTTACAAAAATACCATAAATTTTGGCTTCAGTTGGATCTGGTAGAGAAGTCAACAAGAATGCAAAGATTTTGGGCCTATTTGACAAAATGACTTCGAGCTTGGTCTTCCCACTGGCTTCTGCAATTTCGGCAATCAGATCTCTCTTGTAGTAAGTGAGCAAGTAGGGCACAGTCTCATCTTGGTACCGCGCCAAGATAGTCTTGACAGACACACCAACAAGATCAGCAATTTTCTGAGCCATAGCGGGCTTTGTTGATAACTTCTGTGCGATGGTCAAACTCAAACTTGGAAGAACAAGAGAGAGGAGCTGCCAAGTAGTCTGTTCCTTGGCCATTGCTGTCACTTCAAGTTGATGAAAAGCCATAGATGATCTAAACGAGTTGGAGGAAGCAAGGAAGTCGACAAGCTTCAAAAGAATCTGATGAAGGCCTGACCCCTTAGTGACAATAGCCAACTGGCCCCAAATCATGATAGTGGACTCTGCCAGATGAGGAGAGGCGTCGAGGTCGAATGAATTGGCAATTTTGATGATCGAGTTTGTGGTTGACTCGTAAACATTCTGCCTGGAGGTGATATACAAAGGTACCAATCTCACTGCAAGTAGCCTTACATCTCTATTTCTGGAAGACAGTGCATTCTTCAAGAAGTTGAAGGACACACAGTTAGGTGTAATTCTGGGCGGCTGGTAATGAAGAAAGAATTTGTGCAGCGATATGAGGGCTGCCATGTCAATAATGCTATCTCCACCAGGCGTGATTTCTCTCAACAAAATGCTATGTGCAAGCTTAGCGTTCTGATCAAGATCCGGTCTGGGAAGATCGATTGGAAATCCAGATATGGATGTGAAGGAACAAATACTGCATTCCTTGTGTGTTGCATCATAAGATCCTGAACTCATGCAAATAAAGTCACCAAGTGATTTCACCAACGCATGTCTGTCCCCCTGAGAGAGGATGCGCTTCTGTCTAGCGACTTTTAACCATTGTTCCAGAGAGTGTACATCACTCACTTTGTAGTCAAGTGACTGAACCATCGTATTTTCACCTTCTGGTAACAGTAGAGACATGATATCAAGCCTGAGATCTTCCATAAGCTTATCAGAAAAGGGTGTGCGAACACTTTGGGTATCCTTAGATATGTCATGGGGATCCAGTGCAAATGAGAGAAATGTCATCACTTTTGTAAGTGTAGGATCAGTTAGTGTGTTTAAAACAGTGCTCTTGACTGATTCAAAATGAAGACCAGACGCAAATGAGGATGTATGGTTGTTGACGAGGCAAATCTTGAACACAGTTAACAGAGCGATACCAACGTTGTTTCTGACCAAAGGTTGTGATAAGATAGATGGACTAATCAACGAATCTCTGAAGAATGAGAGTGCAAATTTGAGTCTAGGAAATGAAACGATTTCTTGACAAGTACTGTAGTTCAAGACGCTGATGATCATGTGTGATTTGATTGTGTCAATAGCGTGCCGATGACCTTGAAGGTCCATGTTGGTGATAACATAGTCTATTGTTCTGGCTCCAGTTTCGAACTTCTGATCGAATGAGGAATCTAGCATCATGTTTTGCTTCACTTCGTAGTCAGAGAGAACTGAGAAGAGGTTGGAACATATTGATAAGTTGGAAAGGATCGTCTCTGCTGAACCTGGTATAAAGAGAGCGGATAAACAGGCATCGAACTTTGCCAAAAAGAAAGATCGTATGTCTTTCTTGTACGTGAAAAGTCTCAGTTTTGATGTGATCAGATGTATGACTGTGACCAAGGTGGTCTTCACCGCCTTGTGTATTGATTCATTGTTCAGAGCCAGTAGTTGAATCAGCGAGTTTAGAATCCTCTTGTATATAGCGGTATCTCCACCACGGACATTCCTATTCAAAAGGAGGGGACTCTTTTCACATATAGCTTCAATAGCAGTCAGACATTTGGCAATCCATTGGGGTTTTGCGGAGTTTGTGGGACAGTACCCATCTTCAATACCGTGTTGGAGAATGAGCTGCAGGATCTTGAGCTGTGTCTCCTCAGATCCATCGTCCAGAGTCTCGCCAGCAATTGCCGAATCCAGAAGCTGGTCCAGAGCAACAGCAGTCTGCTCCATTATGGAAAGGTATTCCTCGTACGCGGTGGTATGGCGTTACACAGTGGCAATACTTAGCCGCTGTATACTTTTGAGTGTTGATCCGCGTGATGAGTAGCTTTTCTTCGTTTTCGCGTCTCAACTATGATGACGGAGTCAAGCACAGCTCTACTACTATATCATACAAATCTTTATCAGTTTTTAGCTTTTCAGTTCATTTTTTGAGGGTATCAAAGTTTTAGGAAGAGGTTTACCGTATTTTGTCATGGCCATAACCCCCAACGATCGACGAGTGCACAGGTGTGAGGAGGCTATGAACCGGATCCTCTATGGCACATTAGTCATTGGATGACAATAGAGCAGTAGAGAAATGGCTGCTGTGGTCTGGGGGAAGCAGCATACAATTCAAGTGAGAGTTCGTGTAGTTTTTTTGTTCGTGGAAGTTTTGTAGTCGTCCGAGCGGCTAACCAGTCATCTCTGATGTTGAGAAGGATCAAAATTCACCGAGCGCCTAGATAGATATTGTTAGTAGTCTATTCTATGACGAAAACATAGAGAGGAGATGAATGCTGCACTTACTTGAACAACAAGATGTGTGGTTCTGGGGCGTGTGTTTCGTAGTGTTCCCAGCCCAAAGACTGTGTTATACCAAGACCACGCCATTCGTCCTCAAGCAAGATGCGGAGTGTTCCCGTTTCGCTGTTGAAGTAATCTGTTGGAATTACCTTGAGCATTGCCTTTGGAAGCATGACATGACTGCTAGGTGTTAGTACTCTATCGCTTTCTGAACAGTACTGTGTACATAAAGGCAGGACCCGGATCGAGTCTACCGCAGGTCATTGGTCGTTTGACACACAGAGAGAAAACAAAAAAAGTGCTTACCGGTACTCGTATTCATCATCGGAGTATCTGATATAGCCAGTTAGTATCGGTCGTTGTCGATTTCGATCTAGGCTGCTGAGCTCTTCCGCAGATCCCAGAGATCAAAACACATACCTTGGTGAGTAGTGTATCGAGTCCTGAAACTCTAACACCCTTGCGCGCTCTTCCTCCGTGAGCTGACGGCCTCTAAAACTCATCGTAAAAGTTCACACAGAGCACGCACTGTTAGACGCTCCTTCTCCTTCCTTCTATTGCTCTGCTCTTCCCAGCTCTCTTTCGCTCGAGCGTTACTCCAGTTAAGCGCGTGGTCCTCTCTCGCCCGCAAGCCTTCCAGAACCAGCGGCCGCGAAAAGACGCGAAAACACGCGAAAGACGCGAAAGACGCCAACAAACGCGAAACCGGCGTTACCGAGGGATCGCCACAAACCGCCGGATTCAGATGTTTACCCTGTCACCCTGGATCACGTGACCATTCGCATCTATCTCAACTGCTGAATCAGGCACCGATCGTTGGAGCTGCTCCGGCTTTGGTCTCGCTTCTCTGCCCTGAATAAGCAACTGCTGCTACGACCGCTAATACCGCTATCACCACTGCTGCTGCTACATTCACTACAACTACTGTTCCTTTTTCCATTCTTTTTTTAAATTTTTTTTTCACCCAGTTTTTAGCACCCCTACGTACTTGCTTGCTGCTGTTTCATTCAACTGCATCGCGCCTCAAACAAAATCCAGCGTACCTTGCAAGGCTGCGTCTGTTACGATCACGTCAGAGCACCATCGCTTGGGTTGGATCCATCTCTGCTAGAAGACATTCTGTGCTCTCCAGAACCAAGACTGTCGGTCGTAACAATCCATAGGGCACTCATTCTAACTTTCTTTTCTTGGTTTCCTTTTTTCCCTCCCGCTGTCGCTGCTTCCCAAGTGCTCATCAATTTCAGCAGATCAGCGATCTTTGTCTTGTTCTTTGCTGCTTTCGAGAGATCTGTCTACAACAAACACATTACAAACGTCCACAAATCGCTTTTCATCGCTTTCCCCACCACCGCAAATCACAGATTCGTCCTGCTAATTGCCTCTTTGGCTCTGTCAAATGCCCAACGATCTGGATCGTCCGTTGGCTGGCCTCAAACCTGCGATCTCGTCTCGGGGCACTGCTGAGTCTAACTCTGATCTGATCAACAGCTACACGCAGGTGGGCTACGACTATGTCCTCGTATCAATCACGAATAACAACTACAGAGAGAAGTCGAGGGCAGTCTTTCAAACTGCAAAATCTTCAACTGAGATCAATGTCCCTTCTCCGACATCGACTGAAGTGAATCTGTTTTCCGGAGTTCATGTGTCTCACTCAATCGGGCTCCTCGCCTCTTGGACCGAGCTCGAGAGCGATGATGAACTCATCGCTGAGTTCTCAAGACAAGTTCTGCTACATGAGCTTGAATACGCAATGTTTATTGGTTTGAAACATGTCATCATGGCACCACCAAAGGACCTGTTAAAACTGCCAAACTATTCCAAGATCGTCCAGGAAGCTCTTTATTTGACCAAGAGCCATAACATGACTATCTCAATTTCCTTACCTATATCTGAAGAGTCTGGCCAGGATTCATTGGACCCACTCAGTACATGGGATATGTGGAACTCCATAAGAACAAGCACCGATTACGATTCAAGACTGCGCGTTTCTCTTGCTCTTCCACAGAATTCAATTTCAATCGTTGTCGTTGAGAGATGGTTTGCAGAACCAGTATCTTGCATCTTGCTATCTTCTTCCATTTTCCTTATTAATAACAGAGGATATCCTGTCCTCTCCAAAATGAATCAATCGCTCCTACACAGATTTCATATCAAAAATCCGATTTTCTTGCTGCATGGCCTTGAAAAGGCCCCAAACAACGTTGATGTATCATCTTACCTACAGTACATCAATTACATCATGGTCAAACACCAGCCGTCTCTTTCAAAAATTGACAAGTTTGCTCTTAAGTACAATGATGTTCTATTGCCGCCATTACAACCACTGGCGACCAACTTGGACGATTACACATATTCTATCTTCGAAGAAGATCATTCCAAGTACGAGATGTATGGGAAGGCAGTCTATTGTGCTCTCACTGATATGTCTCACTTATCACACATCAACATTGTCGTGGTAGGTGCTGGGAAAGGTGGGTTGGTTGAAGCCACGTACAGTGCGGTCCAGAAACTCAACATCTTCAGGAAATGCAATATCACCGCCATTGAGAAAAACAGCTCTGCAACGATTTATTTGCATAGGAGAAACAAGGAGCAGTGGGACAACAAGGTGAAAATTTTGAATATGGACATGAGGGACTGGTCACCGAAGGAGAGTTACAACATTATCATTTCTGAACTCCTCGGAAGCTTTGGCTGTAACGAACTCTGTCCGGAGTGTTTGAAATGTCTTGAAGTGTGTCTGGATAGACAAAATGGTATATTCATTCCAGAATCGTACACTTCTCAGCTGGCTCCGGTATTCACACCCAAAATATATCGCACGCTCAAAGAGATGAATGTACCTGCAGCTTTCCACAAGCAGTATGTTGTCAAGATGCTTGAGTCATGCTTGTGCTCCACCAAAATCAATGACGTCTGGTCATTTGAACATCCTTCTGTCTCAACAAAGTCTTTGAGGCGTAGCACGATTTCCACATTCAAAATCCGCCACAAGACGGTTGTTCATGGCATTGCTGGTTTCTTCACCGCAAAGCTTTACAAAGACATTGAACTATCAACCAAGCCAGACACGTATACCACTGATTTGATCTCATGGTTCAACTTCTTCTTTCCACTGGAACATCCATTATACCTGACGGATGATACGGAGCTTGAGATTTCCATGTCTCGAGAATCAAGAGATGGTAAGGTGTGGTACTCCTGGAGCATGGAATCGTTCATGTATCTTGTTGTTCCTGGTGAAAACTCTAGTGAGTTTCAAATGAGAGTGAGAACTAATGTCACTAAGATCCACAACCATTCCGGCCATGCCTTTGCGATCGATGAGAAACTGTATTGTTGAAGATATATTGCAAAGAACATCCTTCACCATAGTCACGCGTCACGCGTCAAGGCTATGTAGGACTTGCTTCTACGCGTGATAACTAATCTGGCGAACTGAATAATAAGCATAATATAGGGTCATCCGAGTTCCCGAAGATCAACGGCGGCTATTGTACTTATTTGGCAACGTGTATATCATCACTTCTAGATGTTGTCTGATTAAAAATAACAAAGCGGAAAGCGGACAGGTGAAGTGGCGACGGAAGTTTACACCCGTGGACAAATGGTAATACCGAGGCACGGCTGTGACAGATACTACATCGAGCAAAGAAAAAAGAAATGTTCAAGCAAGATCGAGAAAGGATTCGCTCAGCACTGTCTAAAAAGTGATGTTGCAAAGTTGACGGCATGGTACATACCTTATGCGTTTGACAAGACTTCATCATAATGATAGACACCAAACAAGACAGGGTAGATATCTGTAGCGACTTCTTGGACAGTGAGGCTAAACGGTGGCAAAATGTTGCCTTGTAGGTCGTATAGACCATTGTACGTGGAAACAGAGATAGTGTTTGTCCAACGTCTTTCTGCATCTGGCTTTCGGAAAAACATTGCGCCATCGAGTGCGTCAGTATTGTGTGCTCGTTTTGAAATCACCAGATTTTTGCCCATTGTGTTTGTTCCCTGACAGGCTCTTGCAGAGTACCGGAAAAATTGTTGGCTTATTCAGCCCGTTCCTGACGAGTTTTTCCGGGTGGACACAGGAAGTCACGACGTCGCCCGGAAAAACTGTCGTTTCTTTTTCCGAAACTCCGAGATTCCTTTTCAAAGCGCAGCAAGCGTTCCTTGTCTCTGTTTTTGGTTAGGATTCCCTTGGATTCCGGCATTTCCGCTTCTGCCATGTTTGGGGATTCGTAGATACCCTTTGTTGACCCATAAAGAGTTCTGAGAACGTGAGTTTTCATATGGTCCGTCTAGAGATGGTGTGCACTGTTTGACCCGTTCAAGCCATCCACGGCTGACGATATAATACAAGGTGGTGTTGTTCCTGCGGAACAAACGCTTAACACCGAGCGGGTTGTAGAAACAATGAGATAGTATGACAGTGTTGTTCTAGCTTTGTTATTTACAATCAAGAAGTTCATCGCTGCACAAGGAATCAAGTTTCTGAAAATCGTGGGATACTTGCAGTGGACCCCGAACAAATTATACGGCGTCCATGTGTAGTCTCACATATGTTTAAGATGACCAGCCACAAAGGAGGGAGTCAAGAGTCAGGACATGGCCTTATTGACTGATCGTCTAAATGTCTGCTGATGCCTGATAAGACAATCGTGTTCGAAATATGCTCACTCAAATCACTCATTTTATTTTGTTGCAAGATAAACAACTAGAATCAAGAGTTCTTCATGCAATTGCTCATAAATTTCTTGAGATGGGTTGACATGCAATTTTATCACGTCCGTCAATGCGTGTGTATATACATGTATCTACAAGTTTGACTAAAAAATCAGGGGAGTCCGCTGCTTGGCGCTCGGAACTCGGTACCAGGGTGTTTTGATATCCAAGACACCCGTGATTAGTACCTGGATTGACACGTCAATTGACAAATGACAAGGTGCGTATTGCACGTCTAATTTCTGTTCTTCGTGTCTATGGGTGCTAATTACTAACTTCTGTGTTGACCAACAACTGGAAGTAGCAAATCTTGATCATATCTGAAACTTTGAGCTGGAATAATGCGCTGTGCTATGTATTGTCCTATTATCGCCAGTACCGTTTGCAATACATCAACAATTCTGAGACTGGACAAGCAGTAATAGCACGATAACAGTAATAACATTGGCAAATGGAACTTGGCACTTATCAAGTATGCTATAGGCGGTTGTTCCCCTCTTGGGAATATGTGATCATTCCCTCTGTTTCACTCTTGTGCTTGACTGCGTGACGAGCCCATGAAAATTGGGCGTAGTGACTTAGAAAAAAAAAAACTTGGTCCTGCAGGTCACTGACTCTTCGTACGCATTATCCCTAACTAGTCATCGGCACTTGTAAGTCAATTGGGCAATGTAGGATGCCACGCGACTGGGTTCAGCATGGTACCATATATACTGTATATTTGTTCAGAGGCAAGATCTACGTTATTCTCAGTGATGATCAGAAACTATTGTCATTTGCCAAGTTGTAGGATTCTGTGTGTCATATGCTCGATGTTGTAAAATTTGAGAGTGTCGGAGTTCTGATGCATCGCATGAAGAGGCGTTAGTCGGCGTTTCTCTCACTGCTTCTTCTAGAAATGATAGCCCTCAAGGCTCAGTGCGAGAAAAGATGCAGACAGAGGGGAGAGGAGTGAAAAACATGGATGATGGAAGAGAGGGGTAGCATCATTTCAGCTTCCCCTCAGGATTGTGGCTTATACTATGGTGATATGCTTTTGCGTTCCCTAGCAGACAAGTAGTAGTAGGCTCGCTACAGGGAGGAACGTGGCGGGCTTGACGGGTTCTTGGTGTGTGCGTGTAGGTTGGCTTGCCGGCCGTGGGCGGCAAGCGGGCTTGGTGTGTGCTGTAGCACCTCTTCTTAATTTGCCGCTGAAGATGACCACAGAGAGCGGTGTAGTGGCAGTGAGGGCCCAGGGAACCCGGGTGTCTAGCGAGTAACTTGCCATCATTGGCTGTTAACCTTGCTACTAGCTCTAACAGGTCAGTAGATACAGAGCTACAGCGATTCAGAGAAAGAGGAGAGGACGAGACCAGTGTTTTTCTTGTTGGGCTGCGGCCTCCTGTTTTTTTTTCTCCCTCTGTGGTGGTTGAGTTGCTGGAGGTGAAGCAGTTGATCTCAGGACGGACGTTTCTCCTCTCGACGGGAGATTGTGCACCGGGGGATGGAGCGGAAGCAGCCCCAAAAGCTTTTCTTGAACGCATCATCCACTGGAGTCAGCGGTGATTCACTGAAGATTTACAGGCATCCCCTACAATAGCATCAATACAACGAAACATTCTACTTCTCCAGGACCTACTCTATAGCACACCAAAATACATCACAGAGCTCTAGAACAATAACGAGGCACATGCCGCTGTTGAGCTTCCAGACCTCAGCCGTTTCAATACGGCATGTGGTGTCCAGGTGTGTATGTCTCGGCCGCACGTTTTTTGTGTGTGTGTAAATGATGATGTCCACGTCTGCTGTCATCATTTGTCCCGCTGGGTCCGACTGTCCCGCATGTCCGTGAATAATTGTGTGGGCCCACACAGCTGCGGACAAATCCCATCACCGCCCATGGCCTCCTCCTCTCTGGGCTGCGCCGAAGCTATATATCTTGACCCTTTTGCTCGCTCGTCAATGTGGTTTTGGAACCTGCTCTCCCTTCTTTCTTCTCTTCATCACAAGCAAAAGTCAATTCAGACACTTGACATATCCTGGTCTAGTACCTTATACATTGACAACACCTCATCCTTACATTGATCCGAGGTAGATCTGACCCCCTGAAAGGATCTTGATTTATCACAGGTACAAAAGACAGCGAACCTTTCTACATTCAAAACCACAATGGCTACATTCTCAGATATCAACTCGTTTGACTGGACCTCAATTGTCAATGACGAGCGCAGGGTTGACAACCAGTCCACTGCCGAACGTGACAGCAATGTCTGGCTTTCCAAGTTCATGACCGCGGACCAGCAAACGATCAACCCAGTGTCCACTGGCAGCACGTCCACAGGTTCTCCACTGGAGTTTTCTTCATTGTTTGACCGTGAGGTTGACCAATGTGAGTCGCTTTTCTCCTCCAACGTCACAAGTCTCGACAACTCGCCGATGATCAAGGCTGAAGAATCAAATGCAGTTATCCCAGAGCTTAGTATTGGTGCAGGCAGATTCGATGAGTTGGACCAGATCACCAGAAACGCATCAATGACCTCCATGTCCTCGGTTTCTTCGGAGGAGGCATCGCCAGAAGACGAGTCTGCAATGACAATGACAACGGCGACTGCTACCAAGAAGCCAAAGAAGAAGAGAGCTCCAAGAAAGAGACTCACAGCACACCAAAAGCAGGCACACAACAAGATTGAGAAGCGTTACAGAATTAACATCAATGCGAAGATTGCAGGCTTGCAGCAGATCATTCCATGGGTTGCCTCTGAGAAGACTGCGTTTGAGACTGGTGACGGACAGAAGCCAGACGGTGAAGGAGACGTTCCAAGACTGAACAAGAGCATGATCTTGGAAAAGGCCACCTCATATATTCTTCATTTGCAAGAGGAGGAGAAGGTCATGAAGGACCAATTGATGAGGTTGAAGCAGCAAGTGGTGAAACTCGGTGGTGAACCGTGTTTGCTGTGATACGATGGTATGATGATGTCCTACGAAGGTCTACGAAGTTTTCACTCTCTTCTCTCAGAGTCCCCCTGTCTGCGTCTTCCTTCCTCTTGGATGGATTAATCGATGGGATTCCATTTCTTTTTTGTTTTCTTTTCCCTTTTTTTTTGTTTTGCTCTTTCAATTGGTTTTGATTATGGCTTGTGTTGCTTTTGTTTTAACGTTGTGTTCTAGAACACAGTAGCACGCTCCACACTCCTTGACACGAATTTATGGTTTACGTATAGAAGAATAGAAAGTCAGTGAGTGATACTCTCACTGCAAAATTTGTTATGAATTGAATCTCATGTAGACATTGTATGAGCGTTGATCTCGAACATTCCACGGCTCTTGGCAAAAGAAGACACATGGGCGCCGCATTTGGGTTCTCTCAGCACTGAACTGAAAAAACACACGGAGAAGGCTTGCAAGTCTATACAATGAGGCACCTATTGAAGGGGTCTTGGAACACACCTAAAACATGTTCACTTACCCCAGGACAAGAGCCTTCGGGAGGCGGTTGCAGTCAGTACTAGGATGCTTCAGCATTGGGATGCGCATGCTGCTTGTTGTACCATTTTTTTTACGTTTACGCTTATCATCACCTGCACCATCTGTTAATCTTTGATGCTAGGTCACGCACAACATGGCACAATTGATTGATCATAGAGATCACTGCCATCCTGGATGGTTGATGGTGGACAACAGATCTCAGACCTCTCTTGCTCCATTGCCTTACCTTGCCGTGCGCCGCACCCACATTGCACTCCACGGCACTGCACCCGTGTTTAGGATGGGAAGGAAGATCACAGCACGTTCAGCTAAACGTGTTAAAAGCAGCGTAACTAGTAAATTTACCAATGATAAGAAAAGAGCTGCTTTAGCTGCATTGGGTTTTGACGCACGTACTTGAACCCGCCCCATTGTTCGCGTTGCAGTGGGCCAATTCTTCTGCTGAATGATGTCGTATAATTTGCACTACAAAGTAGTAGTTGGCAGCACCGTGTTCGATATGGCAGCCAATGGGCTCAAATTTGTCTCCTTGAGCTAGCTCATAGTGACAACACAGCTGCCTTGATAGAGCGTCCTAACGTCCTAACCGAGACATGGATGGAAGACGAACGGAAGACGGACGGAAGACGAACGGAAGCACGGATAGGAAAGTTGGTAGCCCATGTGGCTGATGAAGCGATCAACAATCAACTGTAATTATGTACACGCTCGGCTACCACCGTTATCAACACACATACACCTCCATCTTCCACCACTCCCCTGCCATCCCTTGTGTTTTCTCCCCATCTTTCGATCTCTACAAAGTGTACGTCCTTAACCAACCTCTCCTTACCTTGTGCTCATTCAATTCGTTCGCAGACGACATAGTGGCTAAAAGAGTAAATGCAAGATAAGCATTTGGTATCTTCTGCACTTGTCTTGTCCTGGGGAGGACGGGAGGGAAAGACAGGGGGAGAAAACTACCCTACTACAACAGAACGGCTGAAAGAAGTTTCTTGTTCTTTTTACCGCTGTTGCTTCAGTTGCTGCGGATGACATGAACCCACGAACCTTGTCATGCTCAACAAGAGGGAAGACTACAATGCTCCGTTTACGTCCGTTTCCTCTCCACAATTGTTGGGAAACTCGGCTATACACCCGGGTCATATCCTTACACTACTAGAAGCCAATGTACCAAGCCACATTGTTCCTCTTCCAGCATGCTGATCGCTACTGATCCAGGAGATCTGAAATGACCTCTTGGTCGAGGAATTAGGGCCATTACCCGTCAACTTCTCCCTCCTTCTTTCTCTTTCTCACACAACTGCGGCTAACATCCCCTTTTAACCCAAGAAATTCGTAACCTTCCATACGCCTTTATGTGGATAAGATATCTGTCCAGCCTCCAGAAAAATTCTCACCGGCGGTGATAGAGCATCCCAAAAGGGACATTCAATTGGTCAGTTGATATAGAAGATTGCACACTCTGCCGATTAGTACCGGACAAGGCGTTCTAATCTGGCCCCAGAGATCAACGCCATGATCTGATTTCGCATGAGATAAGATGTATACTGCAGATTCATCCCCAGGAGAATGCAAGGGAGTCCGGGGTATGATTAACATTTTACACTTCGTTTGATTGTGGAGTTGATAATATGGATTTTCCAGACCCCATTTCATATCGCTAATAGCTGCGGGAAATGCTATCGGTCAGTATCTTACTCTTTGAGATTTAGACCTTTTCTCGTGATTGATCCTTATTTCTGTATCATGTTTCTCACCATTGAGCCTGTATACTTCAATTGCGTTGAATAGTGGCCATGATCACCAAAGACAGGCGAATGGTTCCACAATCAAGTCTTGAAGAGTTAAGACAGCTTATCAATAAGAATGGCGATACATACGAGGGAAAAAGCTTAAACATCTACGCACCATTGACCAATCATATCATCTAGATACTCTATTACAACAAGCGAGTATTTAGTTCCAGTAGAAAGAAATAGAGTCTGGAGTTCCATCGGCAAGACCACACGCTTCAGCATATGTCTCGCCCTCCAATCTGTCTTGAATATAACTTTCAAAATCATCCAATGGTGCGGAGAATCCAGGACCAGTAGATATCTCTGAGATTGGCAGCACTGCATCGTTGTGGATAATTCTCACGTAGTCACCTTCCTTGTCATCAACTGTGCATGTTAACTTCTCAATCACAAGTCTTGATCCCATTGGGTTAATGTTTGAGACTTTCCACAAGGAATCAAAGTTCTGATGAGTCAATGGCATGTCACTATCAAAGAGACCAAGTAGTGTGACAATGAAGAAGATGTCAGTGTCATGTGCAAAGTTCATGGTCAAGTTTTTCTCGCCTTCCTTCATGATCTCTATCAATGCATTGATATAAACTGAGCCAATAGCCTTGGACAAGTTATAACCAGGGCCTTTGGTATAGTAGTAGTCGACGTCATTGTAGTATGAGCGAGCAAGAAGCTCTGTAGTGGTGAACATCTCACATACCTCAGGTCTTCCAGCGACGGTGAGTCCAAACCCACAGTAATCAAAGAGACCAGATATTTCAGAAGTGGTCAAGTTGATTCCTGGGGTAGCATCGTTGAGCCTGAGGGCTGCATCATTCAAATAGTCAGTAGAAAGGGAATCAATCAGTTCGTCATTGAAACTGCCATTGTAGTTTGTGCAACCCGTGACAGGGGTCAACGAGTTACCACCAAGTTCAGCGTCATCTTCATCAAGAATAACAAACGAAGAGTTGTCCGCGACATGACCCAAGAAGCCTTCAGCAAACTTTTGTGCAGAAACAACGACTCTTTCCTGAGAAGCAGTGTAGAAGGTCACATTAGAGTCATCACCGACAAGGCTATCATACTGGTCTCTGAAAATCTCACCAAATCGGAGCATGTCACTGATACCGGAGTATGGACCCTTCCAAGTTTCTTTCTCATACCAGTCTTCATCCAGTCCTTCAAAGTCATAAGTAGTCAAGAATGCTGAGGGGCCAGAAAGGTTAACATCGGTCATGTTTTTCAATCTTGCAAGGAGTTTTGCCGTCTTTTCACCCTTGCTTTGTGTCAAGTATCTTTCACCATGGCGAGCTATGAAAGAAACTTGCGACACCTGACAGCCGTGAGGAACGTCTCTAGAAATGCCATGACCCGGATTTTGCACATATGGCGATGCAGTCCCCAAAAAACGAAGAACATTGTACTGATCAAACGCTTCCTGCGGGTATGGCTTGGTGTGGTAGCTTTTGAGAACCTCCATTGGATATGCAGCAGAAACAGCGATCGCCATGGCAATCGTAGCGAGGAAAGAGCTGTCAAGCAGCATCTTAGTGATCTGTGAGAGTGATTGATGGAAACAACTTAGAGAAACATTGAAATGACCCAGATGAGGATCACCAGGTGATTTAAATAGAGGGTGGGGAGTGTACCATGTAAGAATGAGCCCTGACACGTTGTTGCCAATTTGGTACTGCAGCAGTGTTTACAGATTGCAGAAGCGATGCAACCTGGAGACCTCAAATTTTGACAACGGTATTTTCCACCCCAGTTTTCTTACTGGTAGTAACACCACACAATTGAGCTTTCAGAATGGACAATTGATTATACTGATCGAAATATGATTGAAAGAGTGGTGAATACTTGTGTTGCTTCTACGATTGTGGAGATATTCCTCGCCCACGTTTTTATGCACACAATTTGGCTGCAATCGGCAATCCCAAATGCAATGCAGACCTGTAGGCTGTGGAATCTCGATGATTTGCACGCGAAGACCAGTCTGGCATCTTAGCTAATCCATTGGATCGTGAATCCGATCAGCTATTAAGTATACGCTTGAAGTCATTTGCATTGAATTGATGTGCGCTATGCTACTCTTTTGATCGCATCACATCTTACGTATAGCCACACTGGCTATTTTTACAGAGAAAGCAACAATTCAGTCTATAGAACAACTCGACTTTTCATCCACTCACTTATCCTTCTTACCCATAATGGCCTTGTTGGCAGCATAGACAGTTCTGTCAAGAACAGCACCAACAGTTAAAACACCACCAATAGCAGAGATGACGTTGAGCAAGAACCCACCCCATGAAGTTGCATATTGCTCCTTATTAATAACTTTCAATGCACCCATTTCGAAGTGGAAAAAAAGTCCTGGGATTCCGCCGCGTGCATGTACTGTGTTTGGGTGGTCATCATCTCTACCACCAACCAACGGTCTGTCATGGAAAGTAGACGAGAATTGATTCGTTTCAATATGCGTACCGTTCAGGTACTCATAACGTGTTGGGACAACCTTCAAGAAATATGAGTACAAGTGGTCATGTCCACCATGTGTGTTCTTGAAGCCATCCAAAGGATTGGAGGCTAGTTTGGATGTCTTAGATTTGTAGAGAGAGTTAATCTCAGGCCCAAAGCTGAAGTGATTGATCGTGTGCTTGAAAGAAAAGTCATTATGCTTCCCATAAAGCGATAAATCATGAACGTGTCTATTTGGACCAGAGTGAGAGGCACCAGGGGCAAAATGTAGGTTTCCGTTAATTCTGTTTAACTGAGCAGTACCAAACACACGGCAGCCTTCACCAAAGTGGGATCTAATTCTGGCTGGATAGCCCTCCCTTTCACACTGCTCCACATTCGTCCCATCAAAGAAGGCCCAACCAACTGCTGCATATGCTTTTCTAACAGCCTCGCAGCTGTTGCAACAAACCTTCTGGTCATCGGGAAGTTCATCATTCTTACTTTGATCCTTGGCACCAAAACATGGTCCACAATAGCCTGGCTCGACCTTCTGGGCTGCCGCCTCATCGTCACCAATTTTCATGTCCTCTTTCTCCAACTCCCTTCCGTCTTTGCCCAATCTCGTCTTTTCGAATCCATAAGCTGCTACATCCTGTTGGAGATCTCCAGACACGTCCATGATGTCAAGTGTGACCAAATCACACGACAGTTCTGGAAATGTTATATCCAGATTGATATCCAACTTGCTGTTAGAGTCTCTGTCAACCACAAGCTCCGGTAGAATTGTTATCTGATTGAATTGGCGCCATTCACCTAGAATCAACAGCAGCAAGGTGATGAGACAACCCAGTGTGATGATACCACCAGAGCTGGTTTTGATTCGGGCATCATCGACCGTCTTGGCAAACGCATCAAAGGAAAGAAACCCACCGCGTTTTCCCATTGTTCAGGGTAGACTTTACTTTGCCGTGGTGATTGCTCTGTCTGTCTTCAACACAGCACTCCAGAGTACGTGTTCGGTCTTGATCTCGAAAGCTTCGTTCCGCCTCTTTGCGGTCAAAATCGCGAATGGTACGCCCACTCCCTCAACAGTTGCTTCTGCTACTCTCTTCTACTATTCTATTAGTCTAGTTGTACTACTCTGCTTTGATTGCCGAATCCATCTTTATCAATTAAGATCCAGCTATATGCAAATTATCTGAGGCTTCACAAATTCGTCTCAAACCCGACAACGAGATCACCAGCGTAGTTGAGCATCTCAGCGAACATCGCCTCTTTGTTCAATACAGCGTTTTCTTTTCCTTCCAACTTGACATTGCACCCAACTTGAACCTTAAACTTACCAACATTGTCCCTTCTTCCTGGCACAATGAGACCAGTGATAACGTTCTCCCCATTCTCCGAAAGCGTCTGTGTATGGTATGAGAGAATGACTGTGCCTTGCAACTTGCGTTGTAATTCTCTGACAAGCTTCTGAATAGGGTCAAACTTGGCGTTAATATCACTTGGATAAGACTGCGAGTCGACAAGCAAATTCTTGAAGGTCGAATTTCCTTCTGGCAAAACACCACAAGAAACTAAAGAACGTTGTGACTTCACTTTCATCACAAAGTCATAGTCGCCAAGTGACGGAGTGAACAATAGACCCAAAGTCTGTCCGCTAATACCTTCCTTGTTGATCAGCTGAATGGCAACCTTGGATAAGGCGGTCAGTCTTGCGGCAATAGGCATTGGAATGCCATGAGACCATAATAGACCAGATTCTTCACTCTTTGTGGCAACAAAGAATTGGGTCTTCATACCCTGTGGATCTTGCTTACGCATGGTATCAAAATTGGACTTGACTGTTTGGAACTTCTGCACTGACAACTTGTCAGATAGTTGTGTAACAATCTTGGATTCCTCTTCATCATTAGTGTTCTTGCTCAAGTCCATAATCAACGGCGTTTCTCTCCAGTTCCACTGTGACAAAAAGTGCAAAATACGGAGGAAACCACTTTCAACAGAAGATGGAACATTAAGCTGTGCAGAGTCAACGAATGGCTGAAGTGCAAGCAATTCAACAAGTTCCTCTGGGAAATGACATAAAAGGAGCTGATCATCGAGCCACTTCTTGAAAAGACGGACAGTAGGCGAATAGAACAAAAATCCATGTGCAATTGTCGATATCGTTCTCGTGTGCGTCACGCAACCCATATACTTCTGATTGAACTTCATGTAGATTGTCTCAAGCATTTGCCTTTTCTCCTTCTTAGAGTTCTCAATGGCCCTCAAATACAAAACCTCATCTCTCTCAGTGAGGATACGAAGTCTGAAACCAAATCCTTCAGGTGTGAGAATGTTCAACGTGGTGATGTCAAAATTGTATGGAATGCTGTCCTCGTCTTTAACGAGGAAACTCTGGTACGTTGTCTCCTTCTGGAGAATACCATGGATCTTAAGCAAGAACGCAGTTTTCACCTTCTCCAAAACCGATATCTCATCTGGCCATTTCACCGAAGATTCAAACTGCACAACTAAGTCATTGTAAAAGTCCTTGGATGAGACAGCAAACGGAACTGGCTGAAGCAGGGATGTTGATCTCAGAGCTGAACTTGCAGGAAGAACAGACTTGATTGTAAGTGGCAACTCAAGCTTGATGAGGATTTTGTACAACTCGTCATAACTCTTGCGAATATTGTTGAATGCAATTGTGGATGTGATGGATTGTTTTGATGATGATGGGAGGTTTGGCAATGGGAGAAGCTTGTTGAAATCGACAATATCGCTCTCAAGCTTCAAATCTTCCTTGATGTGTCTCTGGAAAAGGTACTTCATGATCGAAAGAACAACTGGCTCCTTATAATCAGTTGACCAAATCACAGAATGCAAAATAGTACCATCCTTAAATCTTCGTAAAGATGATTTTGGACCCCAGAATGATCTAAATTTGGTACTGTCCTCGGACTCAGCAGGCCCTTTGATAACCAGTCTCTCGGCAGCTTGAGAGTTGACCACGAGACCAATTGTAACAGTCATATAGCTCGGTATTTGTGCTTTACGTCTGGATATCTCAAAGTCATGGCTTCTATCAAAGAAGATATTGAACCCCTCGAGCCTGTCACCGATTCCAAATTCCAAGATATTGGAGATCTTGTTGGACAAGTAGTTCTCATAAGTCAAGTTGGTGATTTTCTCAAATGGTCCAAACGTATCATCGTCATTAGGCGAAACCTTGAACTTGACAGTGTAGTCATATTTCAAGTACTCCAAGTTTGAGTTCTTTAGGAAGAGGGCATCAAATCTGTCCTGAACAACATCGTTCAAAAGGACCAATGTTCTCTTAGCATGGCTGACAAGCATGTCATATGAACCCTTACTCATTTTATGTAGGACATTTATCTTGGTGGTCTTGTCGAACAACGTTGGCACATGGAATCCTCCTTTGTGATACCTGCTGACTTCTGAGGCATCTGAGTAGAAATGCAAGTAACCATTAGTGCATAGGTCTTGTGTAGCAATATATTTGATGACACCTTTAAAGAGTTGATAACTGGAGAAACCTGAGAGCAGGATCTTGTTTCCCTGTTCACCACCACCGTTAAGCAAGGCCGCTGTCAACGCAGCAAACTCAAAGTGTCCAAAGCCACCAGCCTCTAATGAAGCATCAAGACCCCTTTGCGAAAGCCATATTCTGCCTAATATACATGCTTCCTTGAAATGTCCTGCAGACTTTTTTGTCTTGTAGAGGAATTTTAGGTAATGGTCGTAAGTGGTCATAGAGAGAATAGATGAGTTGTAGAGTGGTGTTGGTGGTAGTTCAAGTTCTTCGTCCTTCTGAACTCTGATACAATTTTTCATTGGCAAAAGCTTCTTGGCGTCAAAGATACCAAATGGGAACCCAACTAGGATATTCACAGCAAATTTTGTTTTGTGGAAGTTGAACTCAGATTCAAGATTTTCATTTGTGGCTTCAATCTTGAGTACCGGTGTCAGAACATCACCATTGAGATATGAATATGAGAGCTTCAAAAACCCGAGCTCCTGTTTCTGGAAGATTGATCTGAGGTTCTCTGTCAAGTAACCAAGGTAGAAGGCACGTTTGTGGAGCGCTCTATAGTTCATGAAATCCTTTGGCTGGAACAGATCTGCTGGCATCGTGACGTTAACGTCAATCGAGAGACCGCGTGGCGATTGGATTGCTGTCTTGAGTCCAAAAGATCCAACAATAGACACATTCTCTGGTTTCGTATAGCCAAACTTGTAGTTGACATTAGTTGGTTTTGGGTCGTTGAACGGTGCAGACGCTTTGGCACGTCTGAAATAATGCTCAGCCTGCTCTAATGACTTGTCTTTGAATTCCGGGATATCTTGCAAAAGGTCGTATAACTTGTGGAGGAACTTTTCGATCTTCGCTACCTTGGTATCTTTGAGCCTTACCTCTTTGATCAACTCATCAATCTGGAGCTTGAAGATGTTGGACTTGAACAGTTCTGCCGTTTCCCTAGCAATTTGCACATCTTGTGCTGCCAGTGTACTCTTGTTGGACTTAGCTGGTGCCTTGATGATTTCGTCACCCGTCAATTCCTCCTCAGAGTAGCCCTCGCTGTCAGACTCTGAACTCATGGGCACTTCATCTATACTGTGCATGATGCTCTCGATGATCTCCGATTTGGACAAGACCGGCTTCTTAGCAGCCCTGTCCCCACCATTATCTTGGTCTCTGACTCTTTTGGACATTGTGGAACAATTGGGAAAGAATGGCAAGCCCTGTGGAGGTAGATATAAGTACCGGTTGTTATTCGGCTCTTAATGTCCAGGTTTCTGACTCTGCTTGCTGATGCAAACAACAATGGTGTCGCCTGTGAGAAGGTGTAGTGGCCTGAAGGGAGAAAACCAGGCGAACAGAAACCTCAGTAACGCGTTCAAAGGAATGGAGCCTTCAACAAGACCGTTAAGCTTGGTGGTTGGCTGCCAAAAGCTTTACCCTTCGACAACCTCTGACTCTTTGTTTACTTGGTGCGCTTCTCTTTTTTTTTTCACTGTGCGGGAACCAACCTATTTTGGCGTGGATATCTTAGAACGACAGCGTACCGCTCAGCACGGCCAAAGACGGCGAAAGAGCAGAGCGTATTGTGGTGTCCAGGTGTCCTAAAACCCACATGGCGACGGCTTTTCGCCAATTGGCGTAGATCAAGACTCATCGGCAATTACCCAAAGCGGACGAGTGGCGCTGCTCTGGCCCTTTCCCGAGCACGCTGAGTGATTTCGGCGCAAACGCTCCGTGTGAAGCTTCAGTGCCAGCCATGACCGACCGTCCTTTCAACTTCCCTCGCTCTTTTCGTTCATCTGCTCTAAGAATAGCTCTCTGTGATTGCACCGTTGACGTGTCGACTCTGTTCTTACCTTTGTGACCTTTTGTGATGACCACGGTACTGCGTTTGAGGGCCCTTGTGGGCGCTCCCTCCACACAACGATTGATACTCCCCAAAACAGCCTTCAAGGCTTTCCACAACGGCCTGTGCTATAGACAGATACACTATACATCAAGAGCACTTAATGAGTCTTCGAAGAAAGAGTCTGTGAAGACGACGACAGTGTCTTCCTCCGGGCCCACCACCACAACCACTGATACACCGGCTCCGGCTGCTTCGCCATCTGCTTCTACAACTCCAGTTCCCACAGAACCAAAGAAATCCCTCTGGGAGAGGGTCAAGCACGAGGCACATCACTACTGGGACGGTACCAAGTTGCTTGGGCTCGAGATAAAGATTTCGTTCAAGTTGGCTTTGAAGAGTGCTGCCGGGTACGAACTCAACAGAAGAGAGAGCAAACAGTTGCAAAGAACTCTCCAGGATATCGTGAGATTGGTTCCATTTGCCATGTTTGTGATCATCCCATTTGCTGAGTTACTCTTGCCCGTTGCGTTGAAGATCTTCCCTGGTCTTTTGCCATCCACTTATGAATCCAAGTCCGATCAGGAGAAGAAAGTCACGTCGCTTAGAGACACGAGACAGAATGTTTCCACTCTTTTGAGAAAGACTGTGAAAGTTCAACTCCCATCTACCGTGACAGAGGAGCAGAAGAGTGATTTCAGAGAATTCATCCAGAAGTTGAAATCCGGTATGGAACCACCTTCGCAAGAACAGACTTTGCGTGTTGCCAGATTATTCAAGGATGATACTGTTCTTGATAACTTGGAGAGACCTCAGCTTGTTGCAATGGCCAAGTACTTGAACCTTCAACCAATTGGAATCAATGAGATGCTTAGATTCAGAATCAGATACAAATTGCTCAACATTAAGAACGATGACAGAGCCATTGATTATGAAGGTGTTGATTCGTTGACGACTATGGAGGCACAAGCTGCCTGTGCCGCTAGAGGTATCAGAATCAACGGTGTTAACTCTATCCAATTAAGACACGACCTGGAGATGTGGCTTGATCTCAGATTGAGAGATAGAGTTCCAGCTACATTGTTGGTGTTGTCAAATGCTTACACTTATGGTAATTTGGACAAGCATGAGACTATTTACGATGCATTGCAGGCAGTCCTCAGTTCTATGCCAGAACAGGTTCACCACATTGTTGAGGCTGATGTTGACACTGAGATGACCAACAAGCAGAGATTGGAGTTGGTTAAGGAACAGCAAGAGTTGATCCAGTCAGAAACAAAACAGGAAACCGACACTGGTGTGAAGATTCCAATTAAGGATAAGATCAACTTAGATGATGTTGATGCTCCACAGGAAGCTACTACTGAAGAAACTGCTGCTGCTGAAGAAGCTGCCACTGAAGAAAATCCTGCTAAAGAAGCAGATAAACCTCAGCAGACTGAGAAGGCAGCAGAAGTTGAGACAAAAGAAAATACCAAGGCATAAATGTATATAATTTCATGAACATATCTGTGATGTCTTTACATGAATCACTTATAGATTCTCCGCCCAATCGTAGTTCTTAAACAATGTACTCATCTCCATTATTCTTGGATCGTCTTGTTCCCAGCGTGCCTGTTTTCTAATTACCAATGGATCAACTCTCAACAATCCTCCGAGGACTTCCCTTGCAAACAAATCGCCCTTTGGCCAAGCTGAGATATCTTCGACAATGTGACCAATTCCTCCGTTGAGAGAGAACCAAACGTGAAAGAATGGTGCCTCGCGTGCAATCAAGTGTCTGAAGGCATCACGACCCATTGTTTTGGATTTATCCAACGTATCAATTATAGATTTATGTTCTTGTTCAAAACCAGTGTCACGCTCCAGAATGGCTTGTTTGAAATAGCCTTGCACTGTTGATGCTAATGACATGGGTATTGGCACAGCGACAATGGCTGCATGGTTGTATTTGTAAATGGAGCTCTCATAGAACACAACGGACTTGTTGAGCTTCTCATAGTAAAATTTGGATAATGAAACCATGTAATTGCGGATTTCATCCCACTCATCATCATCACAGTAGAGTGTGCTTCTGACGTGGTTCACGGGAACAATCATAACGGAATACTTTGCAATCTCAGGGCTTGGTGGAAGAGTCAGGTATACATTATTGGCCATACTCAGCATATCACAACATATATCAGTGTTGTCAATGCATAACTGACATTTGGACAGAGCATCGGAGAGTTTCTTGGCTTGTGCTGTTTCCATTTTCCTCAAATCAATTGTTCCTTTCTGAACGTGCTGGGCCAGCCTCGAAGAGTTGTCCTCCTGATAGTCCAAGTCAGTGCTGTACTTGGAGTCTTTAACAATATTCTCAATTGCTGAACGATCATTTCTACTCGTCAGTTTCTCCTGTTGTAACAACTCTTCAGCAGTCATGTCATCCTCATTCTTCTCTTTTGCAGCGTATACTCTCTTGGATTCATCTCCAACCATGGTGTTGCTGTATTTCTTGTTCGTCTGTTCTCTTCTGTCAAACTCTGAGCGAAGTGATTCGTATTTCTGCTCTAAAGATATCAAGATAGGGTCTTTCCTCAGCTTGGCCTTCAAGATCTTTGCGCTTAACTCATTCAAGTCCGACTGTGTGATAGTGCGATGAGGTTCATGATGAGACGCCAGCTCTCTCCTTGGTGATCTCTCTCGGCGCCTGTGATCCTCCTTGGTATGCTCTTTCCGTGTATGGCCCTCATCCTGTTTGTAACTAGTCTCCCTGTGCCGTGACGAAGACGAACTGTGGTGATGATGGTGACGATGATGACGACAATGTGCGTCTTTGTGACCACTACGACGGGGAGAGCGATGCTCGGAGTCCCGTTCTCTTGGGCTCTTCTCTGCTCTTTCGGACATGTTTATTGCCGAACAGAATTGCTGGATTATCTGGGATGGTTTAAGATGAATATACGATAACGAGTACTATTTCCAAACAAAAAGAATACGCCAATAACAGTAGTACGGAAAAAGAAAGAAAAAAAAAAGCAGAAACCCAACGATCACCATGAAAATTCCAACACAAAAGCCCCGTTGACACAAAACCTCTTTACCCTCTGCCTTTCCCTTTAGTTTTAATCCCAAAATGAGTCGATACTGGTGCAAGTCATGCGAGATTGTAAGTCAATTGGTGTTTTAGAATTCAATTGAGCCACAGTTTTTTGCTAACACTTTCCTTGTGAAGTTCATTGACGATAACAAGATCTCGAGGAAGCAACACGATGCTTCCGAAAAGCACAAGGCCAGTATCAAGAGGGCCATAAATAAGCTCCATCGATTGAACAGGGAACAGGAGAGAGCACGCAGAGACGCTGATAAATCATTGGGGATACAACGAAGACAGCCCAAAGAGCAAAGCTTAGGTGAAGATAACCCAGATTCACAACCGGACATAACTTTACACAACGAACCGCCCATTGGCGAATGGCAAGAAGTATTGCCTCTGCCAACACGGCAGATGCTTGGGTCTCCATTAAAACTGCCCGATGAAGAGCCATCTCCACCAAAGCAACTGGATCTCTCGCCCAGTGAATTGGAAGCTAGAAATTGGGACTTTAGAGAGCAAAAGAAGATTGATGAAGTCGTCTTGAACGAAGACGAAGAGAGCTCTCTAAAGCCAGCCATAACTTTCAAGAAGAGAAAAGTCAAAAAGTAGACCATAGATACTCTACAGCCAAATACACATAACACACTCTGGTGTGGACTTTTCATGCAATCGTATCTATTTACACAGCGATCAGTGGAACTCTCTGGAGCCACCTCTTGCGAACTCCAGAATCTTCCAACCTTCAGTCTCTTTGTCGTCAACCTCCTCGGCAATTCTTGTCAACACCATAGCGTACGAACTCATCACAATGTTGGCCTCATGACCTGCTGCAATTTCACCCGTCTTTGTCTTTCTGAAGAGGTGAATCTCCTGTGCTCTGCAGCCTACAACCAAAACAGGAATGTTGGATGGGAGCATCTTTGCAGAGACGATCTCGACACCTCTGATATCCAAGATCTTACCGTCAGAGAACAATTCCTGCTCTCTAACCACTTTTTGTTGAGCAGCGTAGACATTGTATGGAGCCTCAGAGAACCAAACTTTCAAGACATCTTCCTCACCTTTGACGTATGCATCCAACACCTCTGGAATGATGTACTGACGCAATTGCTTTGTGAAGTCCTCAGTATTGAAAGATGGGTCGAGTTGCTTGAACAATCTGATAACCTGAGCAGATTCTGTCTCTGCAAAGATACCACCAACTTTTTCAAACACAGTTCTAATAAGCACAATCAATGGATTCTCAGACTCATCCCAGAATTTCAACTTAAAGTCAGCAAACGTACGGCCAACGGCAGTCTTACTCTGGAAATCCTCAATCTTCTTACCCAAACCAGGACCAGTAGGCTTGATGTCCGTAGCTACAAGCGCAGAACCTGCATCTTCGCTGGCCTTGACGGCCTTTGGTCTTTTCCCAGACGCAAGTTCACGCTCTCTTCTGAGTCTTCTCTGTTCCTTGGACTCGAAACCACCGTAACGTCCACCAGCGCCTTCCAGCACATCTTCCTTGATATCCTTGTAGATCTTTGTTTGTCTCACTGGCTCAAAGGCCTTGTCCACGCCTTGTGCCGTACGCTCGAACGTACGTCTTGTGAACTTACCGGCCTCGGAGTCCCAAACGTCCTCGACAACCTTTTCTATGACCTCACCAGTCTCTTTGATGGTACGACTCACAACGGTAGTACGTTTCTGGGCGCTCTCATAGGCCTCTTTAGCCTTCTTGAAGGCATCTGATTGACCAATCTTACCAGTCTCGTCTGAAAGAGCCTTGATACCCTCCTGTAACTCCTTGGACTGCTTCCACTCTTTTCTAAAAGTCTCGGTGAACACCTGCAATGGCGACTTTGGTGGGGCATTCAGTGCCTTGAGCGATGTGTGGAAAGATCTCGCAAGCACAGCATTGCTGGCCAGCGTATACACTCTGCGTGACAACATTACCACAACGCGGGAAAGGGGGGAACTTTGCAAATATGTACAAGTCGGTTCGTTCCTCTTGGAGCCTGCTGCCTACAATACTTAAAGAGAGAGAGAGTCACTCACTCTTTTCCGGCTCAGTGTGCATCTTTTTCGCTTTTCCGGAGTGCGCCACCATAAATTTTTCACTTTTGGCGCGCGCCGTCTTCCTTTCCTCTTTGGGTGGTGCTGCGGCGCAAATCGGCGTAAACACAACTACTTTGGCGCAAAAGAGGCAAAAGAGAATGCCAATGTTTATCTATGCCTTCTTCCTCGCTATTCACATGTCTAGCTCGTCCTCTTGTAGCAGCATCTCGATCTCATTGACTGCCGGTACCACCTCTGCGACGTTGACAGCTCTCGTTGCGGTCGTGGCCTCGGTCTCAGACTGGTCGTCACCATCAATGTTCTCCAAAGTCTTGCCCTTGGCGTAGTAGTGTTCCTTCACCTCTGAATTGAGCACTCTGTACAACACCAGCAGCTTGGAAATAGCCATGGAAAGCAAGTCAACAGACACCACTAGCAGAGGCACCAGCATGATAGGCCCTTTGTGAGCGTCTTGATGCTGGACAAGGTACAGAACGTCCCTTATATCTTTGTACTCTGCCCTGTTGATCAAGTAATAGTACAAGATAATACTGTACTGAAGCATCACTATGATTACGAACATGGGAACAAATCTCATAGCAAGTGGAACACAAAACCTTTTCCAAACTCCCTGCGTCCCTGCGCGCATGCCAACTTCGAATATGTTTTTGAACAACAGTTTCATTTCTCTGGAGACGATAACCTCTGCTGGAAGAAAAGTGTAAAAGATCGTAAGAAACGCATGCATAGTATATGCCTGCCAGCTAGTTTCTGCCCAGCCAGTATGGAACGAGAACGGCTGCGAACACAGGTTATGAATACCGAGACACCAAACAAGACACCCACTCAAACAAAGAGCATATCCCAACAAATTGTAACAAATGACCAAGAAGTTCGTTGTAAGCGAAATCACTTTGCGGAATCGACCAACGGTATCCACAGCAGCAGCATCCTCATTGTCCTGCTCCAGGTGCTTTCTAATAATGTACTTATCGTACTCTTTTAGCCCGACAAGGATCATAACCAGCCCTAAGGCGATAGACCCTTCATCCAACTGGTAAGAGAATAAGCTCAAATCCGAATTGTCAAAGGCACCAAACAGTCCAAGCCTCTTCAGACCACACTCCCACAAATAAGTAATGGGTCTTCCAACAATATTGGCTGTGAAGATCGTTCCACAAAACAAAATCACTGCAAAGACCCAAAGCATCATGATCATACCAACGACACGCGAACCAAAATGAGGAGGTCTATAGACGACTTCGTACTGGTTATAAGTAGAGACTTCATCATCTGTATCGTCATCAATTGCCTGATTTGCTGCCTGCTGAATAGGAGCTTCTTCCTGTGGTTGCAAGGGAATGTCATCTTTTGTCACTGGGATGAACAACTTGGCAATGAAGCTTCTAGAGGCAATGTCAAACCTTGGAACCCTAACATAGTATCCATCGGGCACGAAAACAGCTCTTGTATCTGTTGTCTTGAACAATTCACGTGCTTCTGCCGCGGTCTTTGGTTGTGTGTAGTCTGGTTTGGCACCTTGAATCCTGGCGAGTAAGCTGCGGTAAAGTATATGCCCTCTCTCCTTTGGATCGTGCTTCCCCAACATGAACGAGGAAAGCCTCAACTGTCCAGCTGCCGCTTTGAAAGCACGCGTCCAGTACTGTCTAACGTACTTCCTGAGCAACCAGATGTACTGTACCACAGCAGCGATGGAGAAAGACGACTCGACCAATATGGCGTTGGTGCTCATACGCATCGGCAACAATGGAGAGTTCAATGCCTTGAGTCCATGTGTGATGGCGCCAATACCGACAACAATGAACAGAATGTAGACAAGTGCGCTCTGGAGAATCCTCCATATCTGCATGTGCAACGGCTTCATCAACGCATCGTGCACCAGCCGCGTGTTCGGGTCCTCTGGCGATCTGATGAAGAAGAGTGTTCCTGGACGGAGGATGTACTGTCTCGTCATCCCCACAAACAGCGCAAACATGCACATGTAGGTCGTCCCGAGCCCCCACACGAGCATTGCCGTCTGCACTGTGGACTGCTGGAAGGGTATAATCATGGTCAACGGCGGATGCTGAGCGTGTCTGTGTGTGGTGGCGCTCGTGAGGTGAAAGCTTCCATCAACACATTGAATTTCTTGCGCGCACAAACCACAAACCCTCCAAAGACCCAGCAATTGATGGGGAAGCGGAACGAATAATGACTACAGAACGATAGATGAATGAGTAGAATTGCGTTGAGCGATGCACATTTATGACCCGATCTTGTTCAAGATGGAGGTCTCAGGAACTAGCGGTGCCAGAACAGAGGTGAGCAGGACGCCACAGAAGGCAGGGAAGACCACCAGTTCTAGTGCAAAGATGAGGACAACTTTGAAAGTGCACATCACAGCGAACCAGAAGACGTATATCTTTCTGTGGAACCCCATTAGCGGCTTGGACGCCGAGTGGGTGGCCTCCTGGACCATCAGGTAGGCCCTCACAGCAACGAATGCGAGCAAGTAGAAGATTAAGAGTGGTACACATCTCTCCAAGTTTGTGAGCGGGACGTCTTGGTAGTAAAGGTGCTTGAATGACTTCTTCAGTGGGCACAAGACACTGTTCTCAAGGAACGCAACTGCTTGCGGTGCTAATGCCTCTAGATCTTGATATATCACCGAATGCTTGCCTGATAGGTTCCAGCCGATTTTGTTGAGGAAAGCGTGTTCCAAAGTAGAGACCAAGTAATAGAGAGAGAAAACGGCTTGGTACAGAACAGTCCCAGCAGTAAATGGAATAGTGTAGAAGACTAGCAAGTAGAGAACAATCACGACGTCAGCAACGACAATAACCGTTTCCAGATGAAGAGAGGCAAGGAAGTTCTCGGCCTCTGCGTCAAAAGCCATAGGCGGAGCAGGAATAGGAGGCGGAGGGGGAGGAGCAGCAGCTGCTGCTGCAACGGGTACTGGCACATCTTGAGGTCTCATAGGTGGGGCCATAGCTGCTGCTGGGACGGGTGGCCTCAGTCCGCCAAATCCCAGTGGTGCCACATGTGGTCTGTCATTGTGAGCTGGAACGTGCTCAGCGTTGACCTGAGGTACTCTGCGGGGACGAAGCCTGTTCCCAGCACGTTCAGGTCGAGGAGCATCATCAAATCGTAACAGTCTCTCAAACTCTGCAAACCTCTCAAACTCTGCAGCCTCGCGCGCAGCATCTTCGCCATCTTCCAGCAAGGACTCACTATCTGTCTCGTCCTCTGGGACAAAGTCAGGGTCCTGGATCTCGTCCTCTTCCTCGAGAAGCTCATTATCACGTTCCTGTGGGCGTTCTTCTCTGCGTAGTTCTATATGTCTCTCCAGCAGCCTCTGGACAGCCTCAGCAATGGCTGGGTTCTCAACACCACCACCATCCTGAACCAGTCGTTGCAGGCGGTGAAGGTTTCTCAGAGCCTCATCAAGACGCTGATCCTGGTTATCCTCGTTTCTATTACCGACCAATGCCACACGGTCCTGACCAACATTCCCCTGTAGCCAGTTATTGCGGGCGTTTGGAAGCTCTTCTCCATTCAAACGCATTAGGCGTTCCTCTCCAATGTTATGCCTGACAAGTTTTGGGAAGCCCGGGTCCTTGACGACCTTCTCGTACTGGAAGAACAAGACCACATTGATCAGAATGACGAGGAGAAGCGTCAAGAGAGACCGTATGTAAGTCTTTGCGATGCTGAATGCGATGCCCCGCCAGTCGTAGGGCGACTCTCCCGAGACCTCACTGTCTCCATAAACCATGTGTAGCAAGAAACTCTCGTGGCGTGTCTGGCCGTCCAAGAGCCATGTGATCATTCTGCTGACACACGCCCAGAACATTGGAATTTGGATGAAGCATCCAACCACCAACTCCAGTATCGTGAGGAAGTACTTGGCATAGCTCCAAAGCGAGGACCTCAGCTTCTGCAAAATCAACCTGACGGGCACTCTGTCCGGTGTGTTCTCGTCGTAGACAGTGGTGAATCTGTAAGGCTGGTGGCAGATGTCGCACGATGCGTTCTTCTTGTTCGAATGCCTGATCCACTCTTCTAGACACTCCTGGTGGATGTACTTGATCGAGCCCCGGCACTTGCACGGGTGGAACAACGGGGCGTCCTCAGTGGCCTCACCGCGACAAATGCGGCAGGTGTGTTCCTCAGCAGCATCTGCCAGTGGCTCTGTCATCTCAACGGTATAAAGAGGCCTGTGCTGGATGTGTGGTTGGGTGAAGTAGCAGTCTCTGGCAGGGTTGGGCACAATTGCCCGGCTCTTTCTGCATCGCGTGCGCACACACAGAAAAAAGATCCACAGAGACGCCGTTAACTACGGGGAACCCATCTTCAGCAACGGACGATAGGCGACCCGACGATGATCAGACGACAGCCGACGGCTATAAAGCTCACCCCGGAGGACGTTCTGGACTACGACGATGAGCGGGTCAAGCAGAAGAGCGGGTTTGCCGGCGTTGGGTCCAACCAGAACTCTGCTGGATCGCAAGCAAGCACAACAATCTACAAGAGCAAAGACGAGCGTATTGGGCTGGGGACATCGAGCAATATCCACAGATGAGATCGAGAGCTGATGAGACTACATAGGCCATGGATCCACTGATAAGACGAGTCTATGACACTGCTTCCCATAAAGAGCCTACCCTTCAAGTGCAATTGATAGCGACGTGTATCCCATATATCCTATTCCTATTCCTGTACCAAAATACCAAATTATTAACCGCTACAGCACTTACCCCCCTACAAAGCCAATGGGGGAAGCTGAATTCCAAACGAGGTACCGCAAAACCCACCTAACCAACCGCTCCACATTCAAATAGCACACAATATTGCAACGAACCGCGCGCGAGTAGCTCATTTGAAGTAGCCAGTGAACTTGCTCAACAAGGACATACTGGTGTAGTACCTGGCCTGCCTCTTTCCCTCCTGGATGTTAACGAGCGTCGGGCCCGACCTGTTTGGCGTGCTGTCGCTTTGGTCGGCGGTACACCCTGAGAGGGTGATCTGTGCGGAGCCCACGAGGCCATCGCTGAGATCCTCCATACCATCATCATAATCGTCATCGTCATCGAAATCATCATTGCCAAATGTATTCACGTTAGCAGGATCGACATCGCACTGCTCAAAGGGGCTGAACTCGCCGACACTGACATGGCTGAAGCTGGTTGAGGTCTCTGCCTCGGAGTGGTAGTTGTTGCTGCCAGCAGCAAACTGCGGTGAACCATCCAGGCTTCCGCCCTTCTCTGCCAGTGTGGCAACGAGCTCCTCGTCATGATTCATAATGTCATCCGGATAGAGCACGTTGTTTTCGATGCCGGAGGTATCACGTTCGATCTTGAACTCAGGGATCGTGAGCCACGAGCCATCCACAACGAACTTGAAGAGGATCTTGGTGTCTCTCGGGATCTCGAGCGTTGCAGTGTACTTGCCATTGCTTCCCCTTGTCATTCGGGTAGACTTGGCCCAGTTGTCAAAGGTCCCTGTGACGTAGACGCTCCCATCGCAAGAGCGTGGCCTAAGGGGTCTGTGTTAGTCCATCCTACTACAACTCGTTGGCCAAAAGCGACAGCGGGCAGCACTCACCACTCGAAGGTATACACAGTGGACGCCATCGGCTGTCTGTTTGCAGATTCTGTTCACACGTGATTCTTTGACGGGAAAAGCACTGCTATTGACCTCGCTATCAAGCTGAAGATCCCTTTGCGATTGCTGAATTTTACCGATTTGTGTGTGATCTGGGCAGTGGGGAGGCGGCCAGGTCAGGGACTACGATCCTCAGTGGGGACTGGCGACTGGCCAAGGGCCAGGGCGCCAGGGCCTGCGATCCAAGGGCCCACTATTAGGGATTTAGGGCACAAGGGCACAAGCACACGCGTACGACTGCCACATCTGGCCGCGCAACACAAACCAAGATGGAAAGCCAAAGGGAAAACCAAAAAGACAGCATACGAGACTTGCAGATAGCTTCACAGGCTACGAACGCTGTCTCTTGCTAACGGCGACGATCAAACGGCCAACTACGATGAGGCTTCCTTTGCCAGAGCGCGCGACTCATGCGCTCCTTGAGCCTCCTTGGGACGCGCGCGTCTGAGCCGGCCACAAACATTTGGGCCTCACTGCCCGCCATACATACTGGCACTGCTCTGCCTCCTAACTACAGCTGCGGTGGTGGAGTTTACAATCAACGTCTATTTGAGGTTGTTTCTAGTATTCTGAAACAAAAAAGCATTCTAAATTCTATACATAGACGTGACAGAACCAAGAGCCTGCGCTTATCATTGCCCAAAATACCACTGTAAACACGTACCACACCCACCCGACACTCAATAAAAAAAAACCCCTGCGCATCGCATGTGGAGTTTCTTATCCAGGTAAAACATAGGCGCATCCAGTTCCTGGCGTGTTTTTTAAGCCCAGAGCGGCAGAGGACAGAGCGGCAGAGCGGCAGAGCCCAGACTCCAGAGCCCAGAGCCACGAGTGTTTGAGCATTGGAGATTGGAGATTGGAGCACATCAGAAAAACCCGTAGTAAATTCAAAAAAGAAAAAGAAAAACCAAAAAACCAGCAGTGTCTGGAAGGCGCCCACAATTTATGTCGTTTCTTACAATTAGCTGACATTGACCGGGTATGCGTGGTGTGTTGGGTTGTTTTGAAACCTGGCAGTATTTGATCATCCATGTGTGCTACGTAGTAGTTAGTAGTAGTCCCGCCGCCTGTTCCCACCAACACCCAATCCTAATCGCAAGACTGGGCCCTGAACCCTGAACTCCCCAGATCAAGTTTCCTAGTCTCCAGTACCAGAACCAGAAACCAGTACCAAAATCAGAACTAGCCCCAGGTTATTGGTCTCGGCTAGTCTGAGACTGTTTGAATCTTAGATATAGGATCTAGGGACGGTCTCAGTCTGACGCAGGTCTAGTCCCTAGCGCGCCTCAGGCAAACTTTGGAACACCCATTGTTCTCATGGCAACGCCCGTCGGAAATTTAAATCGTGCATGGTAACGGCACGCACTTACACGATCCAGGGTGACAGATGCGCGTGATCTTATCCCGTTTTGGAAACTTCAGAGATCGCCAAGCATTCTGTGAGTACATCAAGAGTGAGTGTGGTTTTTTTTTTTTACCCGATTAGGTTAATGGCACGTCCTAATGGCAGATCAAACTTTAGTAGGGCAGCACCGCGTGAATGGGTGTTTACTTTTGATGAACCACTCAACCACTCTTCGAAATACTATTGGGACCAGCAATATGACGCGTTTCAAATGAAGAATTCCAAGAACGAATTGATAGAAGACGAAATGTTCCAATGTTTGATAACATCTGTTGACCCAATATATCTACGCAGTGTACAATTGCCATTTGATGAGCTTTACACTATCAAAAT